>SRSE01001230.1:0-125428 GCA_005024645.1 Planiliza haematocheilus
TTTTCACTGCTACTCCCCCCCCCCCCCCCCCCCCCCCCCCCCCCCCTCGATGATTTACAAGTCAGAGTTCAGTCAAAATCTGAAAGTTTGTCAAAAATTTCAGAGAGTCAGCACAATGAATAATTGTGAGTTCCACTTTCCCGCCCTTTTCCTGTCCGTTTTTTTTAAACTGATGACTTACAAACCCAAGTTCAATCAACACATACGAATCTGACAAAACTTTCAAGTAGTCAACACAATGAATAGATGTAAGTTTAACTTTCTAAAACTTGTTTGAGTCAGTTAAACATCCAAAACTTATCTGAGCTCTTTGTGTTTAAGACAGAAAGTAAGTGGACATGACTAAATGAGGCTGCAATGTTTTACAGTGTACTAGACTACACAGGTGCCAGCACGGAGTTTGTGTCAGCGGTTGACGGTAGGAATTATCGTGCTTTTACGGACCGATCAGCCCAGGCTGAATTCAGAAAGAAGACAGAGTCTGTTCAGAACTTTTATTTATTTATTTTTATTATTGGACAAACCGATCGTTTTAATTCTCCACCGAACGTAAGCGGCCTGCTCCCGGGTGTTTGGCTAGCTGGGAGTGTTTTTAGCATTTGAGCTAACTTTACCTGCCCTTCTCACCGGACGCCTTGTATCCTTGCCGGCTACAGGTATGCTAGCGGTGTGCGAATCCTGCCTTCCCACCTTCTCAAAACTAAGGGACAGCGTCTCTGGTCTGAGGGCTGACCTTAAGGAGAGGGACAAAATCCTTATGGATTTTTCCGTGGTTGCCACAACTCAGGCGAAGCTGCTTAGCCACCTCAAAACATCCGGAGCTGGTGACCGGAGCATGACGGCCATGGACAACACCACCCTGCCGTGGACCGGCTCCATCACCACTGGAACTCCGGCACCAGCACTAGCCGAGTCCTGATGGCAGCGCCAGGGAGCTAAGCCCAAGACATCGGCACCCTCCTGCCTACGTCCCATGGAGGTGCAGGGCTTCACCCGGGAGGTTGGAATGGTGAGCTCAACTCCACTCAAGGCGAGGGAGCCCTGGTCAGTGGTGCACAGGGGCGCTGGGGCTCGTCCAGCCACTCCTCCTCCGCCTCCGGATCTACCACTGGACAACAGGTTCGACATCCTGAGCCTGCAGGATTTCCCACCCCCGGGGGTTTCGTCCAGCCTACCCCCGGAGCCTACCCATCCAGTTGGACGTGGCTCTCACCAGTCCAGGATCCGGGGATCATCCCAGCTGGACCCGTCCCCTCCATTTCGGCTAGGAACAACCGCGGCCAGGACCCGGGGCACACTCGTCCAGCCAGGCACCTCCCCCCACTCTCGGACGGGAGCATCCGTGGCCTGGCGCCACCAACCCGATCGCCAGGATCCGTCCCGCCTCCGTCGCACCTCCAGGCAGCCAGCGGAGCGGCGCACCCACCTCTGTGCTGGTTATCGGGACCTCCATGGTCAGGCACGTGGCGGTGCACGGTGGCCGGACCTTCTGCCACCCTGGAGCCGGTGTCAACCAGGTCGCATCCTCTGCCCTCCAGCTGAGTGCTCAGCACAACTCGGCCTCTACGCTGGTCCTAGAGGCCGGTATTAACGACCTCAAAAACCGCCAGTCGGAGGTCCTCAAGCAGGACTTCATCTCCCTGGTGGACCGTCTGCTGGACACGGGGAAGCAGCTGATTATTTCCGGGCCGCTTCCCCCACCCAGGTATGGTGACGTCACCACTAGGGATGGGACGATACACTTAAACTCACGATACGATGCACCTCGATATGCCAGGGTCACGAAACAATACGTCACGATACGATATCAAAAAAGAAAAAAAGACAAACTATTACTGCGTAATTACAACTTATTTATTTATGTTTCAGTTGCACACAGGGAAACACACGGCCCAACCGTTCAAACACAAACCAGAACACTCCCTTAGTGCTCTAACCCTAGATTAAGTTAGCTCAGCCTCTCTTAAGTCATGGCCCTGGCCTAGGACTGGTTCTTCTTCAGAAAAACTAACATATCAACATGTTCTGGTGTAATCAGTGATCTTTGAGCACACACAATGTCTCCTGCCGTCGAAAAGACCCGTTCACTGGGCACTGACGTAGCAGGAATGCAAAGGTAGGCTTTGGCAAGGGGGGCAAGTAATGGGTAAGCATATGCATTAACTTTCCACCACTCAAGTGGACTACTGTTGAGTGGGATAGGAATCCCATTTCTGTAGGAGAGTATCTCCATTTCAATCCCTCTGCTGGACTGCACTGTCTCAAGAGTAGTGTAGGAGCTCCCAAGGAGATCTTCTAGCGCTGTCTTCTTTGGTGGGGGAGGCTGTGTCACATCCTGCATCTGCCTTTTTCCTTCAACTGGCTCTTCCTGGCTCTGCTCTGCTCCCTGTGCTGTCTCAATCATGACCATGGCCTGCTCTGCTGCTGCTGCCCCTGGTGTTGAAGCACTGGCCCTAGTTGTTCTTTCATCAGTGTCACTGGTCTAAAAAAATAAAATAGAAAAACCAGCTCAAACATTTCTGTCTTTCAATCCCACACACACTCCCCCTCCCCTTCCTCCCTCTCTCTCTCCCTCCCTCCCTCCCTCTCTCCCTCCCTCCCTCCCTCCCTCTCATTCACTCGGATCGACTAATTTAAAAAAAACAATCGATATGAGAAATACGTTTTCAGGCTGTAACCTACACATACACAGTTACACACACGCTCAGCACACCTCTTTTTTTTCAATGAAAGTTAGTCTACCTGGTTGCGTGGCAAATGAAGTCCTGCAGCTTTTTCACGTATCCGGGCATAGACGGACTCGCGTTGTTCATTATTCAGATGGGACAGGCTTCGGAATCGTGGGTCAAGCGCTGTGCACTCCTGCAGCATATCATTACAGTCCCCAGAATACCGGCCCGAGATGTCGAGTAGGATTGCGCTTTTCATGTTGGCGATGGTCTGTGTGTCATTTTCGTCTGGTGACATGCTTTGCTCGATCATGTACTTCAGTGGCATTATAAGTGAAACAGTGGGCTCTTTTTCATCACAGACAACTGTTGTGGCTGTCTTCAGTGGCTTAAGCAGTTTCACTATGTCTTCTACATCTGATATATCAGTGTTATCCAGGGTGTCGATTTCTCTCGCATTCCTTCGGATTTCTGGGCTGCTCAGCGCTGCGGAGACAGCTGCTTGTTGTTCCAGGTAGCGCGCAAGCATTTCGTACGTGCTATTCCACCTGGTCTGGACATCGGTGATGAGCTTATGCCGAGGCAGCTCCAACTGGGCTTGCTTGTTGGCCAGGACGGCGGTGGCCGTGGTGCTCTTGTGAAAGAATGTAGTTACTCTTCGCACACGGCCAAGAAGGCGCGCGACGCGGGATACAGCCAAGCCTCGCTTACTGGCCAGATTCACAACGTGCGCCAAGCACTTGATGTGAGGATGGAGACCGCTGTCTCTCACTGCAATGTCCATATTGCTTGCGTTGTCTGTGACACAAGCGATGGTTGTTTGTGGCCTCGTTAGCTCCCACTCTCTCAGTGCATTTCTCAACACGTGAGCTATGTTAACACCAGTATGACTTTCACTTAACTCACGAGTTTGCAACACAAAGTTTTTACTCTCCCATTTCTCATCGATGACTTGTGCCGTGATGGTGATATAACTCTGTGTTGCACGCGACGTCCAGCCGTCAGTGGTCAGGGCGATGCAGTCGGCATTTTTGAGACACTCTTTCACGCTTTGTTTGGTTTCATTGTAAATTTCCGGAATTACCTTCTCTGAAAAATGTCCTCGGCATGGCACCTTAAACTTGGGCTCCAGCACCTTGAACATTTGGATGAATTTTCTGTTCTCTACAATGTTAAATGGAGCCATATAGTCCGCTATGAACTCGCCAATGAGCCTGGTTATCTGTTTTGCACGCGGACTTGACGGGGATAGAGTTGGTGTCAGTGCTTGTTTCATGGTCAGCTGTCCCTTCGGTAGGTTTGTTTTCTCTGGGGCCGTCTTCACATCTTTATGGTGACGTTGAAGGTGGTGGCTCATGTTTGTTGTGTTGGAGGTGGTGTACGGAGTGACGGCATAGCATAGCTTACACACAGTCTTAGTCTTGTCAGTTACTCTATTGCCGTCTTTGTCTTTTTTAATGAGAAAGCCGAAATACTGCCAGACAAATGACTTGTATCCAGGCGGAGCGTCCTCAATTTCGACCTCATTCGACTCCATTGTCCGGCGGTTTGAGGGCAAGGTAGTTGCTGTTTACGTTTGTTAGCTTGCTGTACAGTGTTGTTGTTGCAGCATGCGCTGTGACCTGATTGTGACGTGACGCACTGCACCGTTCCCGGATGTAATTTTTTTTCCCATTTAGTTTCCCCCTGCTTGACCAGCAGATCGTCCTGCCAGCCTGCCACCATAGACTGCATGCCTGCCCCACAAACACACACACTAAATTATTTATATACTATACAAATCATGTGGCAGTGCCATCTAGTCTTCATTTCGCGATCCATTTTTTTCAAACTCGATGCGTATCGTCACGTTTTGTATCGCGATATTTCGCCAAACGATATTTCGTCCCATCCCTAGTCACCACCAGCCGCCTTCGGCAGCTGCACTTGTGGCTGAAGGGGTATTGCCTCAAGAAAAGCATACCATTTGTTGACAATTTTGCAGCGTTTTTAAACAGGCCACACCTTTTTAAAAGAGATGGCCTCCACCCAAACCAGGAGGGTTCACGACTTTTATCACTAAACATCCACCTGACTGTCCGATCTTGCACCCCAGCCACCTCCTGACTCACCGCCAGATTATCTACACACAGAGTCTAATTTTCGACCACAAAAATAATCCCAAATTCCTTTTCTCCACCATAGACTTTTTAACAAACGGTAATTTTAACAAGTCCCACACAACAACATCAGATACCCTCTGTGAGGACTTTGCAGACCACTTCAGAGCTAAAATTGATGCTATCAGATCCAGGCTTTTACCTCATCAGATTTTAACTGTCGCCACACCTGGATATTTGATTTTACCCGAGGAAACACTGGAGAGTTTTGCCCTGGTTGATGCAAGGACACTTGGTCGAGTTTTCTCCCAGGTAAACCCTACAACCTGCCTTTTAGATCCAGTTCCCACACCGTTTTTTAAAAACATTTTATGGTCTCCTTGAGGAACAGCTTTTAAATATTGTGAATTGCTCTCTTCAGACGGGTGTTTTCCCCACCTCCTTCAAAACAGCGGTGGTGAAGCCCCTTCTGAAGAAGAGCAATCTAGACCATAACATTCTTAATAACTACCGGCCTGTATCCAACTTACCATTTTTAAGTAAAATTTTAGAAAAACTGGTTTTTAACCAATTAAATTATTTTTTAAAGATAAACAATATTCTAGAGAGGCATCAGTCTGGTGTTAGGACGAACCACAGTACCGAGACAGCCCTTTTAAAGATTTTAAATTATATCAGGTTCAACTTGCATAATCACAAACTTACAGTCTTGGTACTGCTGGATCTAACCGCCGCCTTTGATACAGTAGACCATCACATTTTATTAAACAGATTGAAGAACCTGGTCGGCCTCTCTGGTACTGTTTTCAACTGGTTCGTCTCTTACCTCACAGATCGCCACTTTTTTGTGAGTATGGATACATGTTACTCAGAAACCCATGAGATCAAGTGTGGGGTTCCCCAAGGGTCAATTTTAGGTCCAATTCTTTTTAATCTATACATGATTCCCCTTGGGGATGTCATCAGGAGGCACGGCATCAGCTTTCATAGTTATGCTGACGATACACAACTGTACATGGCCGTGTCTCCTGATGACACAGGGCCTATTGATGCCCTTTTTAACTGCATTTTAGACATCAAGTCATGGATGGCAGCAAACTTCCTGCAGCTCAACCAGGACAAAACAGAGGTTTTAGTCATTGGTCCTGAAAGCCAGAGAGAGAAACTTTTAACAAAATTACAACCACCGGCCTGCTAGCCACCGGCCTGCTAGCCACTGGCCTGCTAGCTCCCAGCTAGCCACTCCATACTCCGTTACTGCTCCTGCACCAGCCTCGAGGGTAGGCTTATGCCCTGCGCTTGTTCCTGTGTCTCCTGCTCCTGCTCCCAGGTCGGACTCCCCGGCGCCTCCCGTGTCTCCTGCCCCGGCTCCCAGGTCGGGCTTCCCGGCGCCTCCCGTGTCTCCTGCTCCGGCTCCCAGGTCGGACTCCCCGGCGCCTCCCGTGTCTCCTGCTCCGGCTCCCAGGTCGGACTCCCTGGTGCCTCCTGTGTCTCCTGCTCGGGCTCCCAGGTCGGGCTTCACGGCGCCTCCTGCGCCTCCTGTTCCGGCTCCCAGGTCGGACTCCACGGTGCCTCCTGCGCCTCCTGTTCCGGCTCCCAGGTCGGACTCCACGGCGCCTCCTGCGCCTCCTGTTCCGGCTCCCAGGTCGGATTCTCCTGCGCCTCCAGTTCCGGCTCCCAGGTCGGATTCTCCTGCGCCTCCAGTTCCGGCTCCCAGCTCGGACTCCCCAGCGCCTCCAGTTCCGGCTCCCAGCTCGGACTCCCCAGCGCCTCCAGTTCCGGCTCCCAGGTCGGACTCCCCAGCGCCTCCAGTTCCGGCTCCCAGGTCGGACTCCCCAGTCCCCGTCCCGGCACCTAGGGTCGTCTCGCGGCCAGCTCCGGCGCTGTCTCCTGTCCCCGTCCCGGCACCTAGGGTCGTCTCGCGGGCAGCTCCGGCGCTGTCTCCTGTCCCCGTCCCGGCACCGAGGGTCGTCTCACGGCCAGCTCCGGCGCTGTCTCCTGTCCCCGTCCTGGCTCCGAGGGTCGCCTCGTCCCTGGTTCTCATCCGGGCTCCGAGGGTCGCCTCGTCCCTGGTTCCCGTCCCGGCTCCGAGGGTCGCTTCTTCTCTTGTTCCCGAGGTGGCTCGGGCGCCGGCTCCTGGTCCTGTTACCGAGGTGTCTCGGACCCCGGCTCCTGGTCCTGTTCCCGAGGTGTCTCGGACCCCAGCTCCTGGTCCTGTTCCCGAGGTGTCTCGGACCCCGGCTCCTGGTCCTGTTCCCGAGGTGTCTCGGACCCCAGCTCCTGGTCCTGTTCCCGAGGTGTCTCGGACCTCGGATCCTGGTCCTGTTCGGCCCCCGGAACTCTCGTCCCTGTCGGCCCTTAAATGCAATAATCCTCCTCCTCAGGTATTTATTTACAAAATGAAATAAAATGTGAAGGTTTTGATTGTCCAGTAAAAATAAAATGAGAGGTCAGTGTCAGAAACTGGGGCATCTAAGTCATCTCTGGCTGCAAAATAGAATCAGAGACTTCCCCATTATCATTGGTCTATGCGTGCAGTCATATGCTCAATAAAAGACTGATCCTCCAGAAGAAGAGGCTTGAAGCGCCAGCTAGATTTTAGACAAGACACCATATTTCTGAAGTTGAGAGAAACTGGACTGTGATCAGATATTAGAATATTATGAGAAGTAGAATCAGTAACACTGGGCAATAATTCAGCAGCTATCAGAAAGTAATCAAACCTGGTGGAAGACTTATGGACATGAGAAGAAAAAGAAAACTTCTCCTCTGTAGGACGCTACAGTCGCCATATATCAACCATATTCCTTGTTTTCCTCAGGGAACATGGAGGAATACAAGTCGGCCTCTTCCAGTGCTCACAGAACGGTGAAAGAGGCTAAACACCGCTACGGCCAAAGACTGGAGAAACTGATGGGACAGTCTGATTCCAGGGGACTGTGGCAGGGACTACAAACAATCACAGACTACAAAGCAGCACACGCCCCCCCGGTGAGTGCCGTCGCCTCTCTGGCTGAACAACTCAACACCTTTTTTGCTTTGAGTCGGGAAAGGGGAGGACACACTTATTGTGACGGAGCGCGATGTGAGGAGGGTGTTAACACCAGGAAAGCAGCTGGACCAGATACTGTGCATGTGACAAATAAAACCTATCTATCTATCTATCTATCTATCTATCTATCTATCTATCTATCTATCTATCTATCTATCTATCTATCTATCTATCTATCTATCTGATACATCAGAATCGCCGGCACAGTGGCGGTTAGCACTGATGCTAACCATCTCGCCACTGTGCCGCCCGCAAGACCAACTCCTACGTTTAAATAACATGATGAAAATATCTGCTTGACAACTTATTATGGATCTGGGAACAAGCCCAAATAAGCAACTACACTTTAGAAACGAGACCCAAAAAAACGTGACCCGTGACGACCAATATTTGTAAGAGACTTTATAGGAAAACAAGCCCAAAGTCACTTATAATAAGCTGACTTGGCAACGCTGTCAACAGGCTGCCTGTTCAACCCAGTAGAAGAAGAAGACAGGAACACAGGTGTAGAGCTGATGGAGGGTATCAGAGGGTATTTATCTTTAGAACTGTGTTCATGTGCATAGATCACCTTTTTACTAAATATGAAGCGACTGGTCTAATTCTAGGCTCAGTTTGTCAGTCCCCTGTCAATTTCCATGGATTGATAACAGGCACCTTCATCATCAGCATCAGGTCAACAGGTATCACCAACAGGCCGCTCATTTTATGAGCACATCATTGACTTTCCTTCTCTAGTCCCATGCTCTAGTCATGTCCCATCATGTCACGTCTTTTACGTCTTGTCATCCGTGGAGGTTAAAAAAGGAACCAGCCTGTTTTTACAATGTAAGGAGTAGAAAGTACACATATTTGTGTACAAATGTAGTAAAAGTAAAAAGTCATCAGAAAAAGAAATACTCAAGTAAAGTACAGATACCTGAAAAATCTACTTAAGTACAGTAACAAAGTATTTGTACTCGGTTACTTCCCACCTCTGGTGATCACGTTATCACTTCCTGTTCAACCACAGGAACAAGCTGTTCCAGCTGATGAATGAATGAATGAACACTTCTACTTTACCAGTTATGGGCTCATTGTATTGATGGAGACACAACAGCAAATAAAAAGGCACTCTCTCCAGAGGGGCAGCTCAGCTACTAAGGGCAAACGGGCTGTTTCCAGAGCAACAATAGCCCGTACCTGTGCACGTCTGATGACTGAGGAGATACCTGCTGATGTTCAGGAACATGATGCTCCTTCATTTAAACTCTTTGAGCTCCTTTTCTATCTGACAGTCCTGACAAGAGAACTCATCTAAACTGGATCTCCATTCTTCAGAAGCCTGAGAAGAAAATAAATGAAAACTCACATCAGAGTCTCCAGTTTACAGTTTGGACTCTCCAGTCCAGCAGACAGATGCTTCACTCCTGAATCCTCCAGGTTGTTGTAATTCAGGTCCAGATGTTTCAGATGGGAGGGGTTGGACTTCAGAGCTGAGGCCACGACTTCACAGTGACTCTCTGAGAGTCCACAGTTATAAAGTCTGTCATGAGACAAATAAATAAAACCTGTTATAATGGAAGAAGACATTTCTATGAACATGATGGGTTTGATGAGTGGACAGTTGGACACATCCTGTTGGACATTTTGTCTCCACATCAGTGGTTCAGCTCATCTTCTCTGACTGTGTTTGACAGAAAACAATCATTCTCATCATCTCTCTCAGACCTTTGTTTAGTTGAATGTGCAGATGAACAGAATAAAACAGAAACCTGTCCTGCTGAACTTAAAACTGTAGAAGTTAATAGAAAACAATAGAAAGCAGAACATTCCTCTTGTAAAAGAGCAATAAGAAAAGTGCAAACAGAAAGTGTGAGGAAAAGTTGTTGCTTTGTTGTCTTCTGGTATCTTCTTCTCAAGCAACAGTACCTCGACCAATGATCTGGGATTCCTGCAGCTTTAGTTGTTCAGCACAAACACAATGAACAAACAATCAGGTTGAATTCTTTTCACCATCAAGTCATCACAAAGATGTTGTCAGGGTTTTATCTGTCAAACTAAACTCTGACCTTTGTGTGTTTCACATCTCTTTAACAAGTCAGACTTCTACCGTTCTGCTCTTATATATTCAGACCTCTGAGCATTTCCTGCTTCAACTCTTCTCTACAGCAACAAGACAGGAAACAAATAGAAAGAAAGACGTAAAAACAAGACCATGTGACTGGACTTCTCTCCTTCAAATGAAACATTGAACTCAGTCAATAAAATGCTCCATTGATGGGTCAGTCTCTGTGTGGGATGATCAGTAGTTTACGGTGGCTCATGTTGATCTTAACAAGCTTTAGATAGATGTTGATGTGGAGCCACTTCACTGACTTCAGGATTATTCTGTACTCTAGAAACAGCCTTCAATATCCTCTCATCATTGTAACGTGAGGCCTCAGAGGCTGCTTCAGCTAAACTAACTTACTGATGGAGAGAATAATAAGACAGAGAAATAGAAAGAAAAGAGTCAATAACTAGAAGAACAGCTTTAAACAGCTGGAGAACATCTGGGACTAAATACAACTGACTGTGATGTTTGCAGTCAACAAGTGGAACACTGTTTGAAGAAGAATGAGAACGTCTGAAGAACTAAACTACTAATCTCCACTGATTGATTCTGTTAATGATCACATCAGGACTCACACAGCCTTTCTGCAGTTCCTCACAGCTGGGATCAGTCTCTGTCGTCCCTCCTTTGATGTGTTGTACTTCTTCAGGTCGAACTCCTCCAGAACCTCCTCTGACATCTGCAGCATGTAGGCCAGAGCTGAGCAGTGGATCTCAGAGAGTTCCTTCTTTGATCTGTTCTCTGACTTCAGGAACTCTTGGATCTCCTGATGAACTGAGAGGTCGTTCATCTCCATCAGACAGTGGAAGATGTTGATGCTTCTGTCAGGAGAGATTTTATCAGTGTTCATCTTCTTCAGGTTGTTGATGGTTCTCTGGATGATTTCTGGACTGTTCTCTGTCTGACCCAGCAGACCTCCTAAGAGTCTCTGGTTGGACTCCAGAGAGAGGCCATGAAGGAAGCGAACTAACAGGTCCAGGTGACCATTTTTACTCTCCAGGGATTTAATCATGACTCTGTTCAGAAATTCATCCAGAGGTGAGTTATTGTAGTTTCCTCCCAGGAAGTCCTTCAGCACCTCTGTCTTCCTGTTGGTGTAACAGTGGATCATGTAGACTGCAGCCAGAAACTCCTGAACGCTCAGATGGACGAAGCAGAACACCTTGTCCTGGTACAGTCCTCTCTCCTCTTTAAAGATCTGTGTCAACACTCCTGAGTACACTGAGGCTGCTCTGATATGGATGCCACACTCTGTCAGGTCTGATTCATAGAAGATCAGGTTTCCTTTCAGCAGCTGATCAAAAGCCAGTTTTCCCAGAGACTCAATCATCTTCCTGCTCTCTGGACTCCAGTGTGGATCTGTCTCAGCTCCTCCATCATACTTGACCTTCTTGACTTTGGTCTGAACCACCAGGAAGTGGATGTACATCTCAGTCAGGGTCTTGGGCAGCTCTCCTCCCTCTCTGGTTTCCAACACATCCTCCAGAACTGTAGCAGTGATCCAGCAGAAGACTGGGATGTGACACATGATGTGGAGGCTTCGTGATGTCTTGATGTGGGAGATGATCCTGCTGGCCTGCTCCTCATCTCTGAATCTCTTCCTGAAGTACTCCTCCTTCTGGGGGTCAGTGAACCCTCTGACCTCTGTCACCATGTCAACACACTCAGGAGGGATCTGATTGGCTGCTGCAGGTCGTGTGGTTATCCAGAGGCGAGCAGAGGGAAGCAGTTTTCCCCTGATGAGGTTTGTCAGCAGCACATCCACTGAGGTGGACTCTGTAACATCAGTCAGGATCTCAGTCTTGTGGAAGTCCAGAGGAAGTCGACACTCATCCAGACCATCAAAGATGAACACAACCTGGAACTCTTCAAACCTGCAGATTCTTGCTTCTTTGGTTTCAGGAAAGAAGTGATGAACAAGTTCCACCAAGCTGAACTTTCTCTCTTTCATCACATTCAGCTCTCTGAAAGTCAGTGGAAATATGAAGAGGATGTCCTGGTTGGCTTTGTCTTCAGCCCAGTCCAGAGTGAACTTCTGTGTTAAGACTGTTTTCCCAATGCCAGCCACTCCCTTTGTCATCACTCTTCTGATTGGTCCATGTCTTCCAGGTGAGGCTTTAAAGAGGTCTTCTTGTCTGATGCTTGTTTCTGGTCTGTGTGCTTTCCTGGATGCTGTTTCAATCTGTCTGACCTCATGTTCATCTTTGACCTCTGCAGTCCCTCCCTCTGTGATGTAGAGCTCTGTGTAGATCTCATTCAGAAAGCTTGAGTTTCCTGCTTTAGCAATCCCCTCAAACACACACTGGAACTTCTCCTTCAGAGCACATTTAACTTTACGTCCACAAAGTCCTGAATGAAGAAACAAGAAATAAGATGAATGAATGAACTCTCCAGTAAATATTCCAACATGTCATTGCTCTAAAGAATGAGTGTGTGAATATATCTTGGTTCATCTCTGGAGACATTAGTAAATGTCCCATTTCTCCAGCAGCTTCAATGTTTAGAGAAATCCTCTTACTGCTCTGCAGACAGTCAGCCAGCTCCTCCTGCTTCATTCTCCTCAGGAAGTTCATTGTGATCTTCACAAATAAATCTCTGCTGCTCCTCCTCTGCTCTTCATCCTCACCCTCCAACACCTCCTCATCCTCCCTCTGACTCTCTGAGCATTCTGGGTAATCTGGACTCAGAACCTTCTGGATCTTCTTCAGCTGGTTCTTCACAAAAGTCATGATGTTTTCCTCCAGCAGCTGGAACAGAATACCATATGAATGACACAAGCAGACTGAAATCATGGAGACAAACATCAGATCCATGTTGGACACACTGACAATCCACTGGTCAACAAAGTGCAGCATGGAGATGATGGAAAGTAGTTGTTGTACATGTACAGACCAGAAAGATGGAGTCCAGCTGTGTCTGATGCTGCTGGGCAGACTGACCACTGAGAACCTCTGAGCTCTGCTGGTGGACTCTGTGGACCAATCATCAACAATTAGCTCTCATCGTGTCTGTCCACACAGAGACAAAGACAAGGTAAATGTCCCTGGAGTGATATGTGGATGTGAAGAGTGAATCAGATGAGTCTCTGTAGTGGTAAAGGTTTACTAGTCCTGCTGATCCCACTGACCATCAACAGCTCAGTCTGCAGCTGTTTCATAAAGCTTTGCCTCCCTGATCAATCAGCTGGAGAAGGAACCCAGAGCCAGAGACTGAAGACTGTAAAACGTCCACCAGTCCACAGTGAGTGACTGACAGGCCATTATCAGCCACACAGAAAACAAAGCAGACAGAAACATTAAGAAACCTCAGACTCTCTGACTGATCATGTTAGAGATGATAATCCTAGCGAGGCACATGTTCTTCACCTCAGAGCCATCAGCTGTTTCTTTGTCTCCTCAAACATATTTCACTATTTGAACTTTGGACACTTACAAACAAAGTGTCTACACAAAATAGTCTGGACGTCCTTCCCCCCCAACTCATCCTGAGTTTATCTTCTCTACGACTCAAACAAGGTCTTCAGGTCAGGACTCAGCTGTCCACCTACACCTGAAGGACAAGGGACAACAATGTCCACATGTTCTGAACATCTGAGGAGACTCTGGACATTAATGGATCATCAGAGAACCACCAGGTTCATCAGAACAGGTTCCTCCAGGTCCAGGTCCAGGTCCAGGTGAGTATCAGGTCATTAACAGACTCTAGTCATGTGACCTTCAGGTGATAAAAACCTAAACTCCCCACCAGTCATTTAGAGCTGAACACTTGGAGGAAACGTCTTCTAGTCCAGACGTCTTTGTCTCAGTTTAGTTTCTGGACATAACAATGTTGACTCTTCCAGGAATAAACCAAAGGTCACGAGTGTCCATGAAGACTAGAACGTAGATGAACCAGGAGTTTTTCTTCTCCAGCTCCACTTCCTCTGCAGCGTTACAGCTGATGACTTTCATCTGAGTCTCTACCATGAAGAAGACCTGCAGGCTGAGGCCTCAGACGTGGAGCTGCTGACTCTCTTCCTCAATGTTTCATACTAATGTGCAGACTGTGTCTATATGAACTCTGCTTAGCTTAGCATTAGTTTAGCTCCTCCTCTCCTCAGACACATCTCATCTTCTCTCTCTCTGGTCCACAGTCAAACACAATGAAGACTTGTCTCCATGGAAACAGACTGAACAGCTGATTAAAGACTGAAGACACTACTCTGCTTCAAAGATCAGTCTCTTATCTGTCTCCTCCTCTAAGGCCTGACACTTACTGTGTCGGCCATTTTAGAAGATCTTTGGAAAAGAAGCAAGAATTCAGCAAGTTCCTCGAACCATGTGACTTGTATAAAGTTAGTGATTGTTCTACTGTAGATCTATATGTTGTCTATCTTCTTCTTCCAGTGTGTCTGTGTTGTTTTTAGATCAACATCTGTTTATCTTCTGAGGAAACATCTACAACATCTAAGCAGCAGAGATGAAACAGACATGAGCAAGTCAACGTTTATTTATCCTCAGCTCCTCAAGTCAGACAGATTAACTGACGCTTTACCTCTCTGGACCACAACCACCTCCTCCTTTAAAATCATTAAAAATGCCCTTGGACCGGTCGCTCTTCAAGGACACACAGCTGGCTCCAGATCCTGATCCTGATCCAGTTCCAGGTCCAGGAGAGTCTGGTCTCTGCTGCTGGATCCTGAAACTAAACCACCACAGATAAATGTGCATGTTGGATAAAAACTGATGAGAATAAATTCAAAGCAGATACGTCAGAAGTAAAAGGATGAAACAAACGTGTTGTATAAACTCAGTGACGCAAGAGTGATGAAGCAGCTTTAACCCAAAGAGGAAGAGAGATGAAAGACCACCAGAAGAGACTCTCAGGGGGTGTCAGCAATGGCAATACCTCCTTAAGAAACTCAGAAACATTCTCCAGACTTTTTATTCCAGTTTCATTGAGAGCATGGTCACTTTCTCCATAACCTGCTGGTTCCACTCCATCAGCCTCCAGAACAGAAAGCGACTGCAGAGCACTGTCTGGGTTTGCTCTGAGATCATTGGCCTGTCTGTCAGAACTCTATCACACATACACCACCAACAGACACTCATCTTAGCAGGAAACATAAAGAGCCCTCACACGTCCTCCACTCAGCATTTGAGTGCTAATGAGTTGCTGTTCTGGCATCCTGGCCGGTGCAGGGTGCAAGTACACCGTCACCCTGCACCAGCAATCACAACACCACCATATTGGCAGGAAAGCTTTTCTAATTACTATTCAGTTGACCACTGCAGCAACTAACTAACTTGTCCTTGTTACATCCAAAAATGGTGGACAGCTGTTGTGTCCCAGGATGCCAGAATAGTCAGGGAGAAGCAAAGAGGAAATCGTTTTCTAGGATTCCCAAAGATCCCTCAAGACGTCAGATGTGGATTACTGCAATAAAACACTCAAGAAGCAGGAAGGAGAAAACGGAGCGGTGGGATCCCTCAAGAAACGGGTTTGTCTTGTGTAGAGATCACTTTCTATCAGGTACAGAATCCAGCGTTCTCCAAGTGTAATGTCTTGTTTATTTATCATGTTTTTAACACCATGTCCAACAGATTTCTTTTCATAAAGGCAAGTTAGGCTCATGTTTATAACGTTACTGTCATGAACCTCCTCAGATAAATTCTTCAGTGTTTGCTTTCAGTGACTGGAGTAGGACCAAGGAAAGTTAATGAGGTACTTCTATATATCTGATACTACAGTGTTAACTCCCAAGTCCCCACCTCACCTGTCTCCTCCTCAACTACCTCATCACTGACCACACCTACCTGGACCACACCCCCCTACTTTATATAATCCAGCCCTTCAGCCCTTTGACCCCTCTCTTTTCCCTCCAAACCATCCCAGGAGAACAAAGGAATACTGGATGTGAGTTGTATGGGCTTTCACCCTCCTAATAGTCATTTGGTTGATGTCGCATATTGTTTGATGTATTCATTGTTTGTGTTTTATTATAATAGATTGATTCTATTGAAGTTTAATCCTTTACCAGTAGGAAGAGGTGATTGTGGATGCATGATTGATGTAAGTGCATAGACTACCCCTCACCACAACTGTTAAACTTCATAAAAATAAACAATTGGAACTTGGAACTCTGTCCAGATCCTGTGTTTAAATGTGCACCCAACATCTGATATTCAGTGAATCAGCAACCTAAGGATACATCTACTTTACAGTTTTTTCAACAGGTCAGGAACATTGTTCCTGTTTCAATGCTAGAAGAAAGCACACCTGGGACATGATAAGGGTCTGTGATATCTAATGTGTGGAGTTTATCTTGTACTGGTCAGTTTCTATCTGTTTAAAGTGCTCAGTAAACTCTGACGGCCTGAAATCAGCTCTGGCTCCATTCATTTTAACTCAGAGTTTTCCTGCCAATATGGAGGTGTCAACAAAAAAACATCACGTGACGCCTGGAGCTCTGTTGAAGAAGATCCACAAAGTTTGTTTCCATATGCTAATGTAGCACGGCTAAACGCAGCTTCCACGCAGGATATATGAGATATGGATTGTCTTATTCTATTCTACTATCTCAGGTTCAAACTACAGAATCTTTTCATTCAATACATTTGAGAAGTTGAACATTGTCTTTGATTTGGGTCACAGCTTGTCATTAAGGGCTGATGGTGGGTCCTGAAGCCAGACCAGTTGAGAACCACTGATTTAATGCATAGTTATCTGGGCCCGGTATTTCAAAACTTGTAATCTGGATCAGAATAATCCGGATAATGAAATCCTCCTTTTCTCAGTCATGGATCACGGTGATCCTGCTGACATTATCTGAGTATTTCAAAACACAGGCAGGGTGGATCACCGTGATCCCTACCTGGCCGGATACGGATTTCCCAATCTCAAGTCTCCGCCTCCGGGATCTGAAACATGGCGGACTACTTCATGAAAGGAGTAGCAGAGAGCCGACTTTCACGTCAAAAGTGTAAGTTAACCGTCGTCTATTGTGTAGCGGTTTTAATACCATACGAACGGCAACCAACACATCATGCAAGCCAACTATTTGAATTGTCACCTTATTAAAAGCAGGCCGTGGCGATCTCTAATTGAGACGCGGCCGTGCTAACGGGAGCTAACGCGGCTCCATTGACTTGTGTGTTAAGCAGCTAGCGGGCTATCATTAGCGGCTATCATTAGCGTCACGTCATTTGCAACACGGCAGATTTACAGTATAAGCAGGCTGCATTGTGTACAGACCTGCTCAGTGCTTAGAAAACACAACGCAACACAGTTTGAGTATTAACTACAAGGTTTGTTCAGAAGGTTCAGAATGCTACAGTAGCCTAATGCTGGTGATGATATCATGTTTTTGTGTTGGCTACATAAACACAATTTGGGATTGTGGCTTAAGATACTCATACACTTTCTACTTTCAGAGTCCACTCACAGCCATGGACCACTCAGCTACAACAGGGTGAGTGCTGGAAATCCTTGAAAATGCTTTAATTGTATTGATACATTTAAGACTTTCAAGTAATTGGAGTTTGAATAAAGTGCTTGAAACTGCTTAAATTTGTAATTACTTTCATGGTATTGGTCAGTGACACAATTAGAAACATTTCTTCATCCTAATTCCTCTCCAACATAATTATGGTAATTTATAAAAGGATCTGATTTGATGAAGTAAAATAATCAGTGTGTAAAACACTATCTGAAATACATTGCTACATGTTTTAAAATCACATTCAAGCTATATCCAAATATTTTAAAGGTGCATTTTTAAGCTTGAAGCCACTTTGTCTTCAATTAATCAGAAGCATGAAAATATACCTTAAATGCTTGGAAAGTGCATGACATTAACACTGACACAGAAAAAATGTGCACATTTTTCTTTAATCATTCAAGTGGAAAAATAAAGATTAACCATGGCGTTTCTCACAGCTCTTCCAGCAGGACCATCAGGCTGCAGTGGTGGTGGAGGCAGCGGATCAGGGACTTCTGCGCAGGGAGGAGGTCCATCGATGGGAGCCCCAAGTGGCACTCTCCTCGTTTGTGCAATGTTGTGGAGCACAATGCAGGCACAGATGACGTGACAGGCCTTCTGTGGCTCCACATGGAGATAGTTCAGGCAGGCAAATCTGCGTTTTATCACGCCATTCAGGCGCTCAATTGTCCCTCTTGTTGTGGCATGGACACTGTTGTACCTCTGCTGAGAGTCATTGGTGACAGTAGCAAAAGGGGTCATCAGCCAGGGTAGAAGGGGGTAACCGCTGTCACCGAGGAGGATGCCATCTGGGGCGGCCTGCTGGAACCTTTGAAAGAGGTGGCTTGACCTCAAAATACGGGCATCGTGTACAGACCCAGGCCATCTTACGACACAGTTGGTGATAATGAGGTCAGCATTCCCCACAAGCTGCACGTTAATGCTGTGCCGGCCTTTTCTGTTGACATACTCCCATTCCCTGGCATGAGGTGCCTGAATATGCACGTGAGTACAATCAATAACACCAATACTATTGGGCATCCCCCCCAATGAGAAAAACTTCCTCTTGGTCCTTGCCATGTCGTCTTCATTTTCAGGCCATTTCACAAATTGACCCAGAAGATTGGTGAGGGCAGATGACACTGAATGCACCACATGGCCCACTGCTGACTTTGTCACCGCCAGTCCATCCCCAATCACCTCAAAGAAGGAACCACATGCATAGAACCGTAGCGCTATAAGCACTTGCTCCTCCACAGTCAAGGCATGGCTCCTCAGGGTGGCACGTTCAAGGTGAGGATGAAGAATATTACAGATGTAATATCATCTCGCCCAAATCTGTATCTTGCATAAAGCTCCTCATTTGAGTAATGCTCGAGCAGGTTGGGGCGCTCAGCATAATGCCGTGGCCTATACCTTCTCCTTTGCTGTCGGTGTACAATTGCTGTCATTGTCTTGTCAACCAATCGTGTTCAGCTGAGAACCCAATTTAAGCCCTTACTAATGAACCTGGGATACTCTCACACCTGAAAGTAACGAGACTGGCAAGGTATAAAAGAGTGACTGGTTGATCAACCTCCAGACACCATGGAGGCCCAAAAGAGTAAGGGATTGAACTTTACAGCTGCTGAAACGCATGCGTTGCTGGATGGGGTGAGGTCACATTATAGTGTTTTGTTTGGCACTTTCAGCACCCCTGGCCAGACCAGTGTGTCTGCAAAGACCAAAGGCGACATTTGGGCTGCTATCACAGCCCAAATAAATGCCACTGGCAGTGGCCAACTACGGTCGGTGGAGCAGGTCAAGCTTCGGTGGAAAAACTTGAAGCAAAAGGCCACCAAGGACCAGGCGGAGGCGAAAAACCCCCAAACAGGGAACAAGCCCTTCAAAGGTAAGACTTAACAGTTTGTCTTCTAAATTCCCATATTATGTTACATTAATGGTACAAGTACTAATTTCATGTCACTTTTGTGAAGCACTATGAGCTACATGTCTTATATGAATGTGCAATACAAATGTTCTTTTTTGTTTCGTAAAGCTGGAGAATTCTCAGATACATGCCCTCCATGGGATTTTGCCAGCCAGTGTGGGGGAGTCTGACGAGCCACTCAACCTTTCAGCTGACTATGTGCTGCTCACACCTGTGCCATCAACACCATCAAGTGCCAGCATTGCTCCACCCGGTCCACCATTGGTGAGAGCTTGTTTTTTTTGCATTTCACTACACTGTTTTTAAACCTTGGTTTTAGCTTTGCATGTGACCAATAAACTTATCTATCTACCACATCAGGCACGGGAGCCAGAGCCAGCGCCAGCGCCAGAGCCAGAGCGACGGCGACGGAAGAGGCATGCCGGGGATGAGGAAGCCTATGAGAGGCTCCTCAAAATGGAGACCGAAAGGGCAGTCAAACAGACTGAACTGGCCAAACAGCAAATTAAGCTGACGCTGCTTCAGCAAAAAGACACAGAATTAAAAATCAAGCTGTTAGAGAAACAGCTTGACATTTGAAATAGCATGGTCCTTAGTGGTCACATTATACTTTGTTTGGACCCTGCATTCCTTTGTCTTTCTCTGTTTTGGTACATGCAAGTTACAATGTTTGGTAGTGGTGTCAACAATAATCGATGCGGGTATGTATCCCGATGCGGGGCATGGACGATCCGATTCGATGCGGGCAACAAGCCGAATCGATCCAGCTCATTTTAAAATATAAGTACCCAGACAACAAATTACGTCGGGCCGACGTCGGGGCGAGGGTTCCTGCCCGACATAAAGTGCGTCGGCGAGACGTCTTATGGAGATCGGTAGCTAATCGGCAAGACGTGGGGAAGACGTCGGCATTAGAGTTATCGCCGACCGTGAGCCGACGTAAACCAAATGATCGCCGACCGTGAGCCGACGTAAACCCGACGTAATTATGACCTATGCGGCACGATCCCACTAGAGCGAGGAAACCATTCATTCACCTCGCTCTCATTGATTTAACACTGGAACAGCTGATTTAAGGCTGCATCGCTGGAAACGCCACAGCATGCTTGAAAATCAGCCCTTCCAAAGTTAAGTCAAAGGGAGCGAAGCGTCTGACTGGTTTTCGCCGCTCTAGTAGGATCCCACCGTTATATTAGGTCTATATCTCCGCTTGCTTGCGAGACCCGGTGGCTGCGCAGTCTGCAGCCGCTTCCTCATTTTTGAGTTGCCAGGTTTTATTACAAAAAAAGTTTAAAATGAAAGTAAGTGATTGTTTATGTGTAGAGTCTATTTCATACACAATCTGACAACCTGGGAAATGTCAGTCTAACATGGTCTTGCAAATTAGGAGATTTCCGGGAGAAATTACAAAACAGGAGGGCACTGACAGATGACCGTGAACATTTATTTTTACATCGTCTTGCAAAAGTAGTATCAAACATTTATTTTAACACATTCACACATGTGGGGATGGCGCTCGATTTTTTTTTTTTACATTTTTTTGTGATTTTAATAAGCAGATAACACATTTCTGAGCGTGACTTATCTAAATCAATGTCAAAACATCCTTGAGGTTAAGAGTGGAAGAAAGAGAGAAAGAGTGGTGCTTGTGTTGCCTCATGATTCACGAAAAATATGCTTTGCTTTACAATTTTAATGCATCCTAGGCTTTATTGCATCGCAATGCATTGCCGAATCGAACCGAATCGAATCGTGACCCTCAGAATCGAATCGAATCGAATCGAATCGAATCGAATCGTGACCCTCGGAATCGGAATCGAATCGAATCGTGAGGGCAGTGCCGATCCACACCTCTAATGTTTGGTGAACTAGAATTTGAGAAATAATTGTAATTTTATTTACAGCAGTTTTACAGTGTGGTCAAAAATTTTACTATGCTTTACATTTTTTGATATTACTTAAATTACTTGTTAGAAGTACAACACTAACACTTAAGTGTAACAAACATCTTGAGTAACAATATCTAGGAGGAGAAGTATGAGCTGAGAGTTTGTCAATCCAAGTCAAATCCACCTCTGAGGTGGGATTCAAATGATCCTGAAATGTTGGTATCAAGTTGATCCAGATATCTGACTTAACTTTTGAAATACCCAAATCAGCCTTTTATCTGGATTCAGGGGAGGATTGGATTACCAGAGCTGAAACCCTGATCTTCGGGATCAGGATTCTCCTGATCTGTGTTGAAATACCCAGTTTTCAGATCTAGATTTAATCCAATTCAACCAGGATAATCCTGTCAGATCACGTTTGAAATACTGGGCCCTGGAGATCATTTCTATTGTTCTAGTTTGTGTTACTTGTTCCTTCAAAGTGTCTCGTTCTTCCACGTTCTGCTCACTTGTGTCTTAAATTGTCCCCTGAGGACAAATAAAGTTTTCTGAATCTGAATGAATGAAAGTAGAACCATCAGCTCCTCAAGTCAGACAGATTTACTGACACTTTACCTCTCTGGACCAGAACTAAGTCCTCCTTTAAAATCAAAAGGAATGCCCTTGGACCGGTCGCTCTTCAAGGACACACAGCTGGGTTCATGGTGATCAGACTCTGGTCTCTGACGGGTCCTGATAGAAAAACATCACTGATTAAATTAGATCAATTATTCAGGAAAATTCTCTTTGATTAAAGTCCTTTAATTCGGATGAAATATTAACAACTTACCTTTGACTCTGTTTAAAATCAGTAAGAATTTCCTTTAACGGGTCGCTTTTCAAGGACACAGAGCTGGCTCCAAGTCCAGGTCCAGGTCCCTCCAGCCTGTCCTCTCTCTGGTCCATGCTGCTGAAACACTAATCATTCATGTTGTAAACAGATCAGCTGATCCTCCACTGATTGGCTCTTATTCATCAGCTGCTGTACTTCTACTATCCGTCCACTAGATGGAGCCATGGAGGACACACATGATGCGTTCACTGACACTGAGACTTTCAACAAACTCAGGTCCATCATGATCAACGTATATATTTTATACTATCTTCCAGTTCATAGACTTTCTATATTTTATACAGACATTAAATATCTTGTATATATTTTTAGACACATTCTTCATATACTAGTAAACCTTCTGTTCATTTATTCCTTTTCTATTCTGTCTTGTAACATGTTGTGGTGCCTTGTCAGCAGATATGTAGCACAGTGGGACCAGGAGAAACACAATCTCACACTAATATGTTTTCATTCATAAACTGAGGAGGTGACAAGAAACACCACTTGAGTCTTTAATAGATTTACCTTCTAGATAGAAAACTCTAGATATCAGACATAGATTTACATATGAACACAGCATATCTCATGTCCATTCAATGTTTGAAACTCTTCTATATTCTAGATAGAAATGTGTCTATCATGTAGAAAGCGTCTCCATGTTGAACTGGAGTAAAAGTACTTAGTTACTTTCAGCGCTTCCCGTTAGAAAAGCAGATCAAACTTCTAGAGACAGATTTCAAATCAAAGACTGTGTCATGGATGGAAATAATCAAAGAAGTTGAAATCATATTTAGGAAGCAGGTCTGGCGCTGATCACGCAGAGACTAGAAATGGCGGATCAGTTTCATACTAGTCCTCCTCCAGACTCTGGACTTTCAGCTCTGACTCAGATTAACGTGAATTTATGGAGCTGCAGATTTCTGCTGCTTCTGTTGGAGCTGAGCTGCTGACATCTGATGTTAACCAAGAAAACATTCAAAACTGCTTCATTACCTTCAGACGGAGTTTGACACGGAGAGAAAAATATCTGCGACACGATCCTGGAGAAAGAGAAACTAAACTGAAACCAGGAAACTAACTAACTAAACCAGGAATGCAGTGTACTATTTTTAGGATAAACCTGGTGATGAACCTGTCAAACCTGCTTTTCCAGTCACTGCTGCTCCAAAAGACTTTACTGCTGTACCATGACTCTTTAAGCATCATGTGGACTAGTCACTGATCACGTGACAATAACAACACGGACGCCTCCTAGACTCCCATACTACCGTGACATGTCAGTCCTAAAATACAACCAAAGTACTACTGCAGCAAAGACATGCTAAGGCTAACGCTAACAGAGGAACGGTCCAAATCCTCTGGACAGCAGTCAGTTAACAACTTGACCAAACGTCCTGTGGTCACAGAGAGAAGGAGGCTGCACATCAAGTATTTGATAAAGTTATTAGAGCTTTAGCTGCTACACTATCTCATCTAACAACACACTGTGGAGTACTATCAAATGCTACTGATGGTGCTGAGGTGCTGCGTGTTTTTATACAGGCTATACATATCTGTAGAGCACAGTGTTGATAAGCTCATGTGTTTATATTCAGTTCTGAATCTTTTATCCATCAGTTCATCAACTTCTTTCTGATCTGGGTCGATTTCCTCCTGATTTTACAATTAAAACATTTAGACACAGAAATTAGTTCAGTTCTCTGCTTGATCAGCATCAAACCAGGAGAACGTTTTGATTATTTAGTTAGGTATGTTTTACTATGTTTGAGGTATCCTCTGCTGCTCAATGGGCTTACAAGCCAGCAGCTTCTAGTTAGTCTAGGTAGAATATAGGTTATTGGTCATATTACATGACTGTAGGCTTGTTAGGGCCTCTTAGTCGAACAGGGCCTCTAAACGTGTTTTGCCTGGGATTTCAGCACAAGGGATAGTAACATCTTGTCCTGTGTATTTCTAAATAAAATACATGGATAAAAATATTGGTGATTAGAAAAGCCTTGAATTAATCACTAAATGCTTCTGAGTTGCTGCTAAAATGATGAATTCTTAGTTCCAGTTAATGAGCAGCTTGTTTAGACGCTGACGTCCACACAGCAGGGGGCGCTGCAGTTAGAGGTTTAGACTTTCTTTGGCTCTAAAACATCAGCCTGGCTCAGCACTTACCTGTACCCTTTTTAGATTTGGAACCAAAACCAACCATGACTTTTGACCTTCACCAGCTTTGTCCAATGAAAATGGAGTAAAATCACAAAGTAGAAACTGAATTTAACAGGAATGAAAATGGTTGATAAAGATAAAGCTTCTTAAAGAAAGTGGAAACTAAAACGCTGAGGGCGCTGAAGGACGAGTTCAAACAACATTTCTCTAGTGAGTGTGATAAAAAAAAGTGTTTGTGAGGATGTAAACATGATCAGCTTTAGTGGTTTTAAGATCATGTTGATCTAGAAAGAGACGTGTAGATTTGAAGAGCTTGTTTCTATGAAAGTTTAATTGAGACATATTTAGGGAGATGTTAGATCGAGTTTGTTTTTAACGCTGTAATCTGCTGTAGTTTAGTTCAGACACTGGATGATGAAGAGGAGGAGGAGGAGGAAGAACTTTTAGCTTCCTTTATGGAGGAGGAAGAGGAGGAGGACAAAGAAGAGGAGGAGGAATAAAAGGAAGAAGAGGAGGAAGACGGAGAGGTAGAAGAGGAAGAGGAGGATGAAGACGAGCAGGAGGAACAGGAAGAGGAGAAAAAGGAGGAGGAAGAGGGGGAAGAGGAGGACAAGGAAGCAGAGGAGGAGGAGGATGAACAGGAAGATGAAGAGGAGCAAGAGGATGAAGAGGAAAAGGAGGAAGAGGAGGAGGAGGAGGAAGAAGAGTAAGAGGAGGAAAAGGACAGTGCAGGAGGCTCTGCCCTGAACGAGGAGAATATGAAATATTCTTTTGTAGTAGTGACCCTGTCCTCATTCATGTTTTTTCATTCACAGCCTAATTTCGAGCTTTATGTTTAGGCTTATGTAAAACACTTGATATGATTTCCAGTGGCCACATTCACATGATCTCAATGAACTGATAAGTGGCAATAACAGGTAACTGTAATAATCTGTTCTTAGGTGTTTACTGTGTTTTATTACGTCTCGAGTTAATGTACTGGAAACACTTTATTTGGGAGTCGGGACATTTTGGGTTAAGTGACTCAAATGAGTTGCAGAAGGCGGCTCATATCAGTGAGTGACTCAGAATGATCCCAATCCCAATAAAGATCAGGGTTTTACACTACTATTCATAACTGATTGGCTCCTTCACGCTACGGTATAACAAGAGTTATTGTGCAATCATTTTAATGCAGGCATCGGATTTTGAGCTATTCAAGTATCTGATGAAGTAGTTCTTATTACAAATTGCACTTTCCAATCATCAGGTGTTACAGTCATGGATTAACTTTTCTGATGTTAATTTTCTATTGTGTTTTTCTCTTCACTCTCGACTGGAACATACTCTGGGACGCATGACTCTGGACCTGGACCTGGACCTGGACTTCTGCTGTTGAATTTGAAGCTGAGAACACACAGTTAAAATGTGTCTACTGTTGCTGCATACAAGTTGAAACGCTCTCTATTTGTAGGGTATGGATATTCCTCACACTGAGAGGGAAAATAGTGGACTTCCTTGTGATGACCACTTCAGCGTTGTTGTTCCACACACAGCATGCCCACTGACCGATATGACAGCTTTACGAGCTGCAGTTCAGCCAAGATGTGATGGTTCTGAGCCTGGTCCCTGCGTGGTTCTGTGTTCATGTTTTGAGTTTTGTTCATGTTTCTTGTCCCTGTTTCCTGTTTTACGTTGTTGAGTTTTTGGTTTCCTGTTTGACTCCCTGTGTTTCTGTGTTGATTAGATCATTGGTTTCACCTGGTCTTGTCTCTTGATTTCTGTCACCTGTGTCTCGTTACCCCTCTTCCTTGTGTGTGCATATATAGCCCTGTCTTCCCCTTTGTTCCTGTCGTGTCACTACCAATGGTCTGTTACCCAGAGTCTCTTGTGGTTTAACTGGCAACCTAACTTCACAAGATGGCGTTCTAGAGTCACTGAAACCCTCCAGCAGCAGGTTGTGCAGATGAATCGTAAAGGGATGACCATGTCAGCACTAGATTCTCCTCGTGAATTTTAGGAGAAATAGGTGAAAAACATTTCAGTCACGCACTTATCCCAACTATCTTCATCTGGTTTAACATAGCTGCGCCTTTCATCCTGGCTCGGCAAACGTGCAACCAATTAAGCCTACTGTGTTAAAAGGAGAGAGTGATTAGTGGAACAGGATGCAGGTGTGCCAATCACTCTCACCTGGTGCTGCTCTCACTCTCCCTCTCCACACCAATGAACCTAATGAGCATGTCTTTGGATGGTGGGAGGAAGCCTTAGTACCCGGAGAGAACCCACGCAGACACAGGGAGACCGTGCAAACTCCACACAGAACCGGTGACCTTCTTGCTGTGAGGCATCAGTGCTAACCACCTCGCCACTGTGCCGCCCAGGACAAAACATAAAAAGCAATATATAGAAATAACAGATGCAGTTCAGCACAGTTGAGAAGTCTGGGTAGAAAAGTGCTAAAAAATTGAATCAATAATTAAGAATATCGACCGATATGAAACAGTTATATCGTGATTTTTTCAGCCATATCATCCAGCCCTAGGGCCCCTAGTTTGTCAAACTACGATGAAGAGATTCCTAACCCACGCCACAATCTATTACACTTCATGAGCAAAACAGGCTAGAGTTAAACTGAAACATCTGAAACACAACACAGATACAGTGCAGAGTCATCTCAAAGTTGTGCAGGACTTAATAAAAGAATGCAAGATGCCAGACATTGAACAAACAGACAAACTTGAGGACTGCCCCTTAGCTCATGAAGAGGATGAAGAGGACCGGAAAAATGCCCACACAGTTGTTGGGAGATCACCTTCCACATGTGCATTCAAGAAGGTCTTGGAGGAGGTTCAGAATGATCTTACCTCAAATGAGGCAGAGTCCACCCCCGAGGAAATAAATCCGTACTGCTGCCCAAGGATCATTGACCTGCTGTTTCATAATTATCTGGACATCTTCCCCCTCTGGAGTGGCCTGCTTTTGGGGAACTTGCAAAGATTTGCTTCAGATAAAGAAGATATTACCTTTGGAGCCTCCAAAACGCGAGACACCAACTGCCATGAGGAGAAGTGGTTTGGGATTGTGAAAAAAGAGGCGACTTAGGCCGGGGACCTTTGTGAGACAAATGTACAGCTCTTTGCAGGGGAGATACAGAGAGCACATAATCTCTCCCAGCTTCATTGAAAATATACAGTACGCAGACTACAACTCATCCAGAATGCAGCTGCCAGGCTTTTAACAGATGCTAAGAGAAGTGACCACATATCTCCAGCCCTCGCCACGCTACACTGGCTGCCTGTGAGTTTTAGAATTGATTTTAAGATTTTACTACTTGTTTTTTGTTTTAAATCACCTGCTTGTAGTTTAAGCATATCTGCTGTTACGCATGTGCTGTTTAGCTGCAGTTCCTCTGCGTGGCCACCCGAGGGCAGTGAACACGTTGGCCTCGCATGAAGTTCCTTTTTAAAGATACTCTTCATTTGAACATCATGCCTTCATTTTTAGCAGCCCTCCAATTTTATGCATAATAGTCTACAGGCCACCCCAGTACTCCACCTCTTTTATCAGCGAATTTTCAGAGTTTTTATCATCTATTCACACCTCCTATAATAGGATTTTAATAACTGGTGATTTTAATCTACACATAGACAACACCTGTGTCCAGAGAGTTTTTAAACCTCTTAAACTGTATGGATTTTAAACAGCATGTCACACAGCCAACCCACAGCAGGGGGCGCACCCTGGACCTGGTCATAACCTACGGCCTGTCCGTGGGTGTGTCTTCTGTTGTGGACTTGGCTGTGTCAGACCACTACTGCGTGTTTTTTAACATCACCAGTTTTAACCAGCAGGAGGCCCCGGTGAGAACAGTGAGGAAACGCTACCTTACTTCTGAAGTGGCTGCAAATTTTATAGAGATTTTACAGAGCACTCCTGCAGAGATTTTACCAGCACCCTGTGATTTTATCGTGAATAATTTTAACAATAATCTGAAATCAGCGCTGGACTCAGTGGCTCCTCTTTTAACCAAAACAATTAAGACAAAACCTACACCCCCATGGAGAACTGAGGAGATAAAGAAATTAAAAAGAGGCTGCAGGAGTGCCGAAAGGAAATGGAAAAAATCAAAATTAACAGTTCATTACGAAATCTTACGCCAACAGCTCAAAAGCTATAATAACGCAGTCAAACAGGCAAGAATTTCACATTTCAAGAAACTAATTTTCAACCATAAAAATAATCCCAAATTCCTTTTTTCCACCATAGACTCGTTAACAAACAGTAATTTTAACAAGTCCCACAAACCAGCATCAGAGATCCTCTGTGAGGACTTTGCAGACCACTTCAGAGGTAAAATTGATGATATCAGATCCAGGCTTTTACCTCAACAGATTTTAACTGTCGCCACACCTGGATATTTGATTTTACCCAAGGAAACACTGGAGAGTTTTTCCCTGGTTGATGCAAGGACACTTGGTGGAGTTTTCTCCCAGGTAAACCCCACAACCTGCCTTTTAGATCCAGTTCCCACACCGTTTTTTAAAAACATTTTATGGTCTCCTTGAGGAACAGCTTTTAAATATTGTGAATTGCTCTCTTCAGACGGGTGTTTTCCCCACCTCCTTCAAAACGGCGGTGGTGAAGCCCCTTCTGAAGAAGAGCAATCTAGACCATAACATTCTTAATAACTACCGGCCTGTATCCAACTTACCATTTTTAAGTAAAATTTTAGAAAAACTGGTTTTTAACCGATTAAATGATTTTTTAAAGATAAACAATATTCTAGAGAGGCATCAGTCTGGTTTTAGGACGAACCACAGTACCGAGACAGCGCTTTTAAAGATTTTAAATGATATCAGGTTCAACTTGGATAATCATAAACTTACAGTTTTGGTACTACTGGATCTAACCGCCGCCTTTGATACAGTAGACCATCACATTTTATTAAACAGATTGAAGAACCTGGTCGGCCTCTCTGGTACTGTTTTCAATTGGTTCGTCTCTTACCTCACAGATCGCCACTTCTTTGTGAGTATGGATACATGTTCCTCAGGAACCCATGAGATCAAGTGTGGGGTTCCCCAGGGGTCAATTTTAGGTCCAATACTTTTTAATCTATACATGATTCCCCTTGGGGATGTCATCAGGAGGCACGGCATCAGCTTTCATAGTTATGCTGACGATACACAACTGTACATGGCCGTGTTCAGGATTCAGGATTGATTTTAAGGTTCTTTTACTTGTTTTTAAGTGTCTTAACAGTCTTGGGCCTTCTTATTTATCTGACTTGCTTTTACCATATCAACCCTCGCGGACCCTGAGGTCTTCTGGCACTGGCCTTCTAATCATACCTAAAGTGAAATCAAAAACACACGGGGAGGCGGCTTTTAGTTATTATGGTCCCCGATTATGGAACAGCCTGCCGGAGAACCTCAGGGCTGCAGAGACTGTTGATGTTTTTAAAAAGAGGCTCAAGACCCACCTTTTAAATCAAGCTTTTAATTGATTGTCTTAAGTATCTTTTAGTTTTAGTCCCTCAGTTTTTAGCAATTTTTAGTTTTTAGTAGTCTTTATCAGATTTTTATCACTTCCTTTTCTATTTAACAAAAGCATTTTATCTATATTGGTTATTTTTGTTTTTAACAGTTTTTAGCAATTTCTAGTTTTTAGTAGTTTTTAACAGAGTTTTTATCATTTTCTTTTCTTTTTATGGAAAGCATTTTATCTGTACTGGTTATTTTTGCCATATTTTATAGTTTTAGTCCTCGATTTTTAACTCCAGTGTTTCCTCATGGGGGCCGACCACACTGGGAGTTGCGGCTGGTAAACTGATTGGGGTGCTGTCGTGTGGGCGGCTCTGGTCCTGGTGGCTGGAGGGCTCTGCACCTTGGTTTGGGGCCTCCTGTCTGCCTGGGTCGGGGCTGTCTCTATGGCAGCGCTCCCCGCCCTCTCGGTGTGGTCGTCCCCCAAAGGTGGCTGTCTCCTTGCTCCAGGTCTCGGTGCCCGACCATGTCTCTTGTGGGTGTGAATGACGTGTGTGTGTGTGACATGTCTGGGTGTGTGTGTGTGTGTGTGTGTTTGGGGGGGGGGGGTTAATGTGTGTATCTCTTGTCTCTGTGTTTTTATAGGGGTGGGAGGGTTGGATTTTTATTGTTCTGTTTTTACTGTTTTTAGCCTCTGTGAGGCACTTTGCGTTGCTTTTAAAAGGCAGGAAAAGTGCCATATAAATAAAGTTTGATTTGATTTGATTTGATTTGAACACTCATCAGTCACTCTATCAGTGTAATAATATGTGTTCATTATCAGCCTGATGAACATTAGAGCTAAAATACTGCAGTCAGTGAATATCAGTATTATGGGATGTGGACAGTTGTAGTTGGTGACAGTGACCACTGGAGGGCAGTGATCATCATAGTTTCTCTGTGTTTGGATCGTTAAACTGACTTCATGCAGTTCATCGTTTCACCACCAGAGGAAGACACATCTATCAACACAATTTAAAAACTGCTCTATAGTTTGAAGTCGGTACTTTCTACCAAAGTTGAAACGGAGACTGAACGACGCTGCATCTTGATGCTACGTCGTCTGAAATCGTTCATGTGATTTGAACGCACCATCGACTCCAGAGGGTTAATGTGCATTAATCTGTGTCTATGTCTTCAAAAACAACATTCTATGTTAGTTATTAGTTTGAAATGTAAAGGAGGAAATAGAAAAGCCTCCTAGTATAGTATGATATAAAAACCATATATTATAGTAGGTCATCTTCTAGAAGCTCATGGCTTTGACTTTGCTCAGTGTGGGTTCAGATGTTAAAGAAAACAAAGTGATTTAAAGTCTCCATGTATGTTTTATTAAACATGAGAAAAGATGATTGACAGGTGATGACAGGTGATCACTTCTCATTTTACAGCTTCCTGGACAAAACATTTCTACAGTTTCTACTCGCTCTTACTGAGAAAATGAAACTTGCAGATGTTTTGTCTTTGAATAAACAACCAGTCATCTTAAATATTTTCATTTTGATCTTAATAATTCATCTATACATCAAACACACTTCGCTCAAAGCTGGAGACGACACCAGAAACTGGTAGAAAATGTGCATTTCTTCTTTAACATCAATGATGTTCTTTTCCTCTTCATCCTCTTGCTTCTCTTCATCTTCCTGTTCATCTTCCTGTTCATCCTCCTCCTCCTCCGCTTCCTCGTCCTCCTCTTCCTCTTCTTCCTCCTCCTTTTCCTCCTCCATAAACAAATCTAAGTCTTCCTCCTTTTCTTCCCCCTCTTCCTCTTCCTATTTCTCCTCTTCCTGTTCCTCCTGCTCGTCTTCATCCTCCTCTTCCTCTTCTACCTCTCCGTCTTCTCCTCTTCTTCCACCTCTTCCTCCTCTTCTTTGTCCTCCTCTTCTTCTTCCTCTTCCTCCTCCATAAATGAAGCTAAATGTTATTCCTCCTCCTCTTCTTCTTCCTCTTCCTCTTCCTCCTCCTCCTCCTCCCCCATAAATGAAGCTAAATGTTCTTCCTCTTCCTCCTCTTCATCATCCAGTGTCTGAACTAAACTACAGCAGATTACAGCGTTAAAAACAAACTCGATCTAACATCTCCTTAAATATGTCTCAATTAAAACTTCATAGAAACAAGCTCTTCAAATCTACACGTCTCTTTCTAGATCAACATGATCTTAAAACCACTAAAGCTGATCATGTTTACATCCTTACAAACACTTTTTTTTTAATCACACTCACTAGAGAAATGTTGTTTGAACTCGTCCTTCAGCGCCCTCAGCGTTTTAGTTTTCACTTTCTTTAAGAAGCTTTATCTTTATCAACCATTTTCATTCCTGTTAAATTCAGTTTCTACTCTGTGATTTTACTCCATTTTCATTGGACAAGGCTGGTGAAGGTCAAAAGTCATGGTTGGTTTTGGTTCCAAATCTAAAAAGGGTACAGGTAAGTGCTGAGCCAGGCTGATGTTTTAGAGCCAAAGAAAGTCTAAACCTCTATCTGCAGCGCCCCCTGCTGTGTGGACGCCAGCGTCTAAACAAGCTGCTCATTAACTGGAACTAAGAATTCATCATTTTAGCAGCAACTCAGAAGCATTTAGTGATTAATTCAAGGCTTTTCTAATCATCAATGTTTCTATTCATGTGTTTTATTAAGAATAATCAAAACATTCTCCTGGTTTGATGCTGATCAACCAGAGAATTTAACTAATTTCTGCATCTAAATGTTTGAATTGTAAAATCAGGAGGAAATCGACCCAGATCAGAAAGAAGTTGATGAACTGATGGACTAATATCCTGGGATAAAAGATTCAGAACAGATAAATAAAAGATTCTACAGATATGTATAGCCTGTATAAAAAACATGCAGCACCTCAGCACCATCAGTAGCATTTGATAGTACTCCACAGTGTGTTGTTAGATGAGATAGTGTAGCAGCTAAAGCTCTAATAACTTTATCAAATACTTGATGTTCAGCCTTCTTCTCTCTGTGACCACAGGACGTTTGGTCAAGTTGTTAACTGACTGCTGTCCAGAGGATTTGGACCGTTCCTCTGTTAGCGTTAGCCTTAGCATGTCTTTGCTGCAGTAGTACTTTGGTTGTATTTTAGGACTGACATGTCACGGTAGTATGGGAGTCTAGGAGGCGTCCGTGTTATTATTGTCACGTGATCAGTGACTAGTCCACATGATGCTTAAAGAGTCATGGTACAGCAGTAAAGACTTTTGGAGCAGCAGTGACTGGCAAAGCAGGTTTGACAGGTTCATCACCAAAGATGTTTATCCTAAAAATAGTACACTGCATTCCTGGCAGGTAGTTTCCTGGTTTCAGTTTAGTTTCTCTTTCTCCAGGATCGTGTCGCAGATATTTTTCTCTCCGTGTCAAACTCCGTCTGAAGGTAATGAAGCAGTTTTGAATGTTTTCTTGGTTAACATCAGATGTCAGCAGCTCAGCTCCAACAGAAGCAGCAGAAATCTGCAGCTCCATAAATTCACGTTAATCTGAGTCAGAGCTGAAAGTCCAGAGTCTGGAGGAGGACTAGTATGAAACTGATCCGCCATTTCTAGTCTCTGCGTGATCAGCGCCAGACCTGCTTCCTAAATATGATTTCAACTTCTTTGATTATTTCCATCCATGACACAGTCTTTGATTTGAAATCTGTCTCTAGAAGTTTGATCTGCTTTTCTAACGGGAAGCGCTGAAAGTAACTAAGTACTTTTACTCCAGTTCAACATAGAGACGCTTTCTACATGATAGACACATTTCTATCTAGAATATAGAAGAGTTTCAAACATGGAATGGACATGAGATATGTTGTGTTCATATGTAAATCTATGTCTGATATCTAGAGTTTTCTATCTAGAGGGTAAATCTATTAAAGACTCAAGTGGTGTTTCTTGTCACCTCCTCAGTATATGAATGAAAACATATTAGTGTCAAATTGTGTTTCTCCTGGTCCCACTGTGCTACATATCTGCTGACAAGACACCACAACATGTTACAAGACAGAATAGAAAAGGAATAAATGAACAGAAGGTTTACTAGTATATGAAGAATGTGTCTAAAAATATATACAAGATATTTAATGTCTGTATAAAATATAGAAAGTCTATGAACTGGAAGATAGTATAAAATATATACGTTGATCATGATGGACCTGAGTTTGTTGAAAGTCTCAGTGTCAGTGAACGCATCATGTGTGTCCTCCATGGCTCCATCTAGTGGACGGATAGTAGAAGTACAGCAGCTGATGAATAAGAGCCAATCAGTGGAGGATCAGCTGATCTGTTTACAACATGAATGATTAGTGTTTCAGCAGCATGGACCAGAGAGAGGACAGACTGGAGGGACCTGGACCTGGACCTGGACCTGGACCTGGACCTGGACCTGGAGCCAGCTCTGTGTCCTTGAAAAGCGACCCGTTAAAGGAAATTCTTACTGATTTTAAACAGAGTCAAAGGTAAGTTGTTAATATTTCATCCGAATTAAGGATTTTAATCAAAGATAATTTTCCTGAATAATTGATCTAATTTAATCAGTGATGTTTTTCTATCAGGACCTGTCAGAGACCAGAGTCTGATCACCATGAACCCAGCTGTGTGTCCTTGAAGAGCGACATGTCCAAGGACTTTCCTTTAGGTTTTAAAGGAGGACTTAGTTCTGGTCCAGAGAGGTAAAGTGTCAGTAAATCTGTCTGACTTGAGGAGCTGATGGTTCTACTTTCATTCATTCAGATTCAGATTCAGAAAACTTTATTTGTCCTCAGGAGACAATTTAAGACACAAGTGAGCAGCATGACGTGGAAGAACGAGACACTTTGAAGGAACAAGAAACACACACTAGAACAATAGAAATGATCTCCAGATAACTATGCATTAAATCAGTGGTTCTCAACTGGTCTGGCTTCAGGACCCACCATCAGCCCTTAATGACAAGCTGTGACCCAAATCAAAGACAATGTTCAACTTCTCAAATGTATTGAATGAAAAGATTCTGTAGTTTGAACCTGAGATAGTAGAATAGAATATGACAGGATGAAAACACAATCAAACAAATGTAATGATGAACCACAATGACCAGAGAGGGAACTATTCCCTTTTACACTCAATTAGCAGCATTTTCATTCAAACCAAAACTCTTCACTTCAGTAACTTCAGTCTTTTTAGCTGAGTACCCACTGATTGAATATCTAACCATGTCCTATTAAAACTATTCAGTCACTTCTTCAAGTATTAATCATAAGGCTGACATGACAATCAGAACATTTCAGTAACAGTAGTCGTCTTCTGAAGTACTCAACAGGATCATCTTTGGTGTTTTGTTTCCAAATGCTGCTTCAGTTTTGAGGCTTCCTGCTTTCAGGTGCCAACACCTCGCTGCACTAGACACACTGAGGTCTTTGTCCTCCTTTGTCCTCAGTATAAGACAATCCATATCTCATATAACCTGCGTGGTAGCTGCGTTTAGCCGTGCTAAATTAAAATATGGAAACAAACTTTGTGGGTCTTCTTCAACAGAGCTCCAGGCGTCACGTGATGTGTTTTTGTTGACACCTCCATATTGGCAGGAAAACTCTGAGTTAAAATGAATGTTTCCTGCTAAGATGAGTGTCTGTTGGTGGTGTATGTGTGATAGAGTTCTGACAGACAGGCCAATGATCTTAGAGCAAACCCAGACAGTGCTCTGCAGTCGCTTTCTGTTCTGGAGGCTGATGGAGTGGAACCAGCAGGTTATGGAGAAAGTGACCATGCTCTCAATGAAACTGGAATAAAAAGTCTGTAGAATGTTTCTGAGTTTCTTAAGGAGGTATTGCCATTGCTGACACCCCCTGAGAGTCTCTTCTGGTGGTCTTTCGTCTCTCTTCCTCTTTGGGTTAAAGCTGCTTCATCACTCTTGCGTCACTGACTTTATACAACACGTTTGTTTCATCCTTTTACTTCTGACGTCTCTGCTTTGAATTTATTCTCATCAGTTTTTATCCAACATGCACATTTATCTACGGTGGTTTAGTTTCAGGATCCAGCAGCAGAGACCAGATTGTCCTGGACCTGGATCAGGATCTGGAGCCAGCTGTGTGTCCTTGAAGAGCGACTGGTCCAAGGATTTTAGAATTAATTTTAAAGGAGGACGTGGTTGTGGTCCAGAGAGGTAAAGTGTCAGTAAATTTGTCTGACTTGAGGAGCTGAGGATAAATAAACATTGACTTGCTCATGTCTGTTTCATCTCTGCTGCTTAGATGTTGTAGATGTTTCCTCAGAAGATAAACAGATGTTGATCTAAAACAACACAGACACACTGGAAGAAGAAGATAGACAACATATAGATCTACAGTAGAACAATCACTAACTTTATACAAGTCACATGGTTTGAGGAACTTGCTGAATTCTTGCTTCTTTTCCAAAGATCTTCTAAAATGGCCGACACAGTAAGTGTCAGGCCTTAGAGGAGGAGACAGATAAGAGACTGATCTTTGAGGCAGAGTAGTGTCTTCAGTCTTTAATCAGCTGTTCAGTCTGTTTCCATGGAGACAAGTCTTCATTGTGTTTGACTGTGGACCAGAGAGAGAGAAGATGAGATGTGTCTGAGGAGAGGAGGAGCTAAACTAATGCTAAGCTAAGCAGAGTTCATATAGACACAGTCTGCACATTAGTATGAAACACTGAGGAAGAGAGTCAGCAGCTCCACGTCTGAGGCCTCGGCCTGCAGGTCTTCTTCATGGTAGAGACTCAGATGAAAACTTCAGGTGTAGGTGGACAGCTGAGTCCTGACCTGAAGACCTTGTTTGAGTCGTAGAGAAGCTAAACTCAGGATGAGTTGGGGGGGAAGGACATCCAGACTATTTTGTGTAGACACTTTGTTTGTAAGTGTCCAAAGTTCAAATAGTGAAATATGTTTGAGGAGACAAAGAAACAGCTGATGGCTCTGAGGTGAAGAACATGTGCCTCGCTAGGATTATCATCTCTAACATGATCAGTCAGAGAGTCTGAGGTTTCTTAATGTTTCTGTCTGCTTTGTTTTCTGTGTGGCTGATAATGGCCTGTCAGTCACTCACTGTGGACTGGTGGACGTTTTACAGTCTTCAGTCTCTGGCTCTGGGTTCCTTCTCCAGCTGATTGATCAGGGAGGCAAAGCTTTATGAAACAGCTGCAGACTGAGCTGTTGATGGTCAGTGGGATCAGCAGGACTAGTAAACCTTTACCACTACAGAGACTCATCTGATTCACTCTTCACATCCACATATCACTCCAGGGACATTTACCTTGTCTTTGTCTCTGTGTGGACAGACATGATGAGAGCTAATTGTTGATGATTGGTCCACAGAGTCCACCAGCAGAGCTCAGAGGTTCTCAGTGGTCAGTCTGCCCAGCAGCATCAGACACAGCTGGACTCCATCTTTCTGGTCTGTACATGTACAACAACTACTTTCCATCATCTCCATGCTGCACTTTGTAGACCAGTGGATTGTCAGTGTGTCCAACATGGATCTGATGTTTGTCTCCATGATTTCAGTCTGCTTGTGTCATTCATATGGTATTCTGTTCCAGCTGCTGGAGGACAACATCATGACTTTTGTGAAGAACCAGCTGAAGAAGATCCAGAAGGTTCTGAGTCCAGATTACCCAGAATGCTCAGAGAGTCAGAGGGAGGATGAGGAGGTGTTGGAGGGTGAGGATGAAGAGCAGAGGAGGAGCAGCAGAGATTTATTTGTGAAGATCACAATGAACTTCCTGAGGAGAATGAAGCAGGAGGAGCTGGCTGACTGTCTGCAGAGCAGTAAGAGGATTTCTCTAAACATTGAAGCTGCTGGAGAAATGGGACATTTACTAATGTCTCCAGAGATGAACCAAGATATATTCACACACTCATTCTTTAGAGCAATGACATGTTGGAATATTTACTGGAGAGTTTATTCATTCATCTTGTTTCTTGTTTTTTCGTTCAGGACTTTGTGGACTTAAGTTAAATGTGCTCTGAAGGAGAAGTTCCAGTGTGTGTTTGAGGGGATTGCTAAAGCAGGAAACTCAAGCCTTCTGAATAAGATCTACACAGAGCTCTACATCACAGAGGGAGGGACTGCAGAGGTCAATGATGAACATGAGGTCAGACAGATTGAAACAGCATCCAGGAAAGCACACAGACCAGAAACAAGCATCAGACAAGAAGACCTCTTTAAAGCCTCACCTGGAAGACATGGACCAATCAGAAGAGTGATGACAAAGGGAGTGGCTGGCATTGGGAAAACAGTCTTAACACAGAAGTTCACTCTGGACTGGGCTGAAGACAAAGCCAACCAGGACATCCTCTTCATATTTCCACTGACTTTCAGAGAGCTGAATGTGATGAAAGAGAGAAAGTTCAGCTTGGTGGAACTTGTTCATCACTTCTTTCCTGAAACCAAAGAAGCAGGAATCTGCAGCTTTGAAGAGTTCCAGGTTGTGTTCATCTTTGACGGTCTGGATGAGTGTCGACTTCCTCTGGACTTCCACAAGACTGAGATCCTGACTGATGTTACAGAGTCCACCTCAGTGGATGTGCTGCTGACAAACCTCATCAGGGGGAAACTGCTTCCCTCTGCTCGCCTCTGGATAACCACACGACCTGCAGCAGCCAATCAGATCCCTCCTGAGTGTGTTGACATGGTGACAGAGGTCAGAGGGTTCACTGACCCCCAGAAGGAGGAGTACTTCAGGAAGAGATTCAGAGATGAGGAGCAGGCCAGCAGGATCATCTCCCACATCAAGACATCACGAAGCCTCCACATCATGTGTCACATCCCAGTCTTCTGCTGGATCACTGCTACAGTTCTGGAGGATGTGTTGGAAACCAGAGAGGGAGGAGAGCTGCCCAAGACCCTGACTGAGATGTACATCCACTTCCTGGTGGTTCAGACCAAAGTGAAGAAGGTCAAGTATGATGGAGGAGCTGAGACAGATCCACACTGGAGTTCAGAGAGCAGGAAGATGATTGAGTCTCTGGGAAAACTGGCTTTTGATCAGCTGCTGAAAGGAAACCTGATCTTCTATGAATCAGACCTGACAGAGTGTGGCATCCATATCAGAGCAGCCTCAGTGTACTCAGGAGTGTTCACACAGATCTTTAAAGAGGAGAGAGGACTGTACCAGGACAAGGTGTTCTGCTTCGTCCATCTGAGCGTTCAGGAGTTTCTGGCTTCAGTCTACATGATCCACTGTTACACCAACAGGAAGACAGAGGTGCTGGAGGACTTCCTGGGAGGAAACTACAATAACTCACCTCTGGATGAATTTCTGAACAGAGTCATGATTAAATCCCTGGAGAGTAAAAATGGTCACCTGGACCTGTTAGTTCGCTTCCTTCATGGCCTCTCTCTGGAGTCCAACCAGAGACTCTTAGGAGGTCTGCTGGGTCAGACAGAGAACAGTCCAGAAATCATCCAGAGAACCATCAACAACCTGAAGAAGATGAACACTGATAAAATCTCTCCTGACAGAAGCATCAACATCTTCCACTGTCTGATGGAGATGAACGACCTCTCAGTTCATCAGGAGATCCAAGAGTTCCTGAAGTCAGAGAACAGATCAGGGAAGGAACTCTCTGAGATCCACTGCTCAGCTCTGGCCTACATGCTGCAGATGTCAGAGGAGGTTCTGGATGAGTTGGACCTAATGAAGTACAACACATCAGAGGAGGGACGACAGAGACTGATCCCAGCTGTGAGGAACTGCAGAAAGTTTCGGTGAGTCCTGATGTGATCATTAACAGAATCAATCAGTGGAGATTAGTAGTTTAGTTCTTCAGACGTTCTCATTCTTCTTCAAACAGTGTTCCACTTGTTGACTGCAAACATCACAGTCAGTTGTATTTAGTCCCAGATGTTCTCCAGCTGTTTAAAGCTGTTCTTCTAGTTATTGACTCTTTTCTTTCTATTTCTCTGTCTTATTATTCTCTCCATCAGTAAGTTAGTTTAGCTGAAGCAGCCTCTGAGGCCTCACGTTACAATGATGAGAGGATATTGAAGGCTGTTTCTAGAGTACAGAATAATCCTGAAGTCAGTGAAGTGGCTCCACATCAACATCTATCTAAAGCTTGTTAAGATCAACATGAGCCACCGTAAACTACTGATCATCCCACACAGAGACTGACCCATCAATGGAGCATTTTATTGACTGAGTTCAACGTTTCATTTGAAGGAGAGAAGTCCAGTCACATGGTCTTGTTTTTACGTCTTTCTTTCTATTTGTTTCCTGTCTTGTTGCTGTAGAGAAGAGTTGAAGCAGGAAATGCTCAGAGGTCTGAATATATAAGAGCAGAACGGTAGAAGTCTGACTTGTTAAAGAGATGTGAAACACACAAAGGTCAGAGTTTAGTTTGACAGATAAAACCCTGAGAACATCTTTGTGATGACTTGATGGTGAAAAGAATTCAACCTGATTGTTTGTTCATTGTGTTTGTGCTGAACAACTAAAGCTGAGCCAGTCCTGTGTCCTCCACATGGAAATATTTCACCATGTTCATACTGAATGATGTCCAGGTCTGAGGTTGTCAAGTGATGGCTTTCATTTGTGTTAGACTAAAGACTAAATGTTCCACTTGTGGACTGAAGCTGACGGCAGCAGGTCCACAGCAGAGATCATCTTTCCAACTGGAGCTGTTCACTGAGCTGAACTCAGTCAAAAGATCCAGAGTCCATTAAACCGTGAAGACAGTCCAGATGTTTGTCTCATCCAGATGTCCTCATGATGGGATCAGATTAGGGTTGCCAACCGTCCCTTGAAAAACAGAATTGTCCCGTATTTAGAAACAAAAGTAGGCGTCACGTATTGAGCTGAAACAGGACGCACTTTGTCCCGTATTACAGAGAGAATCCAAAATAGTGTAAAATGTCAATGGAATGAATGAATAACAGGACGCTTTATATGAACATTTACGGTAAACTTATTCCCAGGCCGTCTCCTGCTCTGTGATCAATGAGCTGACAGCAGGAATCCCTCTCATCTCATTGGTCGAGGTACTGTTGCTTGAGAAGAAGATACCAGAAGACAACAAAGCAACAACTTTTCCTCACACTTTCTGTTTGCACTTTTCTTATTGCTCTATTACAAGAGGAATGTTCTGCTTTCTATTGTTTTCTATTCATTTCTACAGTTTTAAGTTCAGCAGGACAGGTTTCTGTTTTATTCTGTTCATCTGCACATTCAACTAAACAAAGGTCTGAGAGAGATGATGAGAATGATTGTTTCCTGTCAAACACAGTCAGAGAAGATGAGCTGAACCACTGATGTGGAGACAAAATGTCCAACAGGATGTGTCCAACTGTCCACTCATCAAACCCATCATGTTCATAGAAATGTCTTCTTCCATTATAAGTTTTATTTACTGTATTTGTCTCATGACAGACTTTCTGACTGTGGACTCTCAGAGAGTCACTGTGAAGTCGTGGCCTCAGCTCTGAAGTGCAACTCCTCCCATCTGAAACATCTGAACCTGAGTGGAAACTACCTGCAGGATTCAGGAGTGAAGCATCTGTCTGCTGGACTGGAGAGTCCAAACTGTAAACTGGAGACTCTGATGTGAGTTTTCATTTATTTTCTTCTCAGGCTTCTGAAGAATGGAGATCCAGTTTAGATGAGTTCTCTTGTCAGGACTGTCAGATAGAAAAGGAGCTCAAAGAGTTTAAATGAAGGAGCATCATGTTCCTGAACATCAGCAGGTATCTCCTCAGTCATCAGACGTGCACAGGTACGGGCTATTGTTGCTCTGGAAACAGCCCGTTTGCCCTTAGTAGCTGAGCTGCCCCTCTGGAGAGAGTGCCTTTTTATTTGCTGTTGTGTCTCCATCAATACAATGAGCCCATAACTGGTAAAGTAGAAGTGTTCATTCATTCATTCATTCATCAGCTGGAACAGCTTGTTCCTGTGGTTGAACAGGAAGTGATAACGTGATCACCAGAGGTGGGAAGTAACCAAGTACAAATACTTTGTTACTGTACTTAAGTAGATTTTTCAGGTATCTGTACTTTACTTGAGTATTTCTTTTTCTGATGACTTTTTACTTTTACTACATTTGTACACAAATATGTGTACTTTCTACTCCTTACATTGTAAAAACAGGCTGGTTCCTTTTTTAACCTCCACGGATGACAAGACGTAAAAGACGTGACATGATGGGACATGACTAGAGCATGGGACTAGAGAAGGAAAGTCAATGATGTGCTCATAAAATGAGCGGCCTGTTGGTGATACCTGTTGACCTGATGCTGATGCTGAAGGTGCCTGTTATCAATCCATGGAAATTGACAGGGGACTGACAAACTGAGCCTAGAATTAGACCAGTGGCTTCATATTTAGTAAAAAGGTGATCTATGCACATGAACACAGTTGTAAAGATAAATACCCTCTGATACCCTCCATCAGCTCTACACCTGTGTTCCTGTCTTCTTCTTCTACAGGGTTGAACAGGCAGCCTGTTGACAGCGTTGCCAAGTCAGCTTATTATAAGTGACTTTGGGCTTGTTTTCCTGTAAAGTCTCTTACAAATAGTGGTCGTCACGGGTCACGGTTTCTTGGGGCTCGTTTCTAAAGTGTAGTTGCTTATTTGGGCTTGTTCCCAGATCCATAATAAGTTGTCAAGCAGATGTAACCCCTTGAAAATTACAGTTGGGTTTATTGCATGTATTTTATTGTTGGCTGGAGCCACTAATTTCATTAAGTGTGAGTTCCTTAAGAGAGCTGTGTCGAGACTGTAGTTGCTTTGAGTAGCCACAAGGTGGTGCTTCACGTATAGTCGATACGGGAAATTCAGTGAAGGATGCCACAGCGATGTTTTAGGAGCGAGACTATGAACGTTTATGGGAGGAATATTGTTTTATTTTCGTGGACACGAGTTGCAAGTTGTTTTTTGAGTGTTTATGAGAGTTCCAGGACGACTGCGACCGGAGAAATTGCTGTGATTGTTTTCTTTACTGAGGACTCCGGTGAGTTGTCTGGTTGTATGCTATGTGCTAATATGCTAGTCGATAAGCACATTTTCAGTCATTGTGGATGTTAATATTGAACGTTGTTAAAAATAAATGTTGCAAACATGTTTCAATGGGTAATATGCTGAGTTGAGTTGTAAATGTAATTGTTCACATGACGACCGTAATTTGCACTGCGCCATTTTTTTAGACGCCATGTTCAAGGTTGATGAGTGTAAATTGTCCGCTAAGGTTTATGATATATTTACTAATGTAAACACTGTGTTAAGTTCATTTTTTGAGATGGTTGAAACACGATATGATGAGATGATGAACACTATGATACAGATAAGAGATAATGATTTATGCAACATGGTTCATTTAATACTGTAAAAGACTCACATTAATGGTGACTTGAGGTTTTTTATATATCTCATAATACAGTTATTATAGGTTGCATTTGAGTATAAGAAATATAATTCTGAGCAGAAATTAGTTGATAACCTGATTATCTGTCTCGTGAGATCTGGCAACACAGCTGTTGATCAGTTTGAGCTCTGCTGCCACCTAGTGACTGGAGGCTTGTAAACTGGGTGTACAAGGGGGTGTAGTTGTATATGTCCATCAATTTACAGTGTTTATCAGCTCCATGAATAAAGTGCAGTGATATTGAGTCCAGTTAAGGCTCAGAGTTGAGCAGGCGGATGGCGTGTGGATAGAAACTCTTCTTCAGCCTCTCAGTCTTTGTCCTCAGGCATCAGAAACGCCGGCCTGATGGCAGTAGAGAGAAGAGAGAGTGTCCGGGGTGACTGGACTGTTTCAGGATCTTCTTGGCCTTTAACCTGCAACGAGGAGTCCAGGTCCAGGCCATGCAGCTTAGCAGCCAGTCTGGAGGGAACTATGGTATTGAATGCTGAGCTGAAGTCAACAAACAGCACTCTCACATAGTTTCTCTTACCAGTGTCCACGTGGGAGAGGGTCTTGTAGAGGAGGAGGTTTATGGTATCATCTGTGGATCTGTCCGGCCGGTATGCAAACTGTAGTGGATCCAGGGTGGTGGACAGTGTGGAGGTGATGAATGTCTTGATGAGTCTCTCCAAACATTTCATCAGCACAGATGTGAGGGCTATGGGCCTGAAGTCATTGGAGCTGCTGGGGTGTGGTTTCTTTGGGACAGGGACTATTGTGGACTTCTTGAAGCAGGTTGGGATCACACACTGTCTGAGTGAGAGGTTGAATATCACTGTGAACAGAGGAGCCAGCTGATCAGCGCAGGTTTTGAGGACACGCCCACTAGTCCCGTCTGGTCCAGCTGCTTTCCTGGTGTTGACAGGATGTCAACATTGTCGGGAGAGAGTGTGGACCTCTTAGCTGTCACTATGTCCCCTGCTGTTGAGAACACTCTCTCTGATGGTTCTGAAGATCCTGGCACAGCGAGGCAGCATCTTTCCATCTTTGCAAGACAAGGGTATTTGCATTCATTGGTTTTCCACCATGTCAGTGGATCACCATCCACTGACATGCCACCTGCTGCCTGGTAGGATGCCGCCTCCTCTTTGATGAGGTCAATGCCAGGAGCCTTGGTGTACATCTCTTTGCTGACAAAGGTCTCTCCAAAGAGCTCGGCCATCGCTGATTTCTTTTGAGGAGGAGATGTGTCCAAGTCTCCTCCTGCTGACTCTGCAGCTTGACCCTGCAGAAAAAAATTAATTAGACCTATTATTTATTTTAATGTTTCATAGGCATGAAAAATGTGGCAATAACATTTAATAAAAGCCATTATTACTGGAAATAAAAAATGCTTGTAGATTTACATTTATAATTTTTAAATAATATTCTTTTTCTTTACCTCATCACAGTCTTCAGTACCCAGACGGCTCACAATCTCTGTGGTAAGGTCATTGTATGTCTTCTGACGTAGGGCAGGGTCCATGTGAGACAGGGACTTGAATCTGGGATCCAGGGCAGTAGCTCTGTGAAGGTAGTCCTGCAGAGTAGGGGCTGAAGTGTATCTGGGCTTCAGGTCCTCTCTAATGGCAGCCTTGACATCTTGTGTGATGGTGCTGTCTTCCACACTTGGAGCCATGGATTGTAGAATCCTTGTTTTCAGCGGCAGGATCATTGATACAGATGGTGAAGTTTCAGTGCTCAGCAGAGATGTGACAGTTTGATGATGTTCTTTCCTCAGGGTTTTCTCAGTCAGTGCAGAGTATATAGCTGCCTGCTGCTCCAGATAACGCTCCACCATATCATAAGTGGAGTTCCACCTTGTTGGTGCATTATGTATGAGCTTATGATTGGGTAGCTGTAACATGTCTTGCTTTGTCTTGAGCACGTGAGCAGCTGTTGTGCTTCGGTGGAAGTAGGAAACCACCTTCCTGATTCTCCCAAGGAGCCGATCCATTTTATTGACTGAGATTCCCTTTTGTGACGCCAAATTCACGACATGTGCAAAGCACCCTATCTGTGGGCCCAGTCCTGCCATATTCACTGCATTTATCAGATTTTTTGCATTATCAGTTGTTACTGGAATATTAGTACTGGGCCTCCTTAACTTCCATTCTTCAACTGCTTGTGTCAGTACCTGAACAAGATGAGTGCCTGTGTGACTCTCGTAGAGGGGGCGTGTCTGCAGCACTAGACTTCTCATCTCCCAGCCTTCAGTGATGAAGTGAGCCGTTATCGTCACGTAGCTCTCCGTTCCCCTGGACGTCCACCCGTCTGTTGTGAGCGCAACAGCCGACGCTCGGGATAGTTCATCCACAACTTTTTTCTTCTCCCGCTCGTAGAGATCTGGCACTACCTTCTCACTGAAGTGTGTGTGCGATGGGATGTCGTAACGCGGCTCAAGCACTTTCAGCATGTTTTTAAAGCCCTCGTTTTGCACAACTGAATATGGCCTCACGTCTGTAGCTATAAACACGCCGATAGCGTTTGTGATAGCTTTAGCCCGGTCGGATTGCGCAGGGAGAGGATGCTTAAATGCTGAGGTGATGAGCGGTTGTTGGCCAGCTTTCGTTTTTCGACCAGTGAAACACCCGGGTGATGTCGCTTCAAATGAGTGAACATGCTCGATGTGTTTCCACTGTCATATGGCTTTCTTGTGCCACAATGCCTACACACAGTAGCAGTTTTGTCCACTGACCTCTTTCCTTCGTCATCATAGTTGACAGGGAAGCCAAAATGCTCCCATACAGGGGATTTAAGTGTCGCGGGGCGTTCAAGCTCCTCCTTTCCTACTTTCTCCACTGGCCGCAAGCTGTATGCGGACGGAGCACAACTGTTTTTGTTCCCCCCTGAAATCAATCCGCGTGTGTCCCGAACCGATGACGTCGATCCGAACAGATCACGGATCAATGATGATCCGTTGCACCACTACCAGTTTCTGACACTGACCTCTCATTTTATTTTTACTGGACAATCAAAACCTTTACATTTTATTTCATTTTGTAAATAAATACCTGAGGAGGAGGATTATTGCATTTAAAGTAGAGCTGTGGTCATTTATTAAAGTAACCTATATTGTTAGAGTTACATACGTTATAAAAGTGACATAGAAAATAGTTGACATGACATGTGACTTGTTGGAAGACACACTTGAACATGTCAACTTGTCCTTTAACATTTGAATGACACAAACCTCCTGAGACACCAAATCCAGGAAGAAGAAGGTCCTGGAATCAAAGAACTAATCAACAGTTTGTAGTCCAACATGTGTGAGGAGGAGATATTGATCCTGTAATGAGGTCAGCAGCATCTTATTGATCTGTGTTGACATGAATAGTTGTCTGAATGTTGTGCTGACGTTTGGATGATGTCTGTAGAAGGCTGACATGATGAAGATCCACAATAACACAAGGACAAAGTCACTCTAGTCATTTTAGAGAACAGCTCATTGATCAGGACACATTTCAGACCTCAACACATCTGACTGATCATCAGTAAAAGTATTGATTCAACTCCTTTACTCAAGTAAAAGTAAGAAAGTACAGGCTCTTAAATGTACTTAAGTAAAAAGTAAAATAATAATAATTTTGCAAAATGAAAAAGTTCTAGCAGAATAATCTAGACTTAACGTGACCAGATGTCCTGCATGAGCATCTGGATCATTTTTAATAATAAACTGGGGGTTATTGGGTTGTTATTTTTAAACCGCTAGCTAGTGTTAGCTATACTATCAAAACGGTGTGTTCCCATAGCATTGCTAACGTTGTAAACTAGCTTCCAAAAAATCCTCAAAAACCTAATGATAGCAACAGAAACCACACCATACCTGAGTTTGTTTTTTACATTAGACCAGTAGCTAGTTCTCAAATAGTGGGGTCAGGTGGACTTTCAGTTAGTGTCTTTATTGATGCTTGAATGATAAACAAGCTTCCAGTCACTAGGTGGCAGCAGAGCTCAAACTGATCAACAGGCTGCCTGTTCAAAACAGTAGAAGAAGAAAACAGACTTTCCGTCTCTAGTCCGATGCTCTAATCATGTCCGATCATGTCACGTCTTTTACGTCTTGTCATCCGTGGAGGTTAAAAAAGTAACGAGCCTGTTTTTCAAATGTAAGGAGTAGAAAGTACAGATATTTGTGTACAACTGTAGGGAGTAAAAGTAAAAAGTCTTCAGGAAAAGAAATACTCAAGTAAAGTACAGATACCTGAAAAATCTACTTAAGTACAGTAACGAAGTATTTGTACTTCGTTACTTGACACCTCTGCTGATCATCAATCATTTCATCTTTTATTCTTTATTCAGATTGTATTGCTGCAGTTTGTCAGAGATCAGCTGTGATTCTCTGGGACCAGCTCTGAAGTCCAACCCCTCCCATCTGAAACATCTGGACCTGAGTGGAAACAACCTGAAGGATTCAGGAGTGAAGCAGCTGTGTGGTTTTCTGGAGAGTCCAGACTGTAGACTGGAGAAACTGAGGTGAGTTCACTGTCTGTTACTGTTGTAGATCTGATATTAGGGCTGGGTGACATGGACCAAAAGTCATATCCTGATATATTTAGGCTGAATATCGATGTACGATATATAAGAATAACAAAACAACTTAATTAGTTCCACAATAGGGAAATTACAGTTTACAACAGCTTATAGAAAAGGCAGAATAAAAAATAAGAGCATAAAGAGTAGCTATAAAAGATAAAGTAGAAAATTCCTGCAGAAAGTTTGACTGTGCCGATGATGCTGCCGTCCAGTTTCAAGTGTGCGTGGTAAATCATTTTTGAAGGAAAAACATCATCAACCCGGCAACAAAGTGACTGGATGGGTGTGAGTTTGATGTCATGCATGTTGGAGGGTTCAACAAACCAAAGGAGCAGGATGACGAGGATGCAGTAGGCCTGGCTGAGAGAGACACTGAGAAGGACTGTGTGAGGTGCTCAACCAAGGCATGAGAAATCTCATGCTCTGTTGCTTGTTGTTCCATTTTTTCACTGCAGCTGCAATGACACAGAAAAACATTTTTAACAACACAATTGATAAGACAATGAACATTTACATTAAAGGGGAACTACTGTTTTTTTACAACCTGGACCTTATTTCTAGCATAAAATATCATGGTTTACTCACCAACATCACTTTCATTTGCACTTGTTCAGAAGATCTTTAGATCAGCGTGTAGCGGGCGCCCAGGCACCGAGACGCAGCCTCTAAATAACATTATCTGCCGTGAAACTCCTTCATTTCACCAATATTTAGTTCTGATAGGCCAGTGCTAGTCCCCGTTGAGTCCAGAGTTACCTGTTATCATCATTCCCCGGATGGTGTCTTCTGACCTTGACCATGTCGTCTCTGAAACCACCGCAGTGAAGTTAGTTTGAAGATCCGACAGACCTTGGCTCTGGGTAAACCTCTTTTGCTAGGGTACAGTATCTCCGTGTGTTTACTGTGTAGTCTGCAGTAAGAGTACACTTGAAATGTTGGAGTGGCTTGCTCGGAGTCGCACCGTACCCACAGCGACAAAGAGATTTACCCAATGTCTGTGGAATATCCAACTCTAAACTAACTTCACTGCGGTGCGGTCACTGTTGGCAGCAGCATCATTGGCAAATTTCTGCAGGAATTTTCTAGTTTCATTTTGTAACACACTGGGATATTGGATGATGAGGATTAGCAACGGTACTAACATTTCTGACACATTAAACTGATCAAATTATTACAGAAGACCTGCACCGCAGATTTGGAAATGATGCCGTTTCAGTTTATTTTCTTTAGGTATCCAGAATCTACAGGAAAATAAATAATAAATAATATTAAACTGGGAACATACCTCTTTTTTATTTCCCTCCATTCCTCTTCTCATCTCTCAGCTCCTGCTCCTCTCCAGCTCAAACCGGTTCTTTTCGTGGGCTTAAGTAGGTTTAACCAATGACAGTGTAGGAAGGAACACACGTTGAGGGCTGGCCAATGAGAGCCACGCTCTGCTCACGGTCCCACGTGACCAGTGGAAACACCCAGACCCATTAATAATAATAATAATAATAATAATAGATTTTATTTAAAAGCGCTTTTCAAGGTACTCAAAGACACTTTACATAAAAAGAACAAAACAATGTGAAATATAACATTAAAAACACGTTTTTAATGAACGAAGGGGCCTGGTTATGGAGGGCTTTGAAGTGAATACGCTGTGGAACTGGGAGCCAGTGGAGTTTCTGGAGGACAGGAGTGATGTGATCACGGGAGCAGGTGAGGGTGAGCAGACGTGCAGCAGAATCTTGGATGTACTGAAGCTTATTTAAAGTTTTGGATGGTGTGCCGTAGAGGATGCTGCTGCAGGAGTCAATTCTGGAAGTGATGAAGTCTGCAGAGAGGAGGATGTCATTGGTGACTTTCAGGAGGGCTGTTTCTGTGCTGTGTTGGGAACGGAAACCGGATTGAAATGGTTCAAACAGGTCATTTGAGCAGAGGTGGGCTTTGAGTTGTGTGGCGACAATACGCTCCAGTATTTTGGACAGAAAGGGGAGATTGGAGATGGGCCGGAAGTTCAACAAGATGTCAGAGTTGAGTCCAGGTTTTTTGAGGATGGGGGTGATAGCAGCCAGTTTGAGTGAAGGGGGGACTGAGCCAGACCTGAGGGAGGAGCTGATGATTTCTGTGATGAGTGTGGAGATGGCTGGTAAAGAGTCCTTAATGAGGTGAGATGGGATGGGATCCAGGACACATGTAGAGGTTTTCATGCCTATCATGATTCTGGGCAGGTCCCCTGGTGACACAGGGGAGAACTGAGACAGAGGCTGAGAGGTGAGGAGGGGAGGAGCAGGTGAGGGAGTGGGAGTGCAGGCCGTGGGGGCAGGAGAGGAGGACAAGTTGTTGTAAATGGTGTGGATTTGTGTTTGGAAGAATGAGAGAAAGGAGTTGCATTTGTCAGAGGTGAATGAGTTGGAGGTATTGTCGCTGGGCTTGAGGAGTTTATTTACTGTAGAAAACAGAGCCTTGGGGTTGGTGGAGCCAGAGTGAATGAGGTGAGAGTAGTAGGTGGAGCGGGCAGTACTGAGAGCATCCATTGTACTGCTGAAGGTAATCTGTATAGGCTTGTAGATGGACAGTTAAACCGGTTTTCTTGTGAAGTCTTTCAAGCTGTCGTTTTTGTGATTTTCATTTTGTGTAGTTCAGGAGTGTACCAGGGGGCAGAGTGGGTGAAGGAGACAGTTCTAGTTTTGATGGGGGCTAGCTGGTTGAGACAGGAGGAGAGTGTTTGGTTGTAGAATTTGGTGAGGTCAGAGGGATTGTCAGTTAACGGAGGGGGAGCAGATATTTTACTGGAAAGAGGCAGAAAGGGCTGAAGGGGAGATGGATTTGAGGTTTCTGAAAGATATTTTTGTCAGCCTTGAAGGCAGCTGACTGAATAATGGCTTGCAATATGAAATCATCATTAGTTTCACCCTGGAGCCTGTGGTAGACTTGTAGTCAAGACCACCTAAACCGAGACCAAGACAAGGAGGAGGGACGGGGGGAGCAGTGCAGAGAGCTCCGGGTCAGCAGCTTGATGGAGCAAGGATCACAGCGCTAATTTGAACTATATCCATAAACCAGATATAGTTTAAATACTGTATCACATTAAAACATAGATCCATATATTTATTAATGTGATATATCACCCAGCCCTATCTGATATGTTTAATCACCAACTGAATTTAATGGATTTGATGTAAAACTTTATTGTTCCTCAAAATGAAGACAAATACAAACTCATTTAAATAACTGTATAATGTTGAGCTTCATTCCTGGTCAACACACACATTGATGAGGACACATTTAAAACCTCAACACATCTGATTGATCATCAATCATTTCATCTTTTATTCTTTATTCAGATTGTGGAGCTGCAGTTTGTCAGAGATCAGCTGTGATTCTCTGGTCTCAGCTCTGAAGTCCAACCCCTCCCATCTGAAACATCTGAACCTGAGATTAAACAACCTGAAGGATTCAGATGTGAAGCAGCTTCTTGATCTTGTGAAGAGTCCAGACTATAAACTGGAGACTCTGAGGTGAGTAGAGGGTTCCAGTCAGTCCATGCTGCTTTCATCAGTATTGTCCTAAACACAGTTAGTATCAAAGATCCAGTGTTTCCTGTAAACCTGCAGCTTCTCAGTGAAGCTGTGAGAGGAGAATGGAGACAGGCTTCAGGATTGGACACAAAGACAGAGAGAGAGACAACAGTCAGCCAATCAGATGAGCCAGAAGCTTGTTGTGATCATGTGTTTGAGTTGATGTGAAGACGACTGTTGTTGTTGTGTTGATGTGTCCAGGAAATAAAGCTGGATTCCAGCTGACAGCCTTCCAAGATGTATAGAGACAGTGGTGGTCATTCATCAAATGTGATGAACAACTGATCACAGCTCTGAGATCAGTCTGACTGAAGCCTGCACATCACAGAAGCAGCATTACATTTAGTAACCATGAGCAGAGTCATCACATGTGTCATTAGTTTGATCAGATCTCTTCAATGACAGCCTCCATGTTTATTAGTCAGCTGATCTTTGTTTAAATGGAGCAGCAGTAAATCCATCACTAAAGTGTTGGTGCAGTAATGAAGCGTTCAGGACTCTCAGCAGTTTATTAGTGAAATCTGCAGAGGAAACAGACTTGATGCTAAAAGTCTCTGCAGGTCTGTGTGTGTTCACTCCAACACGTTAACATGAAGCTGAAAGGAAGCTGGCTGAGCTCCACAGCTGCTCCACTGCTGCTCTGAACAGGACTGAAGTCCCTGCTGCTCTTTCTACTGGATGTGATGATGAAGGGAGACTCTGGAAACACTCCTTCACCTCCTCTCTTCTTTCTCCTCCTCTCTACAGGTGGAGGTACTCATGGTAGTAAACAGGACGGTGTGTGTTGTGAGAGGATGAGCTGTGTCCTGATGATCCAGAGGTTGAAGCAGACTCTGACTGGACCATGTTACTGGGAGGTGGAGAGGAGAGCTTCATCCACATGGTCTCCATTAAAGACCATCAACAGAGCTGCACTTCAACTCTTCACAGAGCTCCAACAAATCAAGTCCAGTCCCTCATGAATGATTCAGACACATGTCAACCTGCCAGCATCAACAGTCCTTCCTGTTGTTGTGGAGATGTTTGTTCAAACTAGATTCCATGGCAGAGGTGTTTAAGCTCTGTGCAGTTTCTGTAGCTTAAACACCAGTGTTAACAGTGTTAAAGTAAATGTGTACATAGGTTAGTGATGTTTTGTGTGTCTTTATATGAGATAAATCATGAGTGAGCACAATCAGCAGTTTAAAGTATAAAAGTACATAAAGTATGTACTTAGATATATTAGAAGTACTGGCTCAAAGTGAAGGGGGAAGTATTCTAAGCATAGCAGCAAATGAAATTACTGCTAATAAAAAAGTTTAACTGTGAAGTGTTTGTGAATATAGACCTTAAGGAGTAGTAAGAGTCAAAAGAAATGTTAAGAGAGGAAAGCTGTTCCCACTTCTCCAATACTGTAACTTAAAGCTAAGTTCTGCAGTGATCAAAGTGGAGATGAAGGTCTGCATGGGGGGCAGCTGTTTGTTATTGCATTGGCTGCCAAGCATGATGAGATTTCAGTCTCTCACTTGTCGTGCCCTTTTCTTCCAGAATTTCATTAACTGACTTCTCCCCTTCCATTTCTTGCCAGATTATTCTATTATTATATTTCTCACATTTAAAAAGTACTTGATCTACATCTTCTCTGACTTGGCATACTGTGCATAATCCAGCGTTTAATCCTGTATGTCCTACTCTAAGTCTATAAACCACTTCTTCTCTTCTGCTTAGCCTCAGTGAATTAACCCTTTTCCCTGTCACTCTTCTGATTTGTATGGTAGTGTCTTGCATCAGCCTTTGCATCCCATTCCCATTTTTGTATAATTACTAATTTGATGATGGATTTGACTTCTCCCTTTCATATTGGAAAACTAATTCCTATGTATTTGTTTTCCAACATCTCTTTTGCAGTTTTATCTGCCTCTTCATTCCCTTTAATGCCTATGTGAGCAGGAACCCAACAAAACTGAATAATGATTCCAAGGTTCCTGAGTTGTAGTAACAGATATTTAATTTCAATAATCAAATCTTCCCTTGAAGAGTGACCTGTATCTAGACGATGTAAAGCTGCCATAGAGTCTGTACAGATTAACCTCTTCAATCCACCTAAGGGCTGTTATTATCCCAGTCAGTCTGCACCCTGCGCCCCGATGTTCCTAAAAACTTTCACGTGTTTAGACGAGTCCCCATTTGTTTTGGCCCGGCTCAAGTGGCCACAACAAAAAGGAGACACACCACGTCAGTTACAGGAAAAAGAAACAATTATTTATTTATTTAAATAATTAACAAAGGATCGGCTTGGGAACCACACCGAAGGAACCTGCAAGAGGGAAACAGAGAGTAAGCCTGTCTGGAGAGGGGCGTGATCTCTCACACAGCCTCTTTTAAACTGAAAGAGTGGTGGCAGCTAAAGACTCCTGGGCAACGGACACAGGTGCCTCGAGTTACTGCAATTAGCCTCAGAGAATGTGACCACACCCACACATGCCCACAGGGGCATCACAGCAGGTACCTCAGTGGACAGCGCCTCTAATTTGGAGACATTGGGAACACCTGGCCAGTCTCCCTGAGCTGATAAAAGCAGCCAATCACAGTCCTCACTCTCTCTCTCATCTGCCACCTGGGGGGTACTGCACAAAAGTAGAATTAAGACATCCAGGATAAGTTACTGAGCTGACTCTCCAGATAATAATGTTTACTCCCTGAGGGATTTTGGGTCAAGTGTACTGTAATTCCCCCTCATTCATACACCTGATCTGATAAAAACTGAATTCAAAAGCCCTGTACACAAATATAAGTATTTAGGCCTTTCTCTGAAATGAAATACAGATGAGGAGGCTTATGGGAAAGTTAACCCACACCATGTGCTGTTTCTGAGGCTTCCTAAACCCTTTTTGTGTGTGGGTCTGTGCCATGTTGCAGTCAAGCAGTGTCTTTGCTGTGGGGTGTGGGTGCCTCGTCTGGTCTAGGTGGTACACCCACATGAGAGTGGTCCAAGTGGTGATGTTATGGTCTGGTGCAATCACTGCATGTGTCAGTCATACCTGCTGCCTAAGCCAGGGTACGACCTTCAGCTGAGCTGGGAGCACTGGAGTTATTACAATATGTAAAACACAACTACAGACACATCAATTCTGGGGCAGAGCGTCTCCAAACCACAGTTAGCAGTTCATTCCCCCAGTGAAGCTTCCCCACATGCTGAAGTGTCCTTGAGCAAGACACATTATGAACAAATGAGTAGATGTGATTGTGGAGCACTTTGAGTACAATTAACAGTTGTGTAACAATGTGTGTACTGAATGTCCAGTTCCTATTCTGATCCTGTGAGAAAGAGTTTATCTCTGATGTTTGTGCCAGAATGCAACTGAACTTAACATCTGACTCATTTACATTATTTAAATGCTAATGTTCTGAACATGACCACGTTTGCTGAGCAATAAGGAAACTGAGGTTAAATACAACTTTTATCAGAAGTAATCTCAGGGCACTCTACATCGTAATGTTGGGAGAACAGAACAGAACAGAACCAGTAAGCAGTTGGACAAAAGAAGATTCATAATTTGTTCTTTATTATTAAACATAACTACATTGAACATGTCGCTGGAATTGTTTTACTGCAACACAATTAAATTTCATAAAAGCTGCTCCTCGCTAGTGATGTGTTGTTTGTGAACGAGTCGACTCATTGGGAAGAGCTGAACCTTAGGCTTCTCCTGAGAATCCATGCAGGCAGCCTTTATTTTGATAGGCACCCCATGCACCAATCATATGCAAGGACAGACTAGGATCATACCATTCTGTTAAAAATGAAGGGGGTGACACGCACTTCAAAGACAGCAAGTATTGTGGTACAAGCATGGTACACACATAGCAACGGAGCTGAAAACAACAAAGGGAAAATTGCTTAGCAACACACAAACCATTCATAATTGCAATTAGGCTAAAATATAAGGCTTCAAGTGAAACTAAATGATGAGGAATCAGGGAGCCGTAAGAGCCGACTCTTCTAAGGGAGCCAAACAAAAAGACTCAAATCTTTAAAAAGACCTGCACCTCCCATCACTACTGCACGTATTACGTCAATTATCTTCAGTGTCTGCTGCACTGGATAATTTCACATTCTTAACTGTTTGCTGTTTTTTTGTTTGATTTTCTTAAAAACTGTTTTATATTGAAAAAAAGTCATGTGTCAGTCTACATCTTTATTGATTTTCCAGGCATGAAAAAGTGTTAAATAAGAAACAACAGAAGATTTTAGAAAGCTTTGCAAAACATGGGCTCAGTAATACTTAACGGTAGCCTGTTGCAGAAGAGTAATAGAGACATGGTCATACATGTTATATGTGCACCATGAATTTACAGTCTGAACGCACAGCTTTTTTCTGCCTCGTACCAGTTGAAAACGTCCCATGATGAAATGGCGGCATGAGGGAATGATGAATAGCAGAAGGCCAAATAAGATAAAATGTAGGAATGTGGATACGATTTCTGGTTTGTATTCAGTATAGCAAGACCTTTGAAACTGTGCTGTTGATCCAAAACAACTAGTAAATCTTGAACATGCATCACTGACAAAATATACAAAATAAATACGTAATACATAAATACAGTACCATAGACTGTAAATAAAGATAGATGTCAGAAGTGAAGTAAGGAGAGCTCCCCCTGGTGGCTGCATGCAGTACAGAGCATAAACTCCACCCCCTCCATGTTAGTGGATGGGACCGTTTGAGTTTGTTTTAATTCGTTATTTGAAGCTATAGAAACAGGATGTGACATCATGACGACTACCAGTTGCCATGCCAACCGCTCCATGAAGTGGTCCATAGGACCTCTGACAACAGGAAAAAATAAACAAATAAGTACAGTGTATGTTACAACCCGGCTCAAGAGGCGCAACATAAAGTGGAGACAAATGACGGAGTTAGGAATATAAGGGTTTATTTAATTTAAAACAAAGACAAAAAAGACACCAGGTCTGACATAACGAGCCTCAGCAGCTGAAGTGATCCATTTAATCAGTCTTCTCAGGTGTGACTGGTTAAGATAATTAAGCACAAGCTAAAGACTTGCACATCCAGTGGAGGAAGCAGAGGGGCGTAACATGTATAATACAGGATATAATCCTAACCCACTGATGAATAGTTCCAGTTGCCCCTCTGCTCTGCTCCTCTATGCCATCCTGATTCCTTTATGGGGCCCTTTTAAAAAATTGTCATGTGTATCATCTCATTTCACCAATTTAAAATGTTAATCGGCTGCAATCACAAGATGATTAATTCACGTCCCCAATAGCAATTTAATTCTCTCTGCAAATGGTGAAGGATGAAGAACATTAAACATTGTTATATGCTGCATTGTAGCCTGTAGATTGTCTGTTCATTCAATTAGTCCACACCTTGGGTGGAGGAGCAGCTAATGAGTCCTCAGCTGTCTTTCACCGCCATCATTATATGTGCCATGCACAGGCTTTGTGTTTATTGTCTGTCTACAGGAGAACTCCATGTTCAACATGAGGTTAATGCTGGGATGGGCCCTCTTAGATCACCATCACCACCATCATCCTCTGCATCGTGCCCTTCATCAGACGCCCACAATGCACCACAAACATCACAAGCAAAGAAGAAAACACACAACAAACCTTCCAAAAAAATCCCTCCTCCCCTCCTACCTATGTCTGGAAACAACATCAGAGCTGGTAAGTGGGATCATTATTTGGACCTTAAGTTTCCATATGTCCGTTAGAAAATGAATTACATGGTCATACTTGAATTTTAATCCTTGTTTTCTAAACGGCCATGACAGTGACAAACAGGGAGCAACCTTCTGTAGCCCGCCCAAGTTTCCATCAAAGGAGCAAGACTGGTAAGAAGATTTTATAGTTAAGTCTATGCATAATAATTTAGTCGTAAAAGCTACACGGGGCTGTGTGTGGGCCCTGATGGGCTGTGGGCCCTTAGAATTGTCATCACCTTATTGTGGTCAGCGGAGTTTCATGCCTCAGTGATCTATACTAGCAGGAGCTTAGCCTGCTAGTATAGCCTTCAGACCTGTCCAACTTGGGACACCCAAGTTGGACAGGTCTGAAGGTAGAGGCCTGACAAAGTGCAATCCACTTCTCCAGGTTGGGGTTGGATACATAGCTAACAACCCAATTCAATAAAGAAAACACTGTTACCATAAGCACAGAAAGAACAAGTGCTGAAGCATGATGTGTACACATGATGGCCCCTTAATATTTCTGACTGCCCCCTCATGTATTCCTACCTAGAAAGACTGGAATAAAGTGTTGGAATAAAGAGAAGAGGACTACAGCCCTGGGGAGAGCCCCTGCTCACTGTGATGGATTCTTCAGTGCATTTTCTGGAGATATACACCAGAGGGCGCCAACGAGACATCACACAAAGCTGAACTATTTGACTCGAACCTGAATTGAATTGAATCCCTTTTAACTTAAAACTGTATAAATGAATATAAAACAAAAGAAAGCAGAACAGTCCTCTTGTAATATGTGCAATAGGACAAGTGGAAACAGAAAGTGTGAGGAAACATTGTAAACATAAAACATTTGTGCCTCAAACGCCATCACTGTAGCTACAGTTATAGCCAGTGGAAGAGGACAAACAGCCTGGATGTTGGGGAGGTCAGCTGCCTGAAGAACTTGCATCCACCTCTCTGCTGTTCCTCCAGCTCTGCTAGCTCCCTCTTCTCCCCAGTGACAGTGGCGTTGGTTGTACCGACTATATTCCACGATTCATTTATGACAGTAGATATTACGGGTTTTGTACGGTGAACGTTCAGCTCAACAGGTGGTAAAGTAGCGATGACTTTCTACTTGCTTTATTGTCACCATTACACACACACACACATTCTAACGTGACATTTGGCAGGCGTTCTCTCTCAAGTTCTCTCCTGCAGCCGACATCCGTGTGTGCGTGACTGGTCTGGTCTCTCCAGGTCCAGCACGCTACTGTGTTAAAAGGAGAGAGTGATTAGTGGAACAGGATGCAGGTGTGCCAATCACTCTCACCTGGTGCTGCTCTCACTCTCCCTCTCCACACCTCTCTCCTGCAGCTGATGCACCACGGCCCCTCCACACAAATATTAGGATGTCACATCATTATTTAAGAAGATGCCACAAATAATCCTAACAGCAACAAACGTCGACACAAGGGATGATGCACCCTCCTGCTCCCAGTCAACTGATAAGGTAAGGCCTTTTTCAAGTATACTTTTTCAAGTATACAGTTTTGTCTCTGGTGTCCTTAGACAGCTCTTTGGTCTTGTCCATGGTGGAGAGGTTGGAGTCTGATTGATGGTGAGTGTGGACAGGTGTCTTTGATCCAGATAACGAGTTCAAACAGGTGCAATTAATCCAGGTAACGAGTGGAGGATAGGAGGGCTTCTTAGAGACAAACTAACAGGTCAAATGAATTATTTAGAAATCATAAAGTTTGTGTCACCATGGCAACATGTGTTTGAAGACAAGTCAACTTCATGACCAGAGGGGTATTGCACAAAACTAGGATAAGAGATTTAAGCCGGGATATGTTGATTATCTGAAGGCTAAATTATCTCTGATTGGCTAATTCAGCCGGGATAATCAACATATCCCGGCTTAATCCCTTATCCTAGTTTTGTGCAATACCCCCCAGGTAAGATTTTCACGGAGACTGGTTTGCCTTTGATGTCATTCACCACTTTGAAGACAGTGGTACAATTTCATAGTTACATGTGAGCAGACTCTAAATGACTTATGACTACGTAACATCTTCCAAGTCAATATATTGCCTTGCTCCAGTTCATCCCCTTGAAGTTTGTGTCACCATGGCAACATGTGTGTGAAGACAAGTCAACTTCATGACGAGGTAAGATCTTCAAGGAGATTGGTTTGCCTTTGATGTCATTCACTACTTTGAAGATAGTGGTAGTTTAACCATGGCGACATGTGACACAAACTTGCTTTGCCGCAGTTCATCACTTTGAAGTTTGTGTCACCATGGCAACATGTGTGTGAAGACAAGTCAACTTCATGACCAGGTAAGATCTTCAAGGAGATTGGTTTGCCTTTGATGTCATTGACCACTTTGAAGACAGCGGTACAGTTTCATGGTTACATGTGAGTAGACTCTACATTACTTATGATTATGTAACATCTTCCAAGTCAATATATTGCCTTGCTGCAGTTCATCCCTTTGAAGTTGGTGTCACCATGGCGACATGTGACACAAACTTGCTTTGCTGCAGTTCATCCCTTTGAAGTGTGTGTTACCATGGCAACATGTGTGTGAAGCCAAGTCAACTTCATGACGAGGTAAGCTCTTCAAGGAGATTGGTTTGCCTTTGATGTCATTCACCACTTTGAAAATAGTGGTACAGTTTCATAGTTACATGTGAGCCGACTCTAAATGACTTATGACTAGGTAACATCTTCCAAGTCAATATATTGCCTTGCTGCAGTTCATCCCTTTGAAGTTGGTGTCACCATGGTGACATGTGTGTGGAGGCAAGTCAGCTTCATGACGAGGTAAGATCTTCAAGGAGATTGGTTTGCCTTTGAAGAAAAGAAGAAAGTAAAGCAAAGTAAGAGTTCTGGTTTGACTAGTTGGAGGCTGCAGACAGATCTAATGTGTAGACTGTCTAGATCTGTCTTCAGCCTCATCTGAAACCAACTGGCAAACCCAGAACTTTTACTTTGCTTTACTTTCTTACTTTTGTTGTGTCTGTCCTGCCAAAATAATAAACGCGCAAAAATGAAATAGCTCTGGAATGTTTTGTCGCACCTCTGTTAAGTTCTGAAGGCGTTTCCCCTGGCAACCGATAGCGTCTCCTACCATCATGGCCGACTGTGCCAATTTTTGGTGTGGATCAGATGAATTTTGTGACCTGTGAAAACTTTTTGATGTTTTTGATTATGCTTTGATTGTCCGAGGCTATCTGGTGCGAAGTAAAGCGCTTTAATCAACGCCGACAGTCTGACTGCGGGCAGCTCCAAATCGCACCTGGTGAAGAAATGTATCAATTCAATAAGGTGCAGGTGTGTCTGGGACAGGAGCGAGTATAAATGCTGCAGCAGAAGCGATGCTTCAGAGAGAGAAGCTGCAAAGAGAGGTGAAACACTGCAGGGTGGCCAGCCTGGCAAAACAAGCCAAAACTGAGTTGGAGAGCGCGCTCGGGTACGTTCACTGCATGTCCTCCATAAAGACCTCCAGCAGGAATGTAAGATACTTCGAGTCCAGCCTGCAGACCGGCCGTGAACAGTACCATCGGCTGGTCGCGTTTTCAGCCGACAAGCGGCTGGCGTTTGTGCAGTCGTCGCTGGCGAAGCGAGCAGTGAAGCCGATGAACGTGAGGAAAGCCGTCAGTAAGTAGCCCACAACTGCAGTGATTTAATTATGTGCTCAAGGAGACTATCAGTGATGTAAGTTTGGCATGCGTTTCTGTTCAGGTTTCAGCGACCCCACTGGCTTCGACATACTGTTCTCCAACGCCAGCGGTTTGGACGCGGTAGATACGGCTCCCTTCATCTGGAGAGAGCCCCCCGGCACTACCCGCTTGCAGATTGCGGACCTGTTGGCACTCGGACCGAGACAAAAAGTAAGTGGAGAGCGCAAGAATGGCACAGCCTGCGGTCTTCCTGAACACACCGCTGTTCTCCTCTGCGGCTCACTAACCGTTTTTGCCTTTGTTGTGTTTCGTTACAGGTGGGCGAGTTGCATGCAAAAATATTGCCAGACGGCGTGGTGAGCCGCGTGGTGCCGGTGGACGGAGCGATGAGGGAGCTCAAAGAGTTCCGGATCTGCAACACGACTGGCCAGACTAAGTTGACGCTGTGGGAGCGCAGCATAGTGGAAGTGGAAACGGCCAAATCTTTCAAGCTGTGCAATCTCGCGACACGAAAGTCGGGTGACCTGACCGTTCTTACCGGCACACCGTTCACCACCGCGACCGAGATCGCGGACGTGGGTGAGCCCCAATCTTTGGAGCCCATGGATGATCCAAGAGATGCCACGACCACTCTCCGCGGCTGCGTCAGCGCGGTGTGTATCACACAGAAGCGGCGCTGCCGGAGGTGCCACAAGAGCCAGGGGGAGTTCCCATGCGTTGCTCAACGTACAGATGCGAGGGCTGCAAAATGCTCCAGAAGTCCTCGTCGTTTGAAGTAACGTACAGTGGTTCGTTGGAGCTGAGCTGCGATGGCGAGGAGCAGTGCTTCAGCCTCACCAACTCCGCTGTCTGGAATTATGCAAGGAAGCACCTGAGCGACTCGGTCACTGAGGCGGAGGGGATCGAGGAGAACCTCCTCTGCGCCGGGGATATGCAGGTACGGGTTAACTGTAGGGGACTGACTTTGTCTATTGACCCAATTGAAGCAAAAGTTGACGCCGTGGTTGCCCCAGCTGCGTTGGCAGAGGGAGAAATTACGGTCGAGGAACTGGACTGTTTGTTTGACCCCCAATCAAGCGTCTGATGTTTTGCGTGTTTTGGTCCTTTTTGATTGACTTTTTGGTTTGTTATTTTTGGAAATAAGTTCTGTTTGTTCTTTGCACTTTGTATATTTACTTCATTTGACTTAAAAAAAGAGTTTGTTCTGTTTGTAAAAAAAAAAATAGTTGTGTTTGAAAACGTTTGTTGTTTGTATGCACTTATCGTTTGTTTAATTTAAATAAAGTTCCTGATTTCTTATACCTTTTTTCAACTATGTCTTGTTTTGCGGTAGGGTGAGGGAAGTGATGGTTAAAGTGGCCATGGGTGATAGTTTATAGGCAGAAATTGAACAGTATTTAAAAACTAAAAATCCTTGGGCTTTATTACTGTGGTTTAGCTTTTAGTTTAGTTTTAAATGCATATTTATGATGAGATGATATAGAGGATGAGCCTTGCTCCAAACAAACCAATTGTGTATGAATTGTTTAGTGGCACATTAACATTTAAATTATATGATTATCACAAATCACATCAATCTGTTTTGAACTGCTTGACTCACTACAGTCAGGTCACAAGTAACCATTCTTACTTGTTGTTGGCTTATTTGCCAGCAAGCTAGTTCATGAATGTGTAAAAATGTGTGAGTCAGTAGGCCTACATCATCAAGTGATGCAAAATCCAGAGGTAGGCTAACACCTGCCAGAAAATAGGACATAGTGAACCTTTGGATAATTCAAAGGGTGGCTACCTAAATATACCTGGTAAGAAGGCACTTGATTGTTATGATTATTATGAGGGGTATGAAGGGTCCTTTGGAAATGTTCTGACTTTCACAAGGAGTGTTTTGCATGAAAAGTTTGAGAATAAATATATAATATATATAACTCCTATATAAATATATAGTAATGTTCTAATGGGAAAAGGGAGAGTCAGATGCATTATTAAATCAGTAATTATACAAAAATGGCAAAGGGAATGGGATACAAAGTTCAATGCTGTGGTCAGCGGGTTTGCACGCCTCAGTGATCTATACTAGCAGGAGCTTAGTCTTCAGGTGGGACACCTAAGTTGGACAGGTCTGAAGGTGGAGGCCTGACAAAGTGCAATCCACTTCTCCAGGTTGGGGTTGGATACATAGCTAACAACCCAATTCAATAAAGAAAACACTGTTACCATAAGCACAGAAAGAACAAGTGCTGAAGCATGATGTGTACACATGATGGCCCCTTAATATTTCTGACTGCCCCCTCATGTATTCCTACCTAGAAAGACTGGAATAAAGTGTTGGAATAAAGAGAAGAGGACTGCAGCCCTGGGGAGAGCCCCTGCTCTCTGTGATGGATTCTTCATTGGATTTTCTGGAAAGATACACCAGAGGGCGCCAACGAGACATCACACAAAGCTGAACTATTTGACTCGAACCTGAATTGAATTAAATCCCTTTTAACTTCAAACTGTATAAATTAATATAAAACAAAAGAAAGCAGAACAGTCCTCTTGTAATATGTGCAATAAGACAAGTGGACCATCACTGTAGCTACAGTTATAACCAGTGGAAGAGGACAAACAGCCTGGATGTTGGGGAGGTCAGCTTTTAGCTTTACAGTAATAGGAGGTGACCTGCCACTAGGGCCTGTGTTTGTGTTTTCCCCCTTGTCTTGTTTTCTATGTTTCTGCAGGTACCTCAGTGGGCGGGTCTAATTTGGAGCAATTGGGAACACCTGGCCTGTTCCAATCATGTCTGACCTGCTTAACCTGCAACAGCTGGGCTTCATTGCTTGGTCTTGGGAGACAGTTCACAGTTGCTTCCACCTCTGACGGGACGCAAAAACAACAGCTCCATGTACTGCTCTTTGCCGTCCTTTGGGCAGGGTAACTATTTTAGCAAATGGCAGGATTTTTCAATCAGATGTCTCTCCAGAACATTTAATTCATCTAGTTCTGGGGGAATGGGTGTGAGTTCCATCTTATTTGCAATTACAATGGATGCATTCTTCTCATTGTCAGGTGCCTATCACACGTGTGACAGATCCACTCCTGCATCCTCTCTTGTGCTACAAGGTGTTGAGCATTCATCATCACACATGAACATATTTTCCTGTGATTCAAGCCGCTACAACCTGAATATTTTTAACGTATTTCGATCTATTGCATTGCTTTACTTGATTGCCAAACAGAATTCTGTGGCACACTGTGCACACATAGATAGGCCCTTGATGAATTTTTTTGTGGACTGCAGATACAGCGGCTTGTATCAGAGGGTTGTGGACAGGCTGAAGTTGAGTTTCAGGCTGTGTAGTTGGTTTAGAGTGGATTACAATGTGTCATCTGACATCCGTGTGTGTGTGACTGGTCTGGTCTCTCCAGGTCCAGCACGCTACTGTGTTAAAAGGAGAGAGTGATTAGTGGAACAGGATGCAGGTGTGCCAATCACTCTCACCTGGCACAATAATAATATAATATAATAATGAATGTTTTTGATAGATCTGGAAACTGTGGCTCAGTAGGAGCGGGTTGCCCATGAACCAGATGGTTAGCGGTTTGATCCCCAGAATATGCCACATGTGTGCGTGGCACTGGTGTGTGAATGTGTGTGTGCTTGTGTGAACGAATGGGTAGATGCGTCCATGACTGTAAAGCGCCTTGAGTACCAATAGGAAGAAAAGCACTATATAAAAAACAAGGCCTGTAAGACAGCTGCCATAGTGTGAAGTGCCTCGACTGTCCCGAGGTTAAGGGATTATGCCATGAACACAACATTGTCATCTCATCAGAGATAGACGTCTTGACAAGATGTATTCTATCAGACAGAAGTGTTGTAATGGATATGATGTAAATATGAGACGGGCCCTCGTCCTTCGTGCACTTCCTGTGTACCTGCGTGAAGATGCCTCCAAGACCTGTAATGTAAGAGTACTGACCTCACGATCAATCCCTTTGCCTAGCTATTCAGTCAGTTTAAACATGAGACATCACTCAGAGAACTCTAGGAGAACCAGGGGGGTATTCCAGAAAGCAGGTTATGTGAAAACTTAGAGTGAACTGATGACTAGTAAAACGCTACCATTAATGGAGCTCTGATACTGTGATTCACCATGGCAACAGAAGAGAAAAGAGGAAGCAGACATTTTCTGGGGGAAAAAACACGGCTGCGGCCGTAATTAAAATCACAAAAAAAAAAAAGTTCAGAGTTTGTTGAACCTCCTTTCTGGAATACCCAACAGGACCTGTTTATGAAGTTTACTTGAGTTGTTATTCTGCAAACTGTCATGTAGAGAAAAGGTAAGTATTAAGCATTCCACTAAACAAAGAGTATGCTAACAGATAGGTGTGAAACTAACTAAGATATAAGCATATGTAAAGAAAGTATAAACATGTAGCTTAGTTGCAGTCTAAGTGCTAAGTGACACTAATGTCTAGACATCATTAGCATGATTTGTATCTTTGAGGGACTGAACTCATTCTGTGTATTATTATTTGTGTTTTGTAGTCAGCAGATGGTCCAGACCTCACTGACACTCCAGTCGCTCTCCTGACAGTCGTCACAGATGACACAACTGATACGGCCCTCTTCAGCCCTGACAGCATCTGTATTGTTGTGGAGGATGAAATACTTGTGAGTGGTCCCACAGATCTGGCTGACTCATTTCCACTGCTATTTGGGTACATCTATGCACTAGACCTACAGTACCCAAAGAATCTGGAGCTTACGTTCACATTCATCCAAAAAGTTGTGATGTGTCTTGAGGACAACAAACCACTCAAAGGGCGTCTACTGACGCTTAAGAACGATTTGTTCAGTGAGTGAATGAGTGGACTATTTGAGTATTGAGGAAGTTTTTTGCTCAAGTTTTTGTACTGAATAACTTGTATAGTGCGTGACTTGAACAATCATTTCCACATGTTTAATGTTCTGCTGCTTAATGCCTACCTTAATGCTCTACCTTGATGTTGCCAGTTGAAGTATGGCGCAGTAGAAACCAGTGTGGCAGTGCCAAAGCTGGAGTCATTTCCTTTTCCCTTTATTTTAATTTATAACAAGCACCTTGTGTTGACTGAGGTCCTTTGATTCATGCCTTTAACAACTTTTTTTATTCAACACAGTATTCTTTTTTAAATTGTCACCTTGGTGTCACTTCCATGTTTTCTGACATTATTCCTTCTACAGACTTTCTGAGGTCCCCAGAAAACAGTCACACCATCCAGGAAAACTCCCCAGATGATATTGACATGTCTCTGACGGTAAGTCTGAAAGATGCAAATATGAAGTCAGTTATGTTTGTTGTTATTCACATTTACACATGTTTATACTCTACATTTTTACCATCTTACATGTAAATGTAAGATGCACCCTACACGTTATAGAAAAGGTTGAATTCGGGCATGTACTGTTTCACGGTGCGCCCCGTGCATAAAATTGCGCGCCACAGTCAAAGAATATTACATAAATACATAAAATATAACAGTGCAATGCAAACATGGAAATGCGTACAGACCAATAGCACAGATTACCGAAATGTCAAACACCCGACTTAAATGTAAAATCCAGAATTATTATTAATTATTATTATTATTATTTAATAGCCAACTTCACCTAGCCTACACACTGTGCATTTGTTTTAGTTCGTCAGTATTCATTTACCACAAAATACAACGCATGATGATATACATGGTAGTCAAAACCATAGGCAGAGTTTAAAGTTGATTCAGCCACTCTTAATTTCGCACACACCAGCGCCTACGCCCGCATCCAGTAGGCTACGTACGTTTGAGAACGTACTGAGAAATGGTACATTCCAATGGGGGTGAGAGTTTGAAAATCGTATTTCATTAGATTATTTCCTGAATTGATTCGATGGTAATACCGCATTTAAATACATACTATTTTGGAAAGGCTAACATTATATTTTATTAAAAAAAAATCAGTACCCCCCAAACTATTATTTTCATCTACTTTGGGGGGGGGGGGGTCTAAGTCTCATCTAGGGGGGTCAGACTCCCCCAATACCCCCCGTAATTCGAACCATGGTCTACTGTATCAAAGGCGGCGGTTAGATCCAGTAGTACCAAAAATGTAAGTTTATGATTATCCAAGTTGAACCTGATGTCATTTAGAATCTTTAAAAGGGCTGTCTCGGTACTGTGGTTCGTCCTAAAACCAGACTGATGCCTCTCTAGAATGTTGTTTATCTTTAAAAAAATCATTTAATTGGTTAAAAACCAGTTTTTCTAAAATTTTACTTAAAAATGTTAAGTTGGATACAGGCCGGTAATTATTAAAAATGTTGTGGTCTAGATTGCTCTTCTTCAGAAGGGGCTTCACCACCGCTGTTTTGAAGGAGGTGGGGAAAACACCCGTCTGAAGAGAGCAGTTCACAATATTTAAAAAGCTGTTCCTCAAGGAGACCATAAAAAGTTTTAAAAAACGGTGTGGGAATTGGATCTAAAAGGCAGGTTGTGGGGTTTACCTGGGAGAAAACTCGACCAAGTGTCCTTGCATCAACCAGGGCAAAACTCTCCAGTGTTTCCTTGGGTAAAAACAAAGATCCAGGTGTGACGACAGTTAAAATCTGTTGAGGTAAAAGCCTGGATCTGATATCATCAATTTTACCCCTGAAGTGGTCTGCAAAGTCCTCACAGAGGGTATCTGATGCTGGTTTGTGGGACTTGTTAAAATTACTGTTTGTTAAAGAGTCTATGGTGGAGAAAAGGAATTTGGGATTATTTTTGTGGTTGAAAATTAGTTTTCTGAAATGAGAAATTCTTGCCTGTTTGACTGCGTTATTATAGATTTTGAGCTGTTGGCGTAAGATTTCGTAGTGAACTGTTAGTTTCGATTTCTTCCATCTCCTTTCGGCACTCCTGCAGCCTCTTTTTAATTTCTTTATCTCCTCAGTTCTCCATGGGGGTGTAGGTTTTGTCTTAACTGTTTTTGTTAGAAGCGGAGCCACTGAGTCCAGCGCTGATTTCAGGTTTTTATTAAAAGTATTCACGATAAAATCACAGGGTGCTGGCAAAATCACTGCAGGAGTGCTCTGTATAATCTCTATAAAATTTGCAGCCACTTCAGAAGTAAGGTAGCGTTTCCTCACCGTTTTCACTGGGGCCTCCTGCTGGTTAAAACTGGCGATGTTAAAAAACACGCAGTAGTGGTCGGACACAGCCAAGTCCACAACAGAAGACACACCCACGGACAGGCCATAGGTTATGACCAGGTCCAGGGTGCGCCCCCTTCTGTGGGTTGGCTGTGTGACATGCTGTTTAAAATCCATACAGTTTAGGAGGTTAAAAAATTCTCTGGTCACAGGGTCCGAGGTGTTGTCTATGTGTAGATTAAAATCGCCAGTTATTATAGGAGGTGTGAATAGTTGATAAAAATTCTGAAAATTCGCTGATAAAAGAGGTGGAGTACTGGGGTGGCCTGTAGATTGTTATGCATAGGAGGGCTACTAAAAACAAAGGCATGATGTTCGAATGAAGAGTATCTGTTAAAAGGAACTTCATGCGAGGCCAACGTAGTTCTTGATACAGATGCAGTTCCTCCACCTCCACCCTAATAAAAAACAGAAAGTTAAAATCTGGTGGTGAAGCCTCAGTGAGAACAACAGGTGCATCGGTGCCAAGCCATGTCTCTGTAAGGAGAATACAGTCTAGGTTCTTATCTACAATTAGATCATTTATGATAAAAGATTTGTTTAAAAGAGAGCGCACGTTCAGCACAGCCATTTTGATGTCTGTGCTGAACGTGCGCTTATCATCACATTTTACGTGCAGGTTAAAACGTCCTGTAGCTCTAAAACCTTTACTGTGTCTCGGTTGTCTATGTGAAATGATGGTTTTGATAGTGTTGATAGTGTGTATGTCCTGATGATCTGATGGTAGGCAGAGGTCTATGGTGTGGGTGTAATGTGTACGGGGGGTGATGGTGAGTGAGGGGCAGAGATTCTGTGTGTACGTGATCTGGCGGTGAGTCAGGAGGTGTTCCTACACTTCAGTGTAGGAACATTCAACGCATAATAAGGCGCACCACGGTGACTTCCTTCATCTATTAATACTGTTTTTGTGTTGACAGCCCTCGCTTACGGCCATACCACCCTGAACACGCCCGATCTCGTCTGATCTCGGAAGCCAAGCAGGGTCGGGCCTGGTTAGTACTTGGATGGGAGACCGCCTGGGAATACCAGGTGCTGTAAGCTTTTGATTTTCATCAGCAGTAATAGGAACATTGGCATCATAATAATGGACGCAATGCTGTTTTCTATCATCTGTCAATCATCTGTGATTACAGCAAAGCACTCGCGGCCATACCACCAAGAACACGTCTGATCTCGGAGGCTAAGCTGGGTCGGGCCACTGCAACACTGACGTTGTGACTCGCTCTTCAAAGGCACCAATTACATCAAAGGAAACACTGACTTGGAAGAAGTTGCCTAGTCATGAATGCACTTAGACTGCTTCCCCATGCAACACTGCACCATCTTCAAAGGCATGTATGACATCAAAGGAAACATACAGTTGGAAGACGTTGCCTTAGTTGCGAATGCAGTTGTGGCACCATCTTCAACGACACGAGTCACATCAAAGGAAACATTCACTTGGAAGATATTACCTACACTTTACAAGTGTAGGAACATTCAACGCATAATAAGGCGCACCACGGTGACTTCCTTCATCTATTAATACTGTTTTTGTGTTGACAGCCCTCGCTTACGGCCATACCACCCTGAACACGCCCGATCTTGTGTCCTATTGACACTTAATAATTGTCAATCTGGAATAAATAATAAATAGAAGTTTTGTTTTGTCAGTATTAATAAATCAAGTAAATAAGTGAATCAATAGTCATTTTCTACAAAGATGAACTCCAGTTATGTTGTACTTTAACATAGAAATGTATTTCCTCACCTCTGAGAGCTGGAGGGCATCTCATCTGCCACCACCTTGAGGTCAAGGGTTTTCTGTCCAGAACAAAGATTAATCACATGAATATTGACATAAAAGTAAAATGTCTTTACAGCTGATGAAGCAACACAGATACACATACACAGCCAGTTCACAAAATTCACAGGGAGCATGTACAAAACACTTTAGGTCACACTGAAAACACAAAGCCTTTGGAAGATTGTGAAGCAAGTCCGGTAAACAAACCTTTGTCGATCGCAGGTGAAACCTTTTTAGTTGTCTCGGTCTGTGCTGATATCTTGAAATGTAGAAGAAATCTCTTGAAATCTAGAAAACTGTGAAATTTCTCCAAGTCTTGAAATCCGTTCGGTCCAGTAGCTGAACTAAAACTGACTGAAAGTCTTCCTTTGAGGAACAAAGTCAGTTCTTTTAGAATGTTGACCACTGTGACGTCACTGTGAAGATTCTGACCATTCTGCATAAATTAGAATGTACAGTGATGCTGCAGCCCTGGTAACCAAACATGGTTTTATTCACAGTTATCTGGGCAGTTAGCATAAACCTTGCTAACTGAGGAATACCAAAGTAGAAGATTACAGTGAGCTAAATCAAACCTGAAACAATGTGACAAATGCAGTATGTATTGCTGTTCAGTACAATCAGTGGTGCAAACATCTGATATTTATTTGTTCCAACATATTAATATGAGCCAAACTGAAAGGTCCATCTAACAGATACTACTGCTACATGCTGTTGTGTGCTCCTCCCTCATTAGTTTCACGTGTGTCTCGTTAAACCCTCTGTCCACATGTGTATACATAGCCCTGTCTTTCCCTTTGTTTTCTGTCAAGTCATCTGGGGGGTATTCCAGAAAGGAGGTTTAACAAATTCTGAGATAAAACTTAACCTCTGGATTGTCTGAACCTGAGGCGAGTATATAGGAGAAATAGCATGCTGTTCCATATTTTAGACCATTCTTACAACATTATAATGTTATATATCCATGCAGAACCTCTGTAAAGTTGTACAACATGAACTAAGGGGATCCACCATGATCCACCAAAGAGATTGCAGAAAAAAATATGCATAATATGTCTTCTTAAAATACGTTGTACCATGTCTGACAACTTACTCTACAACATGAAGAGTGATGTGTATGATAATTCAAGTAGGGCTTTGAATGTGAATAACATTACCTGCCATATTTTACATCAGTGGAGATTGAGAAAAATTCTACCTGTGCTCTTGTAGAACATCCACCCCCCTTTTAATGTTTTTAGTTTGGGGAACTCCTCTTCCAGTACAGCCACAAGCTATGAAAGGCAAGTCAGTAAGTCAGTGAATGGGCCCTTAATGCCCCCTTATCGTAAATCAGCATCAATGCTGACTTAAGGTATGGAAATTACCCACTGTACATACAGCTGTGAGGCAAAATACAGGGGACACTATTGGAACAAGGGTGTTAAAAAATGTAAAAAAACAAACAAACAAAAAAAAAAAAAAAAACAGAGGGACCAGCTAGTGTCAACAACATTATGTAGTCAAGGTAACATGAAATTTAAGTGCTGTCCCATTCCCATCACAGCATCTGGACCCTTTTAGACTCTCACACTTTACAGCTGATGTCAGTTAAATCTCTGAAGGCTCACGGCCCGAGTTTTTAGGGGCAGAATAGAACTGGGCCCATGACAAGTTATCAAAAATCCAGTAGTCCATCCAACAGTCATACCCACAAAATTGTTGCTAGATAAATATTACAGTATTTTGTCAAAACTTTCATATTGCCCTACATCAAGCGTTCTACAATGCTGTATACAACATAATATGATTACCTCATCGTGTTTTAAGTTGTCTGCCATGTTTATCATTCTTTTCCCAAGGCCTGCATGGGCAAGTTCCAATTCCTCTGAACCTTTTGGGGTCAACTGTGTAGGTTCAGGGAGGACATAAATATGGAAATCCGTCTTCTTCGCAGTCGGGGGGGTGGGTGTGTAAAATCTCCTTTTCCCTCTTGGCTGATTGTTATTGAACATGCCAGGGAATTGCCTGATGTGGAAATGAGAAAAAGATTATGTAAGGTACTGTAAACCAGGCAGTCTACATTACAATGAGACAATTATAAAAATGTATGGCTTTAGTTGATGGTTTTTACTTCATTGTCAATTATCAAGATTACAATTAACTAATTAAAAGTATGCCAGACATCAATATTCAGTAGGCTACTCTAGAAAATAAAAACCACTGTCATGTTAACCTGTGTCAATTAATAAACACTACATGACCATATGCTTCATCTACATACCAAGATCATTGTTGGACTTGCAGTGATCAATCTTTAACTATACATGCATCACCTTTTCATTGCCTGCTTCACCCTATTGTCGCTTGTTGCTGGGCTAGGGAGAGGGGAGCCTGCTGCCCTGACTGGCGTGCTCTGAGGTGGACCTGAGGTTGTGGAGGGCGAGGACAGCTCCCTTGCCAAGAGCTGTGCAATGGCATGGGCAGCCTCCTCAACTTGAGAAGATAATCCCTGTCAATCAACCAGTTCAGGTCCACTTACGTTAACTTAACTCATACTTAACTCATCATTCCCTCCCAGTGCCTGGGATACAATACAGCCTGTTTTCTCCAAATTCAGCAAGTTAAGGAGACATTTTCAAGCAGTAATAATAGGCTCAATAAATAAATAAATAAATAAATAAAGTAGTGTGGAGATGTAGGATCAGACCGGAGACGGAGGTGAGTCTGTCTCCACACAACTAAAAACACAGATGTTGCTAAGCAACCATGTAAACGCTACAGAACCCGGACACAGCATCTCATTAAAAAGGTACAAGCCCTCTGGTACCTGGGAGAATGTCTCTCCTATCTTCCTGTAGGCTACTTTTTTACAGTCTTATCCAAGTGCAGATGTGAATATGCACCAGAAACACCACTTTGGGAACAGATTTCTTTTACACACTGAATAAAAATAAAAAGCCTCTTTCATTCAAGTGTAAATTTTGCGTGATTGCGTGATCAGTGGGTCGGTGCGTTCATCCTGCGGCTGGATAAACGTGAGCACATGGCTTCATCACGGTAGCCGGACGGCAGAGCCTCATCCTCGCTGTCGCCTTCCATTATGAATGTTGCCTGGTCGTTTGTCACGACTAACGGAAAACTTCAATTCGCTTTACCACTTCGACCGCCCAACGAGAAACCATGCTTGCAATGCTAGTTACGCCTCACATGTCTCTAATCATTTTCTCGTCACGATTCATGCTAAACAGTCATTAATTCTGGAATATGACTTTTGTAAAATATTCACAAGAAATGAGTACTTTTTACTTACGTTTGAACTGCCAGAGGCCATTTTTCGTCTCCGCCGTCCTAGCTTCCAGCAGAGACGTTCTAGAGCACGGGCTGCCTGTCTACCTGCCTGCCTGCGGTGCGCGTTTTACTGACGTCATAATCACCCCACGTGATTGGCTGTAAAGGAGGGAGACATCTGATTGGCTACAGCCAACCTCCTCTTAGAAAAAACGCATTTGTGGATCAGAGTCACGTCAGGGGAGTCTCAAAAGTTTCACACACAAATGCAGGGAGGTTTACAAATTAAAAGCACTTTGTAAATACTGGTCCAACAGTTCATATATGAATGTAACAAGCCCCAAATGCGTATTTGATGAAGATTGCAAATACTTTAACATTCATGTATTTGTGATTATTTTTTAGATTTGTGTGTGCATTGGAAATATGTTTATGAGTCTTATTTTTATATGTGAATATGTTTTACTTATATATGAAATGAAACACATTTGTGTGTGCATTGAAAATGTATTTGTGTTTTGAGTCACATGTATATACAAATCCCCAAATTCATTTGTGAAACTTTTTTGTGCATTTGTGAATTTCTGTGTGCATTTATGAATTATGAGACTGTTCTAGCTCCATATGTTTTTAGCGCATTTTAGATTTAGTCTTAGTCTTTTGGATGAAAATGCTAATTAGTTTTAGTCACATTTTTGTCATTTCTATATGTGATGGTTTTAGTCTAGTTTTAGTCAATTTTAGTTAAAAGAAAAAAAAAGTATTTTCACCAATAATTACAATAACAAAGGAATGGTTTTCCACCCAGCAGCAAGTACTTCCTGGTCTGCTATAAGCATTATGCATTACACACTGATAAAATGGTAGCAGTGTATATATAGTTAAAGTAACTGGTGCTACAGTGTTAAAAGCTCTATTCAGCTTTGCTTTTATTTTTATCGAGAAAAATTGGTGCACTGCACCTTTAGAAAAATAGCGCTGTCTCTTTGAGGAAGACTGTAGTCTTGAGTCGTTGTTGAAGTTGTACGTGGATGTGTGCTGCTGAACTGAGGGCATGTTGCAAATATAAAGTAAATATAAATAAAAATGAAGGTTTGTTTTGCTGTTTGTTTTGGAGTTGCAACAGATAAATGTTTTAGACTAATCTAACAAAAGTTTTCAGTGGCACCGTGCCACGGGATCTACTAGCACTGCCTTCGCGATGTACCGGTTGATTGCAATCGACTTAACGAGCACCCCTGCCCCTGCCATAGTTCATCTGACCACCAAGGCCCTTGCCTCTGCCAGGTCACATCATTTAGTGTGATTGTGACGGCAGGCGTGTTGTGCAGAATGTGCACAGATGCTGGCCTGATGCCATGTGGTGGGCGTGACCAAACTAGGGCGTCATCGTCATAGTTGACAAAAACAATACTGATCTGAAAAAAATGGAAAAAAAAAAAATACTACATTGCGGAGTCCTCTCGAAGCTCGAGGCCCCCGGCCTGGTTCAGGATCCGGGCTTGACGACGCCACATAATTGGCCACAAACTTTGTCTTGTAGCCCCTCAGATGGAAGATGCTTCACCAAGCAGCAGCCATGAGCCTACAGGTCCAGAGTGTGCAGGTAGGATTGCTCATTGAATGAATATAATGAAGAGTATGGTGTAGACCTGCTCTATATGATAAATGCCCTGAGATAATTGATGATGATAGATGATTCAGCGCTACAATAATGAAACTGACTTGAATTTTTGAAAGCAGGTGCTATTAGACTGGTGGGAGTGTGGGCGCCCATCACGCAGTTTTGGGTGGCATGGGAATAGGCAGGCTAAGGAGATGGAAATTGACCAATTGATCATTGAGTATTGCAGAACTGTCAGTAGACCAACAATCCACCCTGGATGTTTTGTTCTCCCAGGGTAGATCTGGAGGCTAAGAGCATAATGAAGTCAGGGATATATCAAAACGTTCAGCAATATATTGATATAATGTATAATGACGCAGTTCAGATTTTCACAGACGCATCAAAAGATCAGGTTGGGAAAACAGGGGTTGCAGTCCGCATTTCAAAATACAATGTTAATATTAGAAAAAAGGCCATCTGGCCATTTTTACAGCTGAGATGTTGGCAATACGTCTGGCTCTACAATGGGTGGAAGAAGTAAAACCCAATAAGACGGTAAGTTGTTCCCATTCAATGTCCTCACTTGCATGCATTCAGAGTGGAAAGTCTACATGTAGACAGGGTCTACTAGATGAAATGAATCAACTCATTTTTAAAATAAACCAACAGAGCATAAGCATAGGATTTTTATGGGTCCCTGCACATAGGGGAGTGGAGGGGAACGAGAAGGCAGACACACTGGCAAAGGAACCTGTTACTTCAGAAGTGGTTGAGCTGGATATTGCATTAAGCTGGTCAGAAATAAAAAGTATTATTAAGGACAAAATCAAGTATGAGTATGCACACACTGTGGAGCAATACAAAACGTAAAACACATACGTCTAGACTGCACACAATATTCCAGAGAGAGGGAAAAGATGAAGAGTGGTGAAGAAAGACCTAACAATGGGAAACTTATTGAGTACAGCCTGCACACAATTAGGGCTGTTATAGCTTTCCTTAAAGAAACCCAACTAGCAAGTAGAATTTATTTGTTTTGTTTTGCACAGTATGCAAAAAAAATATTCAGCTTGGTACCATGGGCGTGAAAGGTTTGGAGTCTCATGCCAAGTCGTCCAAGCACATCAATTCTGTCAAAGAGAAGGAACAAACTCCTTCCATCGCCGGAGTGTTTCAGCCTGCTAACGTTAGCCAGCTAGTTTGCAATGAAACCTTCAGGTGGTCAGCTCATTTGTGTGGGGAGCTGTGGTCTACACATGCTACACAACGCATTCAAGTGTGGGTTCACTGCATGGCAGCTGGACAAGTTGCTGAGAGCAACACACACATTGTTTCACAATGTGCCTGCCAGGAGAGAGGATTACATCACCGTAACCAAGTCCAGTGTGTTCCTCCTGTCTTTCTGTGCCCATCGTTGGGTAGAGGCACAAATGATTTCAAATTCAGGTCATCTAGTGTAGAGGAGGCTGCAGACCAACAATGGTTGCTAGGCAGGACCGTCGATGGAAATGCTGAATGTGAAAGTGGTGGAGATGTTACTGCATCTTCCAGTTCCTTTGTGCCATCATGTAAGTACTGTTTTTCTTCTCAGATTTGTCTTTGAACAGGATCATTTTGAGCCTTGGTTGAGGTCAAGCAAAGGAAAGATTACATTTTTTGTCATCAGGTGCCATAGCCTGAAAATGTAAATGTGACTGGAGCGCCACACAATAGGTGCTTGAATATGTATTTTGTTTGCGTCTGCAGTGTACCTTCCTCGTCTTCCATATGTGGACACATCTTTGATTAAATATGATGAGAACATTCTCCTTGGAGAGGGAACATTTGGGACAGTTTATGGAGGTTCCTACCAGGGTACTCCGGCAGCTATCAAACAGGTAGCGTTTGGTCCAGCAGGAGATGAGGACAAAGACTTCCAGCACGAGATTAACGTGTCCCTGTAAGGACTAGATTTGATTTGTGTATACTTGTCTGTGCTTTTCCACATTTTGTATCATTGTATTTCATAAAGCTGTAAAGTATTCTCACTACATTGTGTTCTTTCCTAATTTCACAGGAGACGCACACAGTTATGCTTTTTGCTGGCGACAGAATACATTCATGGTGCACCCCTGGATCCATTCGAGCAACTGCCTTGTAACGGTACTAATATTTATTTCAATAAATAATCAAAATTTTATTTGAAATATTTAAAAGACAATGCCTTACGCGTCTGGCAGGCGTACTGCAACTTTGGTCTTTGGTAATTTGTGGCCAATGCAGTTGTCTCACTAGGTGTACACATTTTGTAAATAGCAAATTCACCTTGCACACTCACAAGAGTGTCTGTACTCTGCTTGTCAGACAAACACACACACCCACATTGATTTACTTCGAACTGAGTGGCGCGAAGCAAGGGAGCCGCAAGGAAAGGAAACACAGGAGGAAAGAGGAATGAAGAAGAAATTAAATTATACTGAACAGTGCTAGCATAGTTGCGATGCTGATTATGAGATGATAAAAATGGTTGAAGAATGTTTTTCGCTAACTATCCATGTAATGTTAGCAAGGTCTGACGTTAGTTCTGTGTAAAGTAGGCTACTAAAGTTAATATTGATTTAACGTCTGTCAAGGAAAACATTGTGAAGTTACTTTGAATCTTACAGAAATGAAGAGGAAAGGTTGCATATGTACTGTTTTCACACCAAAGAGGAAGACGAGAGAAATAGAAAATGAACAACTAAGCAAGGTAGACGGAGAAGATGAGGTGGAAGGAGAGAGAGAAGATGAAGATGAGGTGGAAGGAGAGAGAGAAGGGCAACAGAAATGTGACAGAGATAGAATACAAGGCCAAGGTGACCAGGGACAGGAGAAGGTGGGAAAACACCACAGTGGTGAAGATATGGAGGAGGGAGAGCATCATCAAGATGAGGAGGGAGAAAGGGAGAGACAAGATACCGTGCTGAGCCATCAGCAACCATCTCCAGTCGAGCTGGTCCACATGGTATGGAAATTGTTGCTGTATAGTGTACTAAGTTACATATGAATGAGAACAACAAAAGACAAAGACGAACATTTTTGCTATAAGGTGTATTTAAGAGACATTGCTTAGACTTCTAATAAATATAAATATTCACGTTTGCTTAAATATGAATAACTGAGGAAACTTGTCAGTGTGAAAGTGTGATGAGATGAGGACAGAGTAATACTTTGTGCACGATGTATTTTAGATCTATTGCTCAGATTAAATTCCAAAACTAAACAAATGAACCTAAAATACTGTCCCAGGCTAAAATGTTAGTATGTGTTAACACAGTCTGATGGTTATATCTAATCAATGACAGATCCAAATTGATTATGTTTTTACTAGTTGTTATATAATTAGTTCAGATGTAATGCAGTTTGACTCTTTTCTCCCCTCCATCTTCTAGATGTATCCAGGTCCAGGTGTGAGGTGCCAGTACTCAAGGTTTTCCCTGAGACCCTCCAGGGAGGAGCCAGGAGAAGCTTCCGTAGCGACTGGTACAAATCTCATCCCTGGTTAGAAGACTCACAATCGAAAGATGCAGCTCACTGTTTTGCTTGTAGGCATTTTTCCCTCCCTGACGCTCCAAGGACTGTTTTCACCTCATTTGAGGGTTATCGTAACTGGAACAAGGCTACAATGAAAGACAGTGGTTTCTGTTCCCATGCCAGATCTGAAGGCCACATAAATGCAATGTTTGCATGGAAAGAGAACAAGAAAACTATGGATAAGAATACCTCAATGTTTGGACTAATGGATGAGCAAAAAAAGAAAATCAATACTGCATTAAAACATTAGCTGAACTTTTAGGTCTAACAGCCACAGAAAACTTAGCACAGCGGGGTCATAGGGAGTCTCTGGACTCAGAGAACAAAGGTGTTTTTCTGTCTATGTTAGACTTACTGGGTAACCATAACCCCATCATTAGAAAAAGACCTGAACAACAAGCTAAAAATTCAAAATACACGAGTAAAACGATACAGAATGAAATACTTGAGTGCTTGGCTGCAATGGTCAAAGAGGAAATCATCCAGGAAGTTAAAACGAGCAGGCCGTTTTCAGTTGATGAAACTAAAGATGTTCAGAAAAAAGAGCAAATGTCATTCATTTGAAGATATTTCTACTACGGTGTGGTTCATGAAAGCTTTCTAGAGTTTGAAGTTGCAGAACACCTGGATGCTGCCGCCTTAAGTGACTAGATCATATGCTTCCTTGAGAGGCATGGGCTGGAGTACAAGAAACATCTTGTAGGCCAGGGCTACGATGGTGCAGCAGTGATGCGCGGGGCACAAATAAAAGAAGAAGTAGCCAAACATGCTTTCTGTGTTCACTGTAGTGCACACTGCTTGAACTTAGATATTGTAGACGCTGTAAAAAGTGTGGCAGACGCAGGAAACGTCTTCTCATTATTGGAACGACTGGATGTATTCATGTCTGGGTCTTATGTACATAACAAATGTCTGGAAGTGCAGCGGGAGACGTTTGATGGTGTACCAAGGGAACTCCAACAGCTAAGTGATGCACGTTGGGCCTGTAGGCACATAGCGTGTCACAATGTTATGGACGGGTTGCCTGCATAGTACAGGTGCTTGAAGAGGTCACATCTGAGAACCATCCACAAAGAGCTGTTGAAGCAAGAGGGATATTAACTCAGATTGATCTGAATTTAGCTGGATCTCTTGTTCTGTTCAGAAAGGTCCTGACTAACATGCTCCAGTCTAAAACAGTGGACTATTATAAGGCTTAGGGCCTAAATGATAATCACCATTATTTTGATCAATATTGAGATCACGATTAACTATCATGATTATTTGGTTATTTCAACCAAAACTAATTTTATTGTCACCTAGGCTTATTTTAACTGCTTTCACATGTGCTAAAATAAAATAGGTCGTCTTATTCACCAAAACTCAGTGCATCATCGTAAAGAATAAATAAAAATAAATAAAACAATAAAGAAAATGTAACAACATTTCAACAGGGCACTAGTTTCCATGTTACATTGTGTAAATATATTTTAGGAAGCAAAATGTAATTGGGCAATTGACTCTCCCGTGATCTTGCGGCGAAAAAGACGTTTGCAAGCATCGACTCTGCATCGCAAAATCCTCATCGATGTAATGAACTGTCAAACTCATGGACGGATCCATTGTCCTGCTTGACCACAGATCCGTTGTAGTTGCAAAGTACTTTGCTTTGGCAACATCACTCTCTATTTCCTCTCTGAGTTTCCTGTAGATCTCAGGTAGCGCCACCGTGGAAAAATAATTGCGCGAGGGGATCACGTATCGTTTATCCAGAGTGTTGACTGAGAATTTGAAGCCTTTGTTTGTCACCGTGTTTATTGGGCACATATCTTTGGCCAAATGAAATGCGACTGCATTCATTATTTCACTGTGTCTTTGGGAGGTGGATGGCTATGGTGTTACGCTAAAGAGTATAGAAGCCCTTCTTCTATACTCTCTTCTATACTGCTTCTATACTCTTTGGTTACGCTAAAGAGGCTCGCTTCAATGGATGCCTGAGTTGATGTTGTGGGACGATTAGTCTTTGCGACACATTTTTTGGCCTTCATACATTCATCGTAATGAACTTTATGGTGTTTTTTCAAGTGATTAAAGAGGTTCGTTGTGTTGCTTTGTGGTGCCAACACAACTTTACAGCACTCTTTGCATATTTCTTGTTTTGTGTCACTTGCCTTGAGCCTAAAATGTTTCCACAGAATGGATGACGATCCGATTCTCGGGACAAGCCCCTCGGCTTCGGCCTCTGCTACGTTAGACATTTTTTGTTTTCTTTGTTAAGATTGTTTATAGCCTTATGACCGACTGCTATCTGTTGCGACATTTCCCCCACGTTACTCTGGTCTCTGTCACCGTCTACATCTAGAAACTACGCTGCGCGGTGCAGGGACCAACTCTGACTGGCTCATGGAGGCACGTTATCAGACTGTGGTTTACGGAGCGTTAGATTGGCTTTGCAAAAAACACATTATAAATATCGCTCGATCACGCAAATTTGATCGTGGTGATTAAAATTCGATTAATTGTGCAACCCTACTAAGGCTGTTGAACTTATTGAAGCACTTAAAGAGACACTGGTCCACTACCGTAGTCAAGCCTCTGTTGAGGACATGTGGAGTGAAACACTTGATTTATGTCAACGAAGTAACATTGATACAGCTCAGCCAAAACCAAAGAGGCCAAGACAGACAACAAAGGTGCTTCAGGATACTGTCATCCACTCCACCTTGGGACGGCATGTAGTTCCAGATAGCAAACACAATTTTTGTGTCTCTGTGTACTATCCAGTTCTGGATAACATGATTGGAGAAATAGGAAGAAGATTTTCTAACACAAACTGTAACATTATGCAGGACGTCCAGGCACTAAATCCATCAAGTCCAACTTTTTTGAGAGAGGAGGCTGTTCTGTTATTGGCTGAAGCTTATGATTCAAATATTGAGGATCTCAAACACGAGTTACATCAGACGAGGAGAGTACTAGACACAAAAAGGGGGGAAAGGAGAGTCCTACCACTCTAATGGAGTTCACTCAGTTTTTGAAGCCATACCAGGATGTTTTTATGAGTTGTTCAGGTTGTGTAAAATAGCGTTTGTTTTACCTGTGAGCAGTGCATCCTGTGAACCAAGTTTTTCATCTCTCAGGCTCGTAAAGACTTATTTGCGGTCTACTGTGACAGAAAAGAGACTATCGAGTTTGGCTGTACTCAGCATTGAATCAAAACGCACAAAAGCATTAGATCTAGATACATTTGTGAAACGTTCTGCTCATCAACGTGGAAATCGCCGCATTTAGCTGTTACAGGCATGACAACTTCTTGTGATGCTCACTGGTGAGCCTTTACAAAGCTGTTAGAATGATGACCCCAACAGAATCTGCACTTAATATTTCTGTGTTTATGTCTTTGTTTTGGCAACTGAGAAAATCTGATATTACCTTTAATAAAACCTAAAAAAAGTTTCAAATGTGACACTGGTGTAAATGGTGTGAATCCTGCTGAACATGAAGCAGTGTTGTTATTGTTATTGTTTTTTAATGTCTCACAAAATGTTTTTGGACTTTTTAAGACGGGGAGAAAATGTATTTTTATGTGACTTCTTTTCAGGATTGTGGAGATTTTGATGTAACGTACCCGTTTGTGAGCCTTTTCGTGTAATGTGTTGATACAGCAGCTCATATTTACATGCATGAAATGTCCCTTTCATATCACCTTAACTGCTGTGAATATTGTATATATGTACTGTATTTCTCATCACTTTATCAGTAAAGACCTCATCTGTCAAAAGAGCTGTTCTGAGTAAACAATAAAGGCCATGTCCAGTACCTCATTTGAGAGCCGTGACCCATGTATTTCCACAGTATATTTATGCTCACCTTGGTACAGCTCAGTCCTCACGGATAAGTTTTTCTTTGGATAGTTTCTTGTACAAATGCTGCCTGCAATGCTGCCTCTGTGACATAGTCAAAAACTGTTTGCTACCCCTCTCACACATCTGCCACTCATCACCTGTGTCTTACCTTAATGCAGTGGTTCTCAATTATTTTCTGTTATGCCCCCCTTAGGAAGAAGAAAATGTTGCAGCGCAAACTATTTTAGGTATTTAATTATTTATTTATTATTTAAACTATTTTACCTTATATGATGCCAACAGTGCTCGCTGGTTAAATGACGTAGCAGTCACAAAACAGAATGATTGCTGGCAATATTCGGAGCGTTTTCTCTGAACAAACATACCGGTACGGTCTTTCCTCGTCCCCGACCGTAGTTACAGTGAAGCCAAGCGCTACATACGTTTTGACGTTTCGTCATATTTTCTTGTCTTGGGTTTTGAGTGACTTTCCTTTGTCTTATTATCTTCCTCTCTTACGGCCTTTCTTTTCATCCCTGTCAAATATTCTTCCATGTTCCTCAGTTTGTTTACATCTCTTACCGCCGGCTCTGTTAAAAAAACACCATAGAGCTAATAGTGCGCACAATGAGAGCACCACTGCCACCTACGTTCTGGATGTGCAATTACACTTTAATCGAATACAACAAGAGCAAGCACTCGCGCCCCTTCAGGCATTGCACGGCGCCCCCCCAGGGGGGCGCGCCCCACTATTTGAGAAGGACTGCCTTAATGTCTTTCCTGTGATAATGCCCCACCTTCAGTAGTGTCACCATACTTCTATCTCCTATTAAGTGAGATCACATTGTATGGTCACTTATTCCTAATATGAACTGTTTCACATCAAACCTCAAATGCAAGACATTGATTGCATGAGATTAAGTTTGTCTGTATGAGTTTGTAAATGGCAGCCTGTGCCCTTTTGTAGTGTGTACATTCTATTTCTCATCAAACTGTGATGACTGATTCAATTCAGTAGATATACGTCTGCCATATGTTGCCACCCCTCAAAAATTCCTGCCCTCCTCTCGCCACCCCATAAATATTTTTCTAGATCCGCCCCTGCCAGATTTGTACTTTTTGGGCGGCATGATGACAGGTAGATGGCGGGTCATTCAATTTGCGCTCACTGACGTACTTGACGCCGGCCGCTGTCTATGGGCGGACTAAACCATTTTGCGTCTCCAAGAGGGGGAGCCCAGAATAACATGTTGGGAGGGTTGTGACAAAAAGTTCATTCTCTCAGTTGGTGTTATCAGTATATCAATATACTTGAAATACGTTACTAATTAATTGTAGGGCCCAATTCATTCAAAAAAATTATATATAAATAAATCAGGATTTTCATGGGTCCCCCTCCCGACTCGGGCCCTGGGTAGTCGGGTCCACTTTCCCCCGCTACCACGCCCATGCTCGTCGTCCCGCCTGCAGCTGCTCGCGGGTCTCCTCCAGGTCCCGCTTTGAATAGTTGAAGGAGTCCGGAGGTTTTCATGGTCTCTGAACATCAGTCCAACTGTGGCGTATCCTGTAGTGTCTCCTTGGATGTTAGAAGAGGTGAAGGTTGATTTAGGACTGTTGGAGGAAAGATAGGAAGGTGGAATGGATAAGTGGGATAAACAATATCAGGAAAGTACATTTGCCAATTTTCAATTTTGTGGACAAAATAGCAGACTTCCTGTTGGGTTTAGAATATGGCTCCAAGAGACTTTTTTATGCGTCCTGGGATGTTACATATATGTGACATAGTTCCAGATTTTTAGACGCAACAGGCTTCCGGGGCTGGTCCGTAGAAAAACCGTAGGTGGCGCTACAGAGCCATTTTGCCACGCCTGTGCTGGAATAATAATAAACAGTACGAAAACAATAGGGTCCTTGCAACTCTGCTGCATGGCCCCGTTGGGCCCCTGGACTTAGTTGCTCGGGCCGTAATTAAAATGAAAGAAAAACAACTAGGAATTTATAGCCAGATCTTCTATACTTATAGAAATCTATTTTATTTGTTAATTTGCATTATAGCAAAAGGTCCACACTTAAATAGTGTGGAACGACACAAGTCCACTGTTGGCTGGCGAATAATGACACAAGTTCCCTTTTGGATAGCATGGAGCGATACTGACACTCCAAAATGGATGAATAACAGAAAAAGCAAAATAAATGGTATTTTTTTGTTTGTTTTGTTTGTTTGTTTTCCAGCTTAAGTCTCTTGAGACATGATTTAATACATTTTTGTAACACAAAGACTTCCTGACCAGTTTCAAGTTTGAGTTTTTTTTAAATGAAGGGCAATCCTTGAGGCAGCAGAGAATTTTTAAAATTTAGAAGAAAAAAGTTACAGTAAAGACGACCAAGAACAATGAAAATAGAATGGAACCTGTAAATCTACAGAATTATCTGTTTAAGCATTGACGGAAGCATAAAAGGTACAGTGAATAACCTGTCTACGGATTATCCAGTATTTTTTTTAGTCAGACGCAGACACAAAATCGTTTTATTTTTCCCCCCTTTTTCTGAGTCTAGGTTTTAATAATTATTTGATATTATTTTCTTCATTTCATGGCGAGCAGTTTAGCTGCAGCTAGGCATGCTCTGGAGGAACTGTTGGTCATCTATCGCTGTGAAGCCTCAGCAGACTCTCGTGTAGACAGCTCCTGGTTGGGACAACATGAGCATTATCCAATGCTCCCAAAGTGACGGAGGAAGCTGTTAGGAAGGAAGCTGAGCTCAACAAATACCTGGAGATTCAAGTGGAAGAGATGATGTCTCGGCCAGGGGAGGAGGGGTTTCCTGACCTAGTAACGGTGATGACTTCTCCTTCTTTTACTTTCCTTTTCATTTTCCATAACTTAATATCTGCTAAAAGGAATGGATGGGCTAGCCACGGGGCTAGCCGCAGAGCTAGCTGCAGGGCTAACGGCAGGGGTTTGGTTTCATGGTTTTCAGTTTTCTTTTATTTCTTGTTTTGATGGACAGAAAAGGGTCAAAGCCATCAGGTGTAGGATAAAAAGAAAAGAAGAGGAGAATCGAGCAAAAGATAAAGGTATGCTATGTTCTCTCTGTATGATTACAGCATCCGTGTCATGAATGGAGGGCTAATGTTAATTGGTGGTATACGTTTGTTACACAGCCAGCTGCTTTGCCACTACCTCGAACCAGAGACAGGTTTAGTTCCCTGCCCCCTAACCCTGATAACCTGTATGCAGAACCAGCTGTCCTGAAATGGAAAAACTGTAGCCAAAAGGCTGCAATGTGGACTTTGCTTCACGGCATCATTTCAAAGTAGGACTGGCCTTCATGGGACCTTTGACCTGTATACCCCATGTCCACCAAGCAAACCGAGTGACACCAAACCCTCAGAGGGTTTATCATCACAGCTGACATCATCAAGGAGCTTCAGTCAGCCTGCAGCCTGAGCAACTATGTTCGATAGATGAACCACATCTGTGATCTTGCAAAAACCAAGATCACAGATTTGATCTTTAGCCGTGTCAATATGTACAAAAAGAACAAAAAAAGAAGTTTTTGCTTCATCAAGTTTAGAATTCCTGCCTCGTCTGCAGCTGCCTAACCCAGTAAACCCACTTCTTTCAAATGCAAGTTAATGATAAATCTAGTGCTGGACTGCTGTCCAAAAGACAACAAAAAAATATTTTCAGACCATGCTGATCTTTTGCTGAAGCAGCAAGTTGTCATGTTTTTCTGTCAAGTTTTCTGTTTTGGTTTCCGGTTTTATTTTAAGTTCTGGTTTTCCATGTTTGTCATGTCATGGTTTCTGGGGGTTCTATCATGTCCTCTGTCATGTTTTTCTGTCATGTCTTTGGTCATGTCTTAGTTCCTCATGGTTTAGTTTCTGTCATGGTTTCCGTTTTGTTTTCAGTCATGTTTAGTGTTTAGTTTTCTGTTCGGCTTCCTGTTTTATTTTGGTAAGTTCTGGTTGTCCGTCATGTCTTTCGTTTCTGTCTTGGTTTCTGTTCTGTTTCCTGTTTTATTTTGCTATGTTCTTGATTTCCTGTTTGTCTTGTTTCATGCCTTTTTTGATTAGTTCATTGGTTTCACCTTGTCTTGTCACCTGATTTGTTTCACCTTTTGATAAACCAATGCACAAACATGGCCTGAGTGGGTGGGTTTCTCGTTTCTGGGAAGTGACATTGACTGCCCTAAAATCTTTTAAAAATAAAACACCTACAAGCTGCTAGAGTATTATTTTTCAATGTGCATGTGTAAGCAAAAGCCTGTTGATTTTTTTCCCTTTGAATCATAACAGTCAAGTTTAGTTATTTTATTTTCTGCCTAACCCCATTTCAATATTAAAACTTTGCTGAAAGATGCCAGAAAGCCATCATGTCTAACAAGAAGGCAATGATCAAGAACACAAATATGTCTGATGAAATGCAGCAGGATGCAACAGAGACGTACAACATTGAGAAGGACATCACGGCCTTTGCCAAAATTGTGTGTTGGCTCCCTTAAGCTCACGTACATTTCTAAGGTCAGCGATGTCACTAAGCTGAGGCCTAAAACAGAGTTCTGCTTTGTCATCAATGCTGGGATGAGGAAGTTCTTCCTGCAGGCCAGTGATCAGCAGGACCTTGTGGAGTGGGTCAGCACTCTCAACAAAGCCACCAAGATCACAGTGTCAAAGGGGCCCAATGGCCACCAGAACTCAGAGATCCTGAAGGCTTTGCTTGATGTCTTACGGCCCAAGAAACAAGTCTAGAGGGGTCAAATATTTGCACATATTTGCATTTCCCTATGTATACATATTAATCTGCTAGAATGGGACCCTGAAAATCAATCTTCAATACAGTGCACTCCTTTGTCCTCCATGGAGAGGACGAGGCCCTAACCATCAACCTAACCTCTGCATGCACGACCAGAGGAGTTGGGAGACCAGCAGGAGTATGGACTTACACAGACAGAGACTCCAGAGGACTACACGGTCGTCCTTGACAAGGAGGGACTCAAAGAGCTGCAGCCATCGGACCATCTCCAAGTAGAGAGCTCCATTTGGCTGCCACTTAACGTGGTCTCCAATGGCAACGCCTGTTCCTCCTAACCATTTTAGGGGAGTTGGGACAACATGAGTATTGTTTTAGTGTGTTTTATTTTAAATACATGTTGATTTAATGTGATTTTATTAATATTTTAACTTTTACTATGCATGCTGATTTTGACTTTGCCTCACCGTATGAGTTTCCTTATTTATTTATTGGAACAATACCAAGGTTAAACGGTCGCAAAAAAATGTTTGCTTCCGTCTTCTTCCCACAGGTGGGGCCCCGATGTGCCAGGTCTACTTTTATTATGGCTCTGTTTATTAAGACAAATTTAGCAAGGCTGTCTCTCTGTAACCATCACTAGATCAGGACCACCTATTAGACAAAAGTGGATGTAATCGTATTATTGCCAGTTGATTCTGTACTTGCTGTAGTGCATGTGTCAACTCCTTGTTGCAAATAAAACTTTTAAATGAAACTCCAGTGTTTCTGTCATTCTTGATAAAAGAGTTACATTAATTTATTTATGTTAAACCCACAGAGAGGAATTATCTTTTTAGTCACCCCAGTTTCAGGCATCCACTTGCAGAGGGGATCCCCTACCATGGAGTTTATTAGAAGCTCACCACAACAGCACTTGTGTCTTAGAATCATTAATATGTTTGTCTATTCTATTACTAATTATCATTACCTTTTTTTTATTATGTTGATTTTGTTTTTATTGTGTTTATATCTTTTAATATATTATTTTTCTACCCTTTTTAACCAGCATTGGTTCATCAAAAGGAGCCAAACAAACGTATTTTATACATTTTATTCTCCCGTGCCTCTGCAGCATTTTCTCTCCCAACCTACCGCCCCTTAACCCTACAAGATGTTTAAAAATTCTCTAAAAACCTTTTTTGGTAATGTGTATGAGCAAATGTTTCAGCCCTGTATTTGCAAATTACTATATGTGTGAATAATTATTAGGGCCTGTAAAATCTCAGCAGCAGTTTTTTTAAATTTGCATTAGACAGCTTGGCATGTCTAATAAAAGTGATCAGATTAAAAATATAAATAAATGATCTTACGCCTGCCCATTTTATTTGTAACTTCATCCTGGTTGTTTTTCTTTTCCCTCTTGTTTAGTTTTTTAAACGGTGACATATCCTCTTTACAGTTGTGCCTCTTGTTGTACTGGCTCTGAGAGATTGGAACTGATTCCATAGGAGAACAGATCAGATCAGGTTGGAAACATGTTCTAATGCAGGAAAGAGTGATTACTATATGCAAAGACAGATCTACCTTGGCTCAGCGTAACTCAAAATGACTGCCTATTCCACATCAATATCTTATGGCTTAGCTTGCCTGATGGCCTTGGTTTTATATAGCGCTTTTCTACCTATTGGTACTCAAATGGCTTTTACAGTCAGAGACACATCTACCCATTCACTCACACAAGCACACACTCATTCACACACCAGTGCCACGCACTGGGAGCAACTGGGGGTTCAGTGTCTTGCTCAAGGACACGTCGACACACAGTCCTGCTTTAAATCCTCCTCCATGACTGCTCTGATGTTGAGTTGATGTCTTAACAGAGTAGAATCAGAGTCAGAAATGCTGTAATTCAACTGGATGATCATTCTAGAGGATGGAGTTTGTGGTGCTGTTAACCCTTTATAGGGCAATCATTGAAATCCTGAGAGCTACTTCAAGGGTACCGAGTTATTCAAAGGGCAACCTTTGATACAAAACTAATAATAATAAGGCTGTCTGCTCAAGTTAGTGATTGCTGTTATATCATATTGTTGTTAATGAATCCTCACAATAAATATTAGTAATCATTTACATGATAGAAACTTTATTTAAACATGCAATTTTTTTTATTATTTTTGTTCCTATAATTCAGTTTCAACATTACTCACATCACATGTCTCTCTGACTTAGTTATCATTCTTGACTGCTCTGTATGAATGAGCACATTTGCAGCACTTTGTTTAAAGGCTTTTATTTTTGCAGACCCTAAAGAGGGCAAAACACATCAATGATCACCAATCAGAGTCAGCAATGACTATGATCATTTTATAGAGCCCATCTTACCATAGAAATCCATCGATGCATGTGTTTCTTAACATGCATGTCTCTGGCACAGGTCATCTTCCTTTTTAACAGTCCCCATTTGCGCATGCTCTTGCTTTTTTGCTATGTTGCTACTTTGCTCTTGCTCTGTAAGCTGTTGTGAACTGCAATTTTCCCATTGCAGACAAATAAAGGTTTTTCTTATTCTTCTTATTCTCTTATCCATTTCACTACTTTTCTTCTATTTTTTGTTGTATCTGGGCGCCGAATGTTTCTCAAAAGTCCTCTTAATAATCGCGTCATCTGCTCTGCTGCCTAGTACCAAAGATACTTGTATCTGATCATATTGGCGCGTATTTCAAAATTTAGAGGGAATCTACAATTTACCGTAGTTACACTAATACTGTAGCAAAGGAAATCGATAGTTGAAGATATTAAAAATGGCACATTGATAAACCATACAGCAACAGCCTTTCAATAATGTTCTCTTTTGGTTCTGTTAGTATCTGGATGCATATATATTTTATATTACGCATAAACACTGCACTGCAAGTCTACTTCGTGTCTTACCGTACCGAGTGCTCACTACGCGCAAGAGAATCCTGATGACGAGGAAAAGAGACGAGGTGCAGGTCAACTCCAACGAGAAAATACGTGCCGCGTTGTCAGAAGAAGAAAGAAGGGATAATTTAAACCAAGCATGTTATAACTTTATTTTCTGTGTAAATGCAGGTCTATCTCTGGCAGTTGTTTTCCTATGAGTCAGTCTTTGGTGAAATAGCTGTAGCTAATCATAGCTAACTTCAGCTAGGTTACGCATAACAGGTTAGCTAGTAGGGGAGAACGGGGTAAAGTGAGACATTTTTTGCTCTACCCTCTAAATGTACATATTTTCCATTAATTCGGGATGTTTCCTATCAGTGGAAATTAACAGAATATTCAGGATGAAGGGCAGTGAAAATATGATTGTTTTATAAAAAGTGGTCTCCCCTACTTCAAGTGCTAGTTTCCTAGGCTAGAAACATTCGCCATCTTGAAAGAATATAACCGCTTGTGAGATATAAATTGATTGGTGTAGATCACAATCTGGTTTTTAATATGGAGTTGTCGTGTTTTTTTCCCCTTTTAATGTTGGTTTAGATAAAAACTCGTGGAAAAAAGAGAGGGACCATCTTACTTCTTTTTACTCATGAAATTACTTTAACATACCATCAACAGCAAATGAACCTTCGCCATCGCATCCATCTTCCTCATCACTACTGCAGGAGACATGAAAAGCTTATACATACGGTCAGACAAAAAGAAAAGTTGATATATTAAATACAGTGAAAATCAAATATACCATTTGGATCTATTGTGATCTCATCTAGATTCTTTTCATGGAACTCATCCAATCTCCCGCTCTCAAGAGCCAGTAAAAGTTTACTGATCTTTGCGAGCTGCAGTGTCTTGTCAGGTAGTCTATAGAACTCACGGTGGATCCTGATGTCATGACCAAGAAAGTTGATCCATGTCTGTGTACCTTTGCAAGAGCTATCAAGGCCTTTGTAGAGGGACTTTCAGACAGTGTGAAGCTCCATTCGTTTAGCTTTTCACAGAGAAACTGGTGCATTCTTTGCACATCCTCGGGAAATGGCATTAGAGCGGGTGCATTCCTCTTTGCTTTGACAACATTCCTTAGTGCTGTTGCAGAAACAAATGCATTCCACTTCTGATTGTGCATTTCTTGGATTTCAGATGCATGCTTTACAAGCTCTTGGTTGTTGGAAATTAGTCATTGAGCTTTCAAAAGCTTGCTGACTTTCACCAAATCATTTCCAAGTTTTGTTGCCAGTGATGGAATGGATTAATTCAATTCAATTCAATTCAGTTTTATTTATATAGCGTCAATAACAATACAAATTGTCTCAAGACGCTTTACAAGACCCAGCCTGAAACCCCCAGAGCAGCCTGAAGGAGACGGTGGCAGGAAAAACTCCCTTTTAACAGGAAGAAACCTTGAGCAGAGGGACCCATCTGACCTCGTCAAATATAACACCAAGGTTTTTCACAGTAGTACTGGAGGCCAAGGTAATGCCATCCAAAGAAACCACGTGATTAGATAATTAATCTCTGAGATGCTTAGGACCAAATACAATAACTTCTGTTTTGTCTGAGTTTAAGAGTAAGAAATTACACGTCATCCAAGCCTTTATGTCTTTAAGGCATGCTTGGAGTTTAACCAGCTGATTAGTTTCATCTGGTTTCATTAATAAATATAACTGGGTGTCATCTGCGTAACAATGGAAGTTTATGCCATGTTTTTGAATAATCTTCCCTAATGGCAACATGTATAATGTGAAGAGTATTGGTCCTAGCACAGAACCCTGAGGAACACCATAACTTTTGTATAAGTAGAGGAATCATGGTTAACATGAACAAAAATTTATGATTCTTGGGAGAAAAGTAAAGCTTAAAGTGCATTTCCTAATCAGTTTCAAGCTTATGACTGTGTTAAACAAAATGCTACCATAAAACAGAATAATTTGTATTATGTACTAATTAAGTATTTATTTATTACGTATTTTTTTTTTTTTTAAAAAAACACCTAAACAAGAGGGAAAAGTAAAGCAACCAGGATGAAGTTACAAATAAAATGGGCGGGCGTAAGATAATTTATTTTTATTTTTTAATTACTCTGATCACTTTTACTAGACCGTGCTGTCTAATCCACATCTAAAAGCCCTGGATTCCAATTTATAATAATAATCACACCTATAGTAGTTTGCACATACAGGGCTGCAATATTTGCTCATACACGTTACCAAAAAAAAAAAAAAAAAAAGGACACATGTCCACTGTTGGCTGGCGAATTATGACACAAGTTCCCCCTTGGATAGCACAGGACTACAGTCACACTCCAGCATGGGTGAAAAGAAGAAATAAACAACATTATTTAAAACATAACTCAATATCTCAACTAAATACAAGAATTATACAAGATTAGTTATAATGTTCTTCGTTTGTTTTTTGTTTTAAATACAGCATGATGGCTCCATTAAAGCGGAATTAAAATGAAGGGCTACCCAGAGGGCAACAGAGTGATAAGTACCTGAAAATCTACAAATGGGGAAAGAAAAGAAAAACAACTTGGAAAAAATAATTAAATGGTTTATAGACTTATAGAATCAATTTTATTTGTTCATTTGTATTAGAGCAAACGTTGTGAACCAAATGTTGCGAAGCTGACCAGAGCGGCAAAAGTAGGAGCAGATTCAAAGCAGTTTGTTCAGAAAAAATCACCACAAGGTGTTTATTTACAGAGCTTCCAGCCTCACATGCAGCAAAAGGTATATACAACAAAAAAAAGGTTAAGTGAACAGTTAACTGAGTTGAACTAAATAAAACTCAACTTATAATAATGCAAAACTCAACTTAAACCAAGTTTAACTTGCTACACTGGCTCAGCACTCTGTTTTCCCTCTGTTCTCCTCGACAGACAAAAGGCCACTGCTTAAATAGTCTCTCCTGGCTCTTGGAACAACCTCCATGGCTGAACCAATAATGGGCAGTGTTATGCCCCATCTAGGGGTGTCTGAGACACAATATGAATAAAGGCCCCCATCTTCCCCAATTCCCAAGTAGCCACTGAAACACACTTAATGAAATATAAAGAAATTATTTATTTACATAAAACAAAACTAGTTAACAATGAGTGAGGTATCTTCAGGGTGGACCAAGGCCAAAATAACAAACAAAATAACCCTACTTAGAAATTAATCTTCTAACCTAAACAATGCAAACAAAATACACAACACTTACCTCCCTAACTAAATAAACAGGAGAAAAATGTTGTAACAAAAACTGGCAGTCCATCCCTACTACTCAAAGTAAACGAACAAACAAAAACTCAGTTAGAACAAAGGAACAAAACTGTGGCCGGTTGGGAGAGGAGGAAGATGAGGCGAAGTTCTGCTGCCCGCTAGACGCGCCATCTTGGCCGCTTTTAAAGGGGGGGGGGGGGGGGCTCAATGCTGCAGCCAATCCGGGACCGGGACCGTCGTACCAATCACCTCCTCGACCGGGCACACACCTACTCAATATGAAAAACAAAAACAAATAACTAATATTAATTACGCCGACAGGCGTAACAGGCAGACTTGGCTACGCCAGAGTCCTGAAAGCGGAGCTGGAACCCGTACTCTCCTGGGTAGTCCGTAGTGACAGGGACAGTGAAGGCCGCGGGGGTTGAACTATCAGCAGGCAATAGGTCTGCTGCTAGTTCAAAGAGTTTCTCATCCAAGCCCTCCGTCAGTTCTTGCTCATTTAGAAACAGTAAATTAATTTGCCCGTGTTCGTGGTGGTCCTCCCCCTTGATAGGAATCTCTGAGAGCGACGGCGTGACTTCATTCTGCCATAGTTCCCTGAATGAAGGGTCCTGACTCAACGAAAAGCTGCCAAAACCTGGCTCCTCCATCATTAATTTCCCTCCTTTCACTTGTATGTCCCGCTATCGCTGTCCAAACAAGATGAGTCACTGGAGAGCGCAAAGGAAACGAGCTGAAACTGTTGAAAAAGCCAAAATATTTTGAATCATTGCAGGAGGCTTGATATTTCGGCCATGCTGTCTTGTGTTGGTTGACCGCCTGCTGCCCCTTGCTGGTCACCGCCATCTTGCGACTCTTTTGTCAGATTCTTTTGACGAGTTGACATTTTTCCCCACTGCCTCCTACTGGCCTGAAAGCCACCGCTGCCACAACGACACAAGTCCACTGTTGGCTGGCGGATAATGACACAAGTTCCCTCTTGGGAAAAATAAAATAAAAATGGATGAATAAGAGAAAAAAGCTAAATGAATGATAGTTATCGTTTTTTTTTTTTTTTTCCAGCTTAATAGTCTCTTCAGAGATGGTTTAATATGTTTTTTGGTAACAAAACTCAAAGACTTCCTGACTAGTTTCAAATTTGTGCCTGTTTTAAATGAAGGGCAACCAATGAGGCAGCAAAGAATTTTTAAAGCTTAGAAGAAAAAAAATTACGGTAAAGACGACCATGAACAATACAAATAAAGTGGAACCTGTAAATCTATGGAATTATCCGTTTAAGCATTGACGCAAACATCCGTAAAAGGTACAGCTGTAACTGTACGGATTATCCGTTATCAGGTTGACTAAAGCGTCTATAAAAGATACAGCGAAAACCTGCAAAGCTACGGATTGTCCGTTATCAGGTGAACAGAAGGTGTCCGTAGAATTGAGTGCCAAATAAATGCAGAGATGGACAGAGAAAGGTCAAAGCCATCAGGTGCCCAATTTAGGAAAAAAAGAAAAAGAAGAAGAGGAGAAACGAGCAAACGATAAAGGTATGCTATGTTCTTTTTATATGATTATAGTATCCGTGTCATGAATGAAGGGCTAATGTTAATGAGTGCTATATGTTTGTTAGCCTTTTTGCTATGATGCTTGTAATACTTATACAATAGTAATTTGTCTTAACAAACACCAGATCTACTTTCACCGTAAGATTGTGCTTTGCAACAAAATTGTTACAAGTTCAGTTATTATTTATTTCCAATAAGGGGTCTCTCCCAGGGACTAATTCATTAATTGAGAGTCTCATTAATTGTTGTGTTTGGATTTTGTTTGATTTCATTCAATAAAAATATAGAATTTCTACGTATGGAATGGATGGGCTAGCCGCGGGGCTAGCCACAGGGCCGACCACAGGGGTTTGGTGTTATGTTTTTCTGTTTTCAGTTTTATTTTGTTAAGTTCTTGGTTTCCTGCCTTGTGTCCCTTCCTGTATCTTCCTGTCTTTGTGATTGTCATTCCCATCTTGATTTGTTTCACCTGTTTCTCATCAGCCCTCTGTTCTGTGTGTAGGTGTCCATGTGTTGGACTTCAACACCATGTCTGAGATCATGGAGAGCGGATACATGAGGATACATGAGGACGAGCAGTCCAACATCATGGACATCCTGTGTGTCAAAGATTCGGACCCCGAAGACTGCACCACCTTGAAGACCATCACCAAGTTTTACAACTACCCGGTCCACTTTGTGGAGAGGAGAGAAGTCCACGTATTACCATCCCAACATTTGGACTACATCAACTACACATACTAACCCTCAACCTAACCCTTCAGTGGAGGCTATGATGGGAGGCCTGAGAGTTCAGCTGGAGCGAGAGGAGAAAGAAAAGATGATGATTCCCTGGGACAGGACTGTCAAAGCAGCCTGTTCACATTTGTGTTGTGTTTGTGTTGAATAAAAAATAAATTTACTGCACAGTACGTTAAATGTTTTCAAAGACACTGAACTTGTGTCAATTGGCCTTCACCTACTGAACAGTGCATTCAAGGACATCTGTCTGAAAAACAACTTAAACAAGCCCAAATCCAGTCTGTGCACTATTTATGGCAGAGACGAGCGCTTTCTCAAAGTCGATGTAGGCTTTGAAATGAGCTGGCAGCTTTAGTGTTTCAAAGCATGTGGAGGATGTAGGAAGGGTTCCACCAGAAATCTCCACTTTCAGTTCAGGAGGAAGCCTCTCCCAGCCAACCCAGAAATTGTTATCTAATTTAACCCGCACCTGTGTCCCGAGTGACTGATTAGTAGCGCACCTGGCTAACATTAAATTATTAAGCTTACCTTGAACAGGTGTACGGGATGGAGTGGCAGTTATCTGCTGTGACTGAGCCGCCGGAGCTGGAGGAGTTCTGCTCAGAGCTTCCTCAATCAAATTCGCTGCTTCTCTAAGCAGCTCCGGGCAACTTTTTGACATTTTGTCTTGCACCTCGTACGCTGTATCAACATTTGGGGCTAGCAGGGACCAAGCCTTCCACTTATTTTTAGCCAATAAAGTTTTGTTTGACAGCATCAATCTTCTTCTATTATATTGGCTTTTTTTGGCGGTTGGCAACCAACTTTTAGGTGCATTTACCGCCACCTACTGGACTGGAGTGGGGGACATAAGATGCATCAATCCATTATCTGGAATCAATTTGGCTTGACTTGATGTGCAGAGTAACCAATCAGGTGTTAGGATCCGCCCACTGACTTTGATGGGCGAGTTTGACAGATAAAACAAATTCATGATGCACTGCAACACAGGACCATGAAATAATTAATTAAATAGTGAAATTGATTATGTTTTTTTTTTGTTTTTTTTACATAAAATGAATTGGTATTTTAATGAATTAATGACGCTTTTAATTCCAATTTTAATTAATTAATGACACATTTAGTTAATCAGTGACACATTTAATTAATTATTTAGTGGTGTATTTAATTATTATGGCACTTTTAGTGCTTGTTTGGATTGAGTAAATCAATATTGAAGTCACCACAAATGAAAACAACTTTTTGATTAGTTTTTGAAATATTTCCCCTACCCAGTCCTTGAATGCTTCAATACTGGAGCCCGGTGCTCTGTATATACAGCTGATTATTAGATTTTTCTTTTTTTCTTCACATATTTCAATTGTTATACGTTATCAATTCCAGTTGTCATATTTTCTACTACTATATAATTCACGTTATTATCCACATATACAGCCACTCCTCCTCCTACTCTTGTTCTTTCTGTTAACACAGTTATATTCATATCCCTCCAGTTCAAAATCCAATTCTTTATCTGTGTTGATCCATGTTTCTAATATTGCAATTATTTTAAATGCTTTTTTTAACTTGACCTAGATATTCCTTAATGTTACTGAAGTTTGCATACAGACTTCTGCTATTGAGATGCATTATAGACAGTTTGCTGTCGGTTTTAATGGTCTGATTGTACTGTTCAGCTGTGTAATAGTAGCAGTTATCGTTGATGTTTGAGAAGATGTTATTGTCCGGGTCTAGATCGTGCTCCAAGTCCAGTAAATTATGGTCAGTGTATTGAAATGTTCTCAGTTCCAGCTTTTTATGGTCAGCAATCCTTTGAATTATATCCCCATTGTAGCTTCACTGGTCCAACAAAAAAGGCCACGCTTCGTACTGATGTCTTGATTTTCGCTTTTATTTCTTCTCCTTCACCGACGTAACAAATCGTGAGACACCGTGAAAACATGTGCGCCTCCTGAACATAGTGAGAATAGTTCTTTCAACCATGCACCATAACTTCCTGCCTCCATGTCTGTGGTCCTGCTTCTGACCCACAATCCCACACTTCCAACTCAAGGTCATGTGACCATATCATTTCAAAATAAAATGTCCTCACAGGATGGTGTCTTTAAAACGCAACTGCAATCATTTAATATTATATTGTTACAGAAGTTAATTATAAAGTAACCACTTTTACATTTCTTATTTATTGTCTTGTACTAGTATTCCTGTTTATTCATTTTTTTTAAATATTTCTTGAACTCAAATCTTTTTGTATTCATAAAAATATGAAATGTAAATTTATTTAGACCATTAATCTGTCCCACAGACAGTTACACCCATTGTTTCCAGTTGTAGATGAATGAGTTCTTTCAGACTGTGTCATGGTGATGTGTTTTGTAGTGGGGAGTCATCATAGCTTAGTCCAGATTGTGATATTCATTCGTGTTTGTCCAGTTCCTCAATATTCCTGATGACCAGCACTTTGGCTTGCTCTGGTGTCCTGTTTAGTTTAATGAATACTTTACAGTTGAACTCCATGTGTGTTGAATTTTTCCATTTTTTCATGATGTGTGCTTTTCTGGCCAAATCGGCGTTTCGTTTGGTTAGATGCTCGTTGATAAATACGTTTGATCCTTTCAGTTTCCTTCCTTGTATTAACAGAGCGGTTTTGTGTTTTCTGTTGACAAATCTCATGATCATGGCTCGTTTGTCGCTGTCATCTCTCCGGGGAAGAGGGTGGCATGCCTCAACGTTGCTCCAGTCCATTTCAATCCCTTTGGATTGAAGGAAGGTAGCCACCTGTTGCTCTACGGAGCTGACATCCTGCTTACCGGGCTATAATTAGTTGGATGAAGATAACATTCATATCCAAAATAATGAAGTGTCAACATAGCTGACAGTTGTTTAATTGCCCTGCAGTTTTAGAGTTAGAGTTAAAATGTTCAGCTCTATTTGCTGTAGTATCTCTAATAGGAGCAGTGATATATGTAAATCAGCATCAGTGTTTATAGTAGGAACCATCATCTTCTTTCATGCACTGCAGCAGCAGCAATGAGGTTAAAGTAGTGTCTATGCTTCCACCTTGAAAACGGCAACTTCAGCTCTGAATGCTCCGATCTCTCCATTGCTGCAGGCTATCTCTGATCGCTTATGTGATACTGCCAGAGGTGTTGCAAAGACTTGCAACTCAACTTGGACTTTAACGTCAATGACACGCGACTTCACTTGGACTTCCGCCTTTTGACTCGAGAAGACTTGCTACTTCCCATGAAAACTGAAAGAATTGTTCCCGCGCCGCTCTCAGTTTATCTGCATCTGTGGAAAAAAATGTGCCCCACCTGTATGCATGCAGAGAGCACACACGCTGCCTGCACGACATCCAATCACTGAAGTCCCACGCTGTTTTGATTGGACAGCATCTAAGCAGGCACATTGCAAGACAACCACTGAAGCGCAACAAGCAACAACGCGCCACTTGGCAAAATGATACTGAAGGTAGTTTTCATTTGGCTATAAAAAAGCACCTTATCTATATCTATATCTATATAACTTACTAGCTGCTGCATATTTACTGTGTCAACGAGACAGTCAAGGCTTGTAGTTGAATGCGCCTTTTCTCCAACAACAGAGAGCAACAACGTAACCCCAGCACAACTCCAAACACCACATTAAAGTGTTTGCTCGAGTAGAACAATATACTGAACCACATATTCAAGTAGAACATGCACTGGATTAGGCTACATGGAGGACATAGCATGTTTATCAAAACAAAACAAAACTCACTCAGTTTAGAATCACATAGATTAACTACACAAAAGAAATGCTATGGAAATGATATGCATTTACTGGGCAATGTCAACTAAAGTCAATGCAAAATAATAAATAAAACCAGGAATACAAATCAAAACTGGTCAGGAGAAACAAAAACTTATATTAAATAAGGTTTTTTTCAGTTTTGTCCATCATAGTAACACAATCAATGCTCTTCCAGCATCAAGGACAGCACCTGGCTGATTCAGTTCTCTCCATCACAGCAACTATTTCAGGCATCAGATGTGAAACAGCAAAGGGTGACAGGGATAGCCACAGTCATAGATCTTTAGATTGGGTGCCATCCATTGTGGCTAAACTGTACTGACAATTTACTGGGAACAAAATGACTGTCTGCTGAACCAACTATAGGAACATTATTAAACCAGAACAGGGACAGTTTGAAACTAAAACATGCAACATGACACCTGCATGATGTTAACACGGTGTCATACATACCACTGACACCTGTAGGACCTGAAAAACTAAACAATTCAAATAGAAAACAATGCAGACAGCAAACAAATTGGAACAAGACACATCATATCACATACATATATGTATCATACAGGCTCCTTTTCCTCACATATAGATCCCTTCATGTCCTTGCCCCCCAGTACCTGTCCAACCTTCTCCATCTCCATCCCGGACCCTGCGTTCCTCTGATTCTGCTCTGCTCTCCATCCCCTGTACCAGACTACAGACCTTTGGCGACAGAGCCTTCCATGTCACAGCCCCCACTCTTTGGAAGTCTCTCCCTTCTGAAATCCATCACACCCCAACCTCACCTCAAGACTCACCTTCTCTCCATGCCCTTTCCAAATTAGCCATTTAGTTCTCTCCTTTATTCATCAAGTTTATTTTTCACTGAAAAGTGACCTTGGGTTTCTTGAAGGGCGCTATATAAATTGGAGTTATTATTATTACACAACCTTTACAAAACTTTACTGGCGGAACAGTCGTTGAGGAGTACACGGCCATACCGTACCATATTGACACCTGTAAGACCTGAAGAAACAGTGAGTTATTTCCAACAGTAAAAAACACATAATTTAAACCTGAATCAGAACAAGAGAACAGGGCATCTTATGAACTTGATGCAGAACATGGGTACTGAGTAGTGAATGAACCTATTTCATGCAAACAGTATAGTCACTACTTTAAAGGACCTCTTTGACTGGTGAAGGGGTGTGCCACCTTTCACTGACAAACTGATCAAATACTCCCTGGCTCTCAACAAGAAAGCCACTCTCTCTGCCTAATTCAAAGCCCCAAGGGGAGCTTTGAATCCTTTGGCTCAGGGATTGCAGCTGTTCAAGGTGTCAAAGAGCCTGTCAGTCATCTAAAAACAAATATCTGCATTAACTTCAAGCATCTAAAACCATTTCCATAACATTGTTATCATATCAAATTAATTCTAATGTCTTCAAAATTAAAAAAACTATTCATTTCACTGTGTTAAACATACAAGTGTGTGGACCGTCCCTCTACTCCCTCTATGGCTCTATGCACATCCCTAATCATATTACCTCAATGAATTCAGACGCTGCTTCACAGTCTTTAAACTGTGAGGAGCCCAGGTCCCTCAGTGTGAGGAGAGCCACTGCTACTGAGCGACTCAGTGTCTGCGCAGCCAGGGACACCTTCATCTCCTGGTTGTGGAAGTGGACATGCTTGTGTGTGATCTTGTTTGCAGCATGCAGTCCATCGTTGGTCTGAACGTCATTGAGACAAACAATGTATTTCCAGTTGATGGGGCCAGTGGTGTTCATTATTGGGCTGTATGCCTTCAGAATTAGAATCCTTCTTAATCACAGCTCACACAAGTACAGACAGGAAAATGTAATGCATCACATGCAGTCATAAATATGTAAATAAAACACACAACAATAAAATAATAAAAAATAAATAAGCCGGGAACAACGTTCAGCATTTACCTGTAACATGTTGCAAGCTTCAGCATGTGGCAGGCATTGTTTGCACCCTGGATATGAGCATCTTACTGACAGAGACATAACACACTGCAGTATGTTTTAATGTGTACTCATGTGTATAAAGTGTATAAAGTGAGTGGCAGAGAGCAGATACAGGTTGTAATATGTCCAGGGTGCTCTCATGTACTTGAATCCATGAACATACTTTTCTTTTATTGCTTTATTTCTTTTCTTTTTCCTTTGTACGTATCAACCATTGTTTATGTCATTTTCACATTTCAAAAGGAAAGGTTAAGGTACAGCTAACTGCTAGCGTTGTTGGTTCTCAGAGTGAGAGTCACAGTCAAGCAAATCAAACGTTAAATAAAATGAGAAATTACTATAAATATGTAATATTTTAATACAGGATAATTAAAATGATGCAACATACTTAGAAAGACCATGGACATGCTGTAAAACACATTAAATCCTCACAGGATTGACGGTGGAAATACAGGTGAATCACCAGGATTAATCTTAGCCTGGCTGTTAGCCTGGTCTGGAGCAGGCTAGCTGCAGAGAATAAATCACCATAGTAACTTAGCCGGGTTAAGTTTGAGCTACTTTCATGCAACCGACTTGAGGCTAAATTAAGCCAGAATAATCAACATATCCCGGCTTAATCCCTTATCTTGGTTTTGTGCAATACCCCTCAGGTTCTGAGTTATATCTTCTGACGATGTATTCTTTCCTCTTATTTTGTGTTTCTGTGTTAAAAGGAGAGAGTGATTAGTGGAACAGGATGCAGGTGTGCCAATCACTCTCACCTGGTGCTGCTCTCACTCTCCCTCTCCACACCTCTCTCCTGCAGCTGATGCACCACGCCCCCTCCACACAAATATTAGGATGTCACATCATTATTTAAGAAGATGCCACAAATAATCCAGTATCAAGTAAAAAGTTACATTTGCATCCTATTTGTTTATTCTTTTGTTACAACACCTTCACCAACTTAAGTTTCACCATGTCGCCATGGTGAAACTGTACTACTATGTTCAAAGTGGTGAATGACATCAAAGGCAAACCAATCTCCTTGAAGATCTTGGTCATGAAGTTGACTTGCCTTCACACACATGTTGCCATGGTGACACAGACTTCAAAGGGATGAACTGCAGCAAAGCAAGTTTGTGTCACATGTCGCCATGGTGAAACTACCAATATGTTCAAAGTGGTGAATGACATCAAAGGCAAACCAATCTCCTTGAAGATCTTACCTCGTCATGAAGTTGACTTGCCTTCACACACATGTTGCCATGGTGACACAAACTTTATGATTTCTAAATAATTCATTTGACCTGTTAGTTTGTCTCTAAGAAGCCCTCCTATCCTCCACTCGTTACCTGGATTAATTGCACCTGTTTGAACTCGTTATCTGGATCAAAGACACCTGTCCACACTCACCATCAATCAGACTCCAACCTCTCCACCATGGACAAGACCAAAGAGCTGTCTAAGGACACCAGAGACAAAACTGTAGACCTGCACAAGGCTGGGATGGGCTACAGGACAATAGGCAAGCAGCTTGGTGAGAAAGCACCAACTGTTGGAGCAATTATTAGACAATGGAAGAGACTCAAGATGACTGTCAGTCTCCATCAGACTGGGGCTCCGTACAAGAGCTGGGACCACAGTCTCAATGGTTACCATGGTAGCACAAGCAAGGTCCCCCTGCTCAAGTCAGCACATGTCCAGGCCCGTCTGGAGTTTGTCAATAACCATCTGGATGATCCAGAGGAGACATGGGAGAAGGTCATGTGATCAGATGAGACCAAAAGTGAACTTTTTGGTATAAACTCCACTCACTGTGTTTGGAGGAAGAAGAAGGATGAGTACAATCCCATGAACACCATCCCAACTGTGAAGCATGGGGGTAGAAGCATAATGCTTTGGAGATACTTTTCTGCAAAGGGGACAGGACGACTGCACCGTATTGATGAGAGGATGGATGGGGTCATGTATTGTGAGATTTTGGGCAACAACCTCCTTCCCTCAGTCAGAGCATTGAAGATGGGTTGTGGCTGGGTCTTCCAGCATGACAATGACCTGAAACACACAGCCAGGGCAACTGAGGAGTGGCTCTGGAAGAAGAATTTCAAGGTCCTGGAGTGGCCTAACCAGTCTCTAGACTGGAACCCAATAGAAAATCATTTTAGGGAGCTGAAACTCCAGCTAAAGCATTGAGACCTGGAAGTAAGCTGAAGACGGAGCTGAGTCTCATCTACGGCAAGGATGAATTCTGGTCCTGTTGTGGTGCTGTTGACCTTTTTTTGTGGACAACAACTTGTCAAACGTATTTTCAGAGACAGTCACACTGCTGAAGATTATTATCACCACACCCATGTCCACTGCAGAGGCTGAGAGGTGTTTTTCAACGTTGAAGAGGGTCAAAACTTTCCTGAGGAACACCATGACTCAGGACAGGCTGAATGCCTTAGCTATCCTGTCCATGGAGAAGAAGCTGGTGACTGAGATGGCAGATTTTAACCAGAGAGTAACTGACAAATTTGCAAGCCTGAAAGACAGGAGGGCTAGATTTCTCTACAAGTAGTGGACACTACTGGACATTAGACTGGACATAAACCACCACCAGGAGCTCTCCTTCTGCATTTAGATCATAGCAGTGTTATTGTGACTCTTCCTCGCCCTGTTTCTTGACTGTATTAATAGTTCAACAGTCTGATAGCTGTTGATGAGGCAATGGGTGTGCCCATCAGTGATGTGGACGATGAAGCCGGTGGAGACTCTGGAACTGTCTCACATCCATCTGAAGTAGATGTTTCTGGGAGAGCACAAGTCCTGCCTGAACTGTAACTGTTATCCATGTGGTAATATTCAAAAGGAGTGTTGTCCCAAAATAACAAAAACTCACCTCCAATGGCAGTGTGATGCTGGTCTGGGGAATAATATACAACCGGCTTCTGCCAACTGCTGCTCTTAGCTCATTCATTGTGTTAGCCTGAATTTTAGCCAGAACCCTGGACTTGTTAGCTCGTGCTAGATAAAACCCAATGACATTAAGGCTAATCATGGGAAAGCTCTGGCAGATGTAACATCTGACGTAACATCTGTCTGAGACATTCACTGGTACATCATAACGTGGGACCCCTGGAAAATAAGGAGAAAAATAAGGCGTTATCAATTTACTGACTTAATCATTTATTCAATTTTACTGGTAAGTGCCTGAGAGTCAAAGCTTTATTTTGTCTTTAAAGGCCATGACCAACATACATTCTCAGAACTCTACACACAAATCCAAACACACACACACACAATGGGCAAACCCTCTCAATTCTCCTGCAAAATTAAACTTCACATTCAAAACAATGTTATTTCTTCTCAAATGGTATTTTGTTTTTAAATGACACAAACCATCATATCAATAGACATTTCTAAGAACCAGTTAAACACTGACGTGCTCAATGTAAAACACACTTCTCCATTCATCGTATATACAAAAGTGTGTTGTAATTAAGAATATTGTTTTTATACTCAGAACACACAAATACATACATAAATATATTTTATTTTTCCCACAGAAACAATGTACACAGTGTACATCCCAACCAACACAAAGTTCCACATGCTGTACAGTGGTCTACATACAAAACAGAAGCATTTACTGTATACAGTTACCGTTAAAAAAAACAACTATGCTGCATCCTGACTTCTGTTTCTGTCTGGCCACAGCACCTCATCCACATCACAAGCAATGTTTCCCCTGGTCAAGCAGTGGGGGAAACATCACCTAGCATGGTGAATCCAGCCATGAAAAGCATCAGCTGCTATATCTCTACACGCGTCGTTCATAGCTTGGAGAAGGGGTATACGCGTATACCGTGTGGATTTCAGTCATACACTTTCCATCTCCAGGCAGAAAAAAATTCCTTAATAGGATTTAGGAATGGGGAATATGGAGGGAGATAAAACACGTGGGTGGGCAATGAACCAGTTAGGAACCAGAGCAGCCCGGTGGAAACTTACGTTGTCCCAAATTCCAACGTACCTGAGCTGCTCTGGGCCATCTATCTGGTCTGGTGGAATGAGTGTGTTGTGTAGCGTGTCCAGGAATGTGATCAGATGGGCAGTGTTGTAGGGGCCATGGCTGGCATGGTGATGCATGACACCGTGCTGCGTAATCGCTGCACACATTGTGATGTTCCCTCCGCGCTGGCCAGGGACTTCAACAATAGCACGCTGTCCGGTCATATTCCTTCCCCTCCTTCGTCTTTTTGTGACGTTGAATCCAACCTCATCAGTGAAGATGAACTGGTGCTCCACTGCAGCCACCTCTAGCTCAAGGACTCTCTGAAACACACATGACAACATCAGAAATAGACATGGGAGTGGTCACTATTATAAAGCACAATCATTGTGATTACAATACTGAAACATGTATACGGTAATTTATACAGTGTTGCCAGTATGCAACCATGTTGATTATTTCAGTTTCCTGTTCAGGAGATAGAAGACGTTCCTGACCACCTTGTGTTGGTAATCTTTCAGTTCTGCCAAACAAATAGTAAAATACTGTAAATACTGTGTACAAATGCAAAGTAGGAGTACATTTACCAAATACTTGAAACATACTTTATTTTTATAGAACCAAATGACAATTTTCATGGTTATATATCAGTTGAGGTGGTGTCAGCGCCCGTTTTTGCCATGTAGCCCTACACGTCTGAAGAGCTTATCTCAGATCTTATCTTCACCAAATCCTCCCGATATTTGGTTCCATCGGCTCGCATGCTTGCCACATCCGCTCGCATGCCTGCCATCTCAGCTCGCATGCCTGCCATCTCCTCTCGCATGCCTGCCCCATTCTCGTAGATGGCATAGACGGTCTCGCACACCTTTCTTACTTTCCGGTACAGCATGTGCAATCCAAATCCCAGAGCGAGCATTCCCACTGTTGTACTCACAAACAGGTACACATCTTCCACATCCTCCACATCCAGAGCGGCAAGGCACAGGACTCTCCACTTGTCCCATCCATCCCTGGTGTAGCCCGCCTGGAAGGTCCCCGCTGGGCATTCGGGTTCACCAGAACCCGCCTTCCGTGTTGAGAACACTCTGTCAATTGCATTCAAGGACCAGTTTAATAGCTCCATTGCAGATCAGTTGATTGTCATCAGCTGTATCAGTTTGTCAGTTGTGCTCTTCAGTCGTCTCTCAGTTCTGGTGCAATTGTACTACAGCGTGGCTTAATATCATCAGTCATACCCAGTTTTTTTTTTTTTTTTTTTTTTTTTACAACCACTGACCTCTAACAGTGCTTATTCCTGCTCATTGTTTAGGTACATTGAGTTTTTTGTATTTATTCTTCATCCCGTCTCAACAACTGTCTGATGACCTTTGTCAGCTCTAACTCTGCATCGCTGTATAACGGTCCATGGTTAAGTTAACAAATTTCTTTTTGAAGACACTCAGTGTTACTGAGTTCTTGACCTCCTCGTCCAATTTATTCCACTGTTTAACCCCTGTAACAGTTACAGAAAAGGATTTTAACGTGGTTCGTACTATTTTACGCTTGAATATTAGTTTCCCCCTTAAATCATGCTTCGTCTCTCTCTCTTCGAGTAGTAATTGCAGATTGTGAGGGAGGCATTTCTTTGTGGCCTTATACATTAGCTGAGCTGTTCGAAAGTTTGATAAGTCATTGAATTTGAGTATATTCGATTTAATAAATAACCGATTTGTGTGTTCCCTAAACTTGGCATGATGTATGATTCTCACTGCTTTTTTTTGGAGTATTAACAAGGGATGTGTGTTGCTTTTATACGTGTGTCCCCACACCTCTATGCAGTATTGCAGGTGAGGAGAGATTAGTGCACAATACAAAAGGTAAAGTGCTTTCTGATTTAGTAGTTTCTGTGCTCTCCAAAGTATGGACACACTCTTGGCCAGCTTACTTCGTAATTGTTTTATATGCGACTTCCAACTTAACCTATCATCGATGATCACTCCCAACACTTTGTTTTCGTTAACCCTTTCAATATTTATTCCGTTTATTTGAATGTTAACGCTGGTATTTCGGCCCTTTTTCCCAAACAGCATGTATGTTGTTTTCCCCAGATTCAGTGATAGTTTGTTTATATTAAACCACACATGAAGCTTTGCCATTTCAGTATTGACTGTTTCAACTAATTGGTTCAAGTCATCCCCCGAGCAGAAAATATTAGTATCATCCGCGAATAGTATTAGTTTCAACATATTCGACACTTTATAAATGTCGTTTATATACAGTATAAACAGCTTTGGACCCAATACTGACCCCTGCGGGACCCCGCAGACTATATTCAAGCAAGTTGATGTGTGTTCCCCCATCTTAACATACTGTGATCTCTTATTTAAGTAGCTTCTGACCCAATCCAGTGCTACTCCTCTAACACCATATCTTTCCAGCTTATCTATAAGAATTGTGTGATTAATGGTGTCAAATGCTTTTTTGAGGTCTATGAAAATTCCTATTGAGTGCAATTTCTGGTCAATAGCATCAGTGATGATTTCCACAGACTCAGTTAGGGCCATAGCGGTAGAATGGTTCTTTCTGAATCCATACTGACTGTCGTAGAGCAGATTGTGTTTGTTGATGAAGTTGTCTAGCCTATTGTTAAATAGTTTCTCTAGTATTTTTGATAGTTGAGGTAGTATGGAGACTGGTCTGTAATTGGTAAATTCATGTATGTCACCATTCTTAAACAAGGGTACAACTTTGGCCACTTTCATGTTGTTGGGGAATGTCCCCGTTTGAAATGACAAGTTACAAATATATGTTAAAGGTGAAATGATCCCGTCCAAAACAGTCTTGATTAGCCTCATATCAAGGTCGTTAACATCCGTAGATGTTTTTGCTACGCATGTGTTGACCAGGTGTCTAATCTCTGTTGTCTCCACTGGTGTGAGAAACAGTGAGTTTGGGTTTCTGCCTCCCTTTTTATCAAAGTGGTCCCAGTTCAGGTCAGTGTAATCTGGAATGTCCTTGGCTAGATCTGGCCCCACATTAACAAAGAAATTATTGAATCTGTCTGCTATGACTCCCATATTATCTTCCCGGATGTTATTGTCCTTGAAGTAGGGGGGGTAACTTGGTTTAGCCGCTTTGTTATTGGTCACCTTGTTTATAATATCCCATAATTTTCTGGTATAACTCCTATTTTCTGCTAATAGTTTACTGTAATATTCTTTCTTGCACTCCTTTAGGATATTATTTAGTTTATTTCTGTACCGTTTATATTTCAGCTCTGATTGGATTGTCCTAAGTTTTATAAACTGTCTGTACAGTGTGTTCTTCTTCTTGCAGGCGTTTATCAGTGATTTTGTGAGCCATGGTTTATCTTCCTTATTCTGTTTTTTGTGTCTTATTTTCACAGGACAGTATTTGTCGTACAGCGTTTTTAATATTTGCAAAAAGGAATCATACGCTCCATTCACATCTGTTTCATTGTAAACCTTATTCCAGTCATTTAGTTGAAATATTGAGTTATGTTTTAAATAATATTGCTTATTTCTTCTTTTCACCCATGCTGGAGTGTGACTGTCGCCCTGTGCTATCCAAGGGGGAACTTGTGTCATAATTCGCCAGCCAACAGTGGACTTGTGTCCTTTTTTTTTTTTTTGGTGCATGTATGAGCAAATATTGCAGCCCTGTATGTGCAAACTACTATAGGTGTGATTATTGTTATAAATTGGAATCCAGGGCTTTTAGATGTGGATTAGACAGCAAGGTCTAGTAAAAGTGATCAGAGTGATTAAAAAATAAAAATAAATGATCTTACGCCCGTCCATTTTATTTGTAACTTCATCCTGGTTGCTTTTGTTTAGGTTTTTTTTTGTTTTGTTTTTTAAATACGTAATAAATAAATACTTAATTAGTACATAATACAAATTATTCTGTCTTATGGTAGCATTTCGTTTAACACAGTCATAAGCTTAAAACTGATTAGAAAATGCACTTTAAGCTTTACTTTTCTCACAAGAATCATACATTTTTGTTCATGTTTGTTCATGTCAACCATGACTCCTCTATACAAAAGTAAGTTATGGCGTTCCTCAGGGTTCTGTGCTAGGACCAATACTCTTCACTTTATACATGTTGCTATTAGGGAAGATTATTAGAAAATATGGCATAAACTTCCATTGCTACGCAGACGACACCCAGTTATATTTATTAATGATACCAGCTGAAACTAATTAGCTGTTTAAACTCCAAGCATGCCTTAAAGACATAAAGGCTTGGATGACGTGTAATTTCTTACTCTTAAACTCAGACAAAACAAAAGTTATTGTATTTGGTCCTAAGCATCTAAGAGATTCATTATCTAATCACGTGGTTTCTTTGGATGGCATTACTTTGGCCTCCAGTACTACTGTGAAAAACCTTGGTGTTATATTTGACGAGGTCAGATGGGTCCCTCCATATGAGCTGGGTTCTGCTCAAGGTTTCTTCCTGTTAAAGGGAGTTTTTCCTGCCACCGTCTCCTTCAGGCTTGCTCTGGGGGTTTCAGGCCAGGTCTTGTAAAGCGTCTTGAGACAATTTGTATTGTTATTGACGCTATATAAATAAAACTGAATTGAATTGAATTAATCCATTCCATCACTGGCAACAAAACTTGGAAATGATTTGGTGAAAGTCAGCAAGCTTTTGAAAGCTCAATGACTAATTTCCAACAACCAAGAGCTTGTAAAGCATGCATCTGAAATCCAAGAAGTGCACAATCAGAAGTGGAATGCATTGGTTTCTGCAAAAGCACTAAGGAATATTGTCGAAGCAAAGTGGAATGCACCCGCTCTAATGCCATTTACTGAGGATGTGCAAAGAATGCACCAGTTTCTCTGTGAAAAGCTAAACGAATGGAGCTTCACACTGTCTGAAAGTCCCTCTACAAAGGCCTGGATAGCTCTTGCAAAGGTACACAGACATGGATCAACTTTCTTGGTCATGACATCAGGATCCACCGTGAGTTCTATAGACTACCTGACAAGACACTGCAGCTCGCAAAGATGAGTAAAGTTTTACTGGCTCTTGAGAGCGGGAGATTGGCTGAGTTCCATGAAAAGAATCTAGATGAGATCACAATAGATCCAAATGGTATATTTGATTTTCACTGTATTTAATGTATCAACTTTTCTTTTTGTCTGACCATATGTATAAGCTTAAGTATAAGTCATGTCTCCTGCAGTAGTGATAAGGAAGATTGATGCGATGGAGAAGGTTCATTTGCTGTTGATGGTATGTTAAAGTAATTTCATGTGTAAAAAGAAGTAAGATGGTTGTTTTTAACCCACCAGTCTTTGGGGAAGTGGAACGTTGAACCTCCTCCACATCCTTTTCATTGAGGCACGACAGATTCCCCTTACATGGTGCTGTCTTTGTCTTGCACAGCCCTCTCTTTTTTCCACGAGTTTCCATCTAAACCAGCATTAAAAGGGGAAAAATATTAAAAACCAGATTGTGGTCTACACCAATCAATTTATATCTCACAAGCGGTTATATTCTATTCAAGATGGCGAACGTTTCTAGCCTAGGAAACTAGCACTTGAAGTAGGGGAGACCACTTTTTTTTAAAACAATCATATTTTCACTGCCCTTCATCCTGAATATTCTGATAATTTCCACTGATAGGAAACATCCCGAATTAATGGAAAATATGTACATTTAGAGGGTAGAGCAAAAAATGTCTCACTTTACCCTGTTCTCCCCTACTAGCTAACCTGTTATGCGTAACCTAGCTGAAATTAACTATGATTAGTTACAGCTATTTCACCAAAGACTGATTTATAGGAAAACAACTGCCAGAGATAGACCTGCATTTCCACAGAAAATAAAGTTATAACATGCTTGGTTTAAATTACCCCTTCTTTCTTCTTCTGACAACGTGGCACGTATTTTCTCGTTGGAGTTGACCTGCACCTCGTCTCTTTTCCTCGTCATCAGGATTCTCTTGTGCGTAGTGAGCACTCTACGGTAAGAGATGAAGTAGACTTGCAGTGCAGTGTTTATGCGTAATATAAAATATATATGCATCCAGATACTAACAGAACCAAAAGAGAACATTATTGAAAGGCTGTTGCTGTATGGTTTAACAATGTGCCATTTTTAATATCTTCAACTATCGATTTCTTTTGCTACAGTATTAGTGTAACTACGGTAAATTATAGATTCCCTCTAAATTTTGAAATACGCGCCAACATGATCAGATACAAGTATCTTTGGTACTAGGCAGCAGAGCAGAATGACACGATTATTAAGAAGACTTTTGAGAAACATTCGGCGCCCAGATACAACAAAAAATAGAAGAAAAGTAGTGAAATGGATGCGCAAATGGGGACTGTTAAAAAGGAAGATGACCTGTACCAGATGCAACCGAGACATGCATGTTAAGAAACACATGCATCGATGAATTTCTATGGTAACATGGGCTCTATAAAATGATCATAATCATTGCTGACTCTGATTGGTGATCATTGATGTGTTTTGCCCTCTTTAGGGTCTGCAAACATAAAAGCCACACACTGTCAGTACGCAAGGGCACAATATTTTCCACATTCCTTTGGCGAAATGGCTGGAATTCATGCACAGGTAGGCATAAAGTACAAGTTATTATTTGTGCTTTGACTCTGTATTCTTTTGGTATGTTTTGTCAACGAATGTTCAACCTATGCTATCTAAAAAAGTCAGAGCCTCTATACCAGGGGTCGCCAACACGGTGAGTCGCCCACAGGGGATGTTCTAAAAATAGCACTTGTCATCGAGCGCCTCCAAAATTTTTTATTTAATTGCATAACTGTAGAATTGAACATGGTATTTAATCTAAAATTATATATAGAGTTCATATATACATAAAACACGTCCCAGTGAGTGGGAAGAAGCGTTATTTTTTACCACAGTAAAAGAAACATGCGTATATCTCATTTATGGGGTTACTGTGGCAACAGCAAAGTGTCACAATGAAGAGAGACACTAAAAACAACTAGGAAAAAATAATAAAATGTTTTATAGCCAGATCTTCTATACTTATAGAAGACTATTTCATTTGTGCATTTACATTACAGCAAAAGGTCCACACCTAAATAGTGTGGAACGACACAAGTCCACTGTTGGCTGGCGAATAATGACACAAGTTCCCTCTTGGATAGCATGGAGCAATACTTACACTCCAAAATGTGTAATAGTCTCTTGAGACATGATTTAATATGTTTTTTGTAACAAAACACGAAAACTTCCTGACCAGTTTCAAGTTTGAGACTGTTTTAAATTTAGGGCAACCCATGAGGCAGCAGAGAATTTTTAAAAGCGTAGAAGAAAAAAGTTTCACATGATCTGTGTTTTTGCTGTGTGGTGCATTGAAGTAACATACTGTAGGGTTAAGGGGGGGGGGGGGGGGGGGGGGGGGGGGGGGGGGGGGGGGGGGGGGGGGGGGGGGGGGGGGGGGGGGGGGGGGGGGGGGGGGGGGGGGGGGGGGGGGGGGGGGGGGGGGGGGGGGGGGGGGGGGGGGGGGGGGGGGGGGGGGGGGGGTAGGTTGGGGAAAGAAAATGCTGCAGAGGCACGGGAGAATAAAATGTATAAAATATGTTTGTTTGGCGCCTTTTGATGAACCAATGCTGGTTAAAAAGGGTAGAAAAATAATATATTAAAAGATATAAACACAATAAAAACAACATCAAAATAATAAAAAAGTTAGTAGTAATTAGTAGTAAAATAGTAGAGTTGAGCCGGATACTCGGCTGAAACGAGTATCCGGTACGGATAAAGCACTTTTGCCGAGTACGAGTATTATACGAGTAATACGAGTCAATATCTGTGCTCGGATTAAATAAAAATCCTCATTGGGTAGCTGACTGTGTCTGCGTTCTGTGATAGACTACAGCCCCTCCCCTACACACTCGCAGATGTGTTATTGTGTCCGCTCTGATCACTCACACACAGAACAGCTCTCTGTCTCTCCCTCAGTCACTCGGGTTCGCGGGACGTTTTCCGTTAATGTTTAGGGTTTCTTTCTTCAGCTTCAGGTTATATTACTTAGGTTGGTACTTACTTATGAACTAGTAGAGTTCTGGTACTTCGTTCAGACGTCGTGCCGACTCGCGTTGCGTCTCTGCCTGTCGGAGATTTTTTTTTTCTTTTTCTTTTTTTAACCGTCATCTGGCTGCCTGGCTCTAACACTTTCTTGCTGTATTTCGTGAAAAAACAAAGCTAGTAGTGGTATAAATATTGGAAATCAAGCTACACACACACACACACACACACACACCTGGTGTGGGGAAAAAAAGAAAAACAAAAAAAACCAAAAAAAAAAATATATATATAAAAAAGATCACACTGATCATAAAAAAAATTCAAGTTAAAATAAGAAAGTTATTGTTGAGCATGAAAACTCTTGTTCATTACATTTTACTTGATAATTGCAACCGCATTGTTGCAAAACTTGTTCTGTAAATAGTTCGTTTGCTATCGTGATTAAAACCATTGATCTCTGAAGCTCAATGCTGATGCTGTCCTGTAAACAGTTTTCTAATCAGCAATAAATAACTATTTCTGATCAGCCCATATCAATTGCATGCTTAAAATAACATACCAGTTAAAACCTCGCTCATTTCAAGACAACCAGACCCACTTCCGGGTTAGGTCCCGCCCACTTCCGGGTCAGGCCCCGCCCACTCCGAGTACAGATACAGATACAGATAATTCATATGGTTAACAGATACAGATACAGATACAGATAATGCTGTACTCGCTCATCCCTATAAAATAGACAAACATATTAATGATTCTAAGACACAAGGGCTGTTGTGGTGAGCTTCTAATAAATCCCATGGTAGAGGATCCCCTCTGCAAGTTGATGCCTGGAAACTGGGGTGACTAAAAAGATAATTCCTCTCTGTGGGTTTAACAGAAATAAATAAATGTAATTCTTTTATCAATAATGACAGAAACACTGGAGTTTCATTTAAAAGTTTTATTTGCAACAAGGAGTTGACACATGCACTACAGCAAGTACAGAATCAACTGGCAATAATAAGATTACATCCACTTTTGTCTAATAGGTGGTCCTGATCTAGTGATGGTTACAGAGAGACAGCCTTGCTAAATTTGTCTTAATAAACAGAGCCATAATAAAAGTAGACCTGGCACATCGGTGCCCCACCTGTGGGAAGAAGACGGAAGCAAACTTTTTTTTGTGACCGTTTAACCTTGGTATTTTTCCAATAAATAAATAAGGAAACTCATATGGTGAGGCAAAGTCAAAATCAGCATGCACAATACAAGTTAAAATATTAATAAAATCACATCAAATCAACATGTATTTGAAATAAAACACACTAAAACAATACTCATGTTGTCCCAACTCCCCTAAAATGGTTAGGAGGAACAGGCGTTGCCATTGCAGACCACGTTAAGTGGCAGCCAAATGGAGCTCTCTACTTGGAGATGGTCCGATGGCTGCAGCTCTTTGAATCCCTCCTTGTCAAGGACGACCGTGTCGTCCTCTGGAGTCTCTGTTTGTGTAAGTCCATACTCCCGGTGGTCTCCCAACTCCTCTGGTCGTGCATGCAGAGGTTAGGTTGAAGGTTAGGGCCTCGTCTTCTCCATGGAGGACAAAGGAGTGCACTGTATTGAAGATTGATTTTCAGGGTCCCATTCTAGCAGATTGATATGTACACATAGGGAAATGCAAATATGGGCCCCTTTGACACCGTGATCTTGGTGGCTTTGTTGAGAGTGCTGACCCACTCCACAAGGTCCTGCTGATCACTGGCCTGCAGGAAGAACTTCCTCATCCCAGCATTGATGACAAAGCAGAACTCTGTTTTAGGCCTCAGCTTAGTGACATCGCTGACCTTAGAAATGTACGTGAGCTTAAGGGAGCCAACACACAAGTTTGGCAAAGGCCGTGATGTCCTTCTCGATGTTGTACGTCTCTGTTGCATCCTGCTGCATTTCATCAGACATATTTGTGTTCTTGATCATTGCCTTCTTGTTAGACATGATGGCTTTCTGGCATCTTTCAGCAAAGTTTTAATATTGAAATGTGGTTAGGCAGAAAATAAAATAACTAAACTTGACTGTTATGATTCAAAGGGAAAAAAATCAACAGGCTTTTGCTTACACATGCACATTGAAAAATAATACTCTAGCAGCTTGTAGGTGTTTTATTTTAAAGGGTTTTAGGGCAGTCAATGCCACTTCCCAGAAACCCACCGAACAGAAAACTAAACACTAAACATGACAGAAACTAAACCATGAGGAACTAAGACATGACGAAAGACAGGACGACATGACAAAAAAACATGACAGAGGACATGACAAACATGGAAAACCAGAACTTAAAACAGGAAACCAAAACCGAAAACTTGACAGAAAAACGTGACAACTTGGTGCTTCAGCAAAAGATCAGCATCGTCTGAAAATATTTCTTGTTGTCTTTTGGACAGCAGTTCAGCACTAGATTTATCATTAACTTGCATTTGAAAGAAGTGGGTTTACTGGGTTAGGCAGCTGCAGAAGAGGCAGGAATTCTAAACTTGATGAAGCAAAAACTTATTTTTTGTTCTTTTTGTACATATTGACACGGCTAAAGATCAAATCTGTTCATCATTTCATCAGATGTGGTTCATCATTCAGACATAGTTGCTCAGGCTGCAGTCTGACTGAAGCTCCTTGATGATGTCAGCTGTGAGGATAAACCCTCTGAGGGTTTGGTGTCACTCGGTTTGCTTGGTGGACATGGGGTATACAGGTAAAAGGTCCCATGAAGGCCAGTCCTGACTTTGAAATTACGCCGTAAAGCAAAGTCCACATTCAGCCTGTCCGCTCTTGAGGTGACCCTGTTGGCTACAATTTTTCCATTTCAGGACAGCTGGTTCTGCATACAGGTTATCAGGGTTAGGGGGCAGGGAACTAAACCCGTCTCTGGTTCGAGGTAGTGGCAAAGCAGCTAGCTGTGTAACAAACGTATACCACCAATTAACATTAGCCCTCCATTCATGACATTGATGCTGTAATCATACAGAGAGAACATAGCATACCTTAATCTTTTGCTCGATTCTCCTCTTCTTTTCTTTTTAATCATACACACCTGATGGCTTTGACATTTTTTTGTCCATCTCTGTTTATTTGGCACTCGATTCTATTGTGTGTTGCCATCCTCATATTGGGTGGCACTGTTCTGAGACAGCATGACAAGCTACCCACTAGGGGACTAGCCCCCGCTAGTGGGAGCTAATGGGAGCTAATGGGGCAGGAACTAGTCGGGCTAACCTTGCGGTTAGCTCTGCAACATGCCACAAGTGGATTTGGCAGGCGACAGTTTACCCGCTCGACCACCATGAAAAGAAGAAAATAATAATAATTACAAATTATGAAAACCTCAACTCAGAAAAAAGGGGAATTAAATCTCTCCTGCTCACATCTCTCCAACCATGACACTTCCATTGTGCCCAAAAGTCCTTGTTTACAGGAAGTGACTCCTCTCAAAAACCTGTGTCAGGATGGACTTAGTGATGGTCTTGTGATGTGATTGTCTTCAAGGTGGTGCAGTGTTCGGGGTCCACAAAGGCCAGATCTTTGACACACAGGATGTCCAACACAGGAAAACAAGAATTAAAATAAAACAGAAAACGGAAAACCATGAAACCAAACCCCTGCCGTTAGCCCTGCAGCTAGCTCTGCGGCTAGCCCCATGGCTAGCCCATCCATTCCTTTTAGAAGATATTAAGTTATGGAAAATGAAAAGGAAAGCAAAAGAAGGAGAACTCATCACCGTTACTAGGTCAGGAAACCCGTCCTCCCCTGGCCGAGACATCATCTCTTCCACTTGATTCTCCAGGTATTTGTTGAGCTCAGCTTCCTTCCTAACAGCTTCCTCCGTCACTTTGGGAGCAACACAATGCTCATGTTGTCCCAACCAGGAGCTGTCTACACTAGAGTCTGCTAAGGCTTCACAGCGATAGATGACCAACAGTTCCTCCAGAGCATGCCTAGCTGCAGCTAAACTGCTCGCTATGAAATGAAGAAAATAATATAAATTATTAAAACCTAGACTCAGAAAAAGGGGGGAAAAATAAAACGATTTGTGTCTGCGTCTGACTAAATAAAATAACGGATAATCCGTAGACAGGTTATTCGCTGTACCTTTTACAGACACTTCTGTCAACCTGATAACGAATAATCCGTAGACAGGTTATCTGCTGTACCTTTTATGGATGCTTCCATCAATGCTTAAACGGATAATTCTGTAGATTTACAGGTTCCATTTTATTTTCATTGTTCTTGGTCGTCTTTACTGTAACTTTTTTCTTCTAAATTTTAAAAATTCTCTGCTGCCTCAAGGATTGCCCTTCATTTAAAACAGCCTCAAACTTGAAACTGGTCAGAAAGTCTTTGTGTTTTGATACAAAAATGTATTAAATCATGTCTCAAGAGACTTAAGCTGGAAAACAAACAAACAAAAAATACCATTCATTTAGCTTTTTTCTGTTATTCATCCATTTTGGAGTGTAAGTATCGCTCCATGCAATCCAAGAGGGAACTTGTGTCATTATTCGCCAGCCAACAGTGGACTTGTGTCGTTCCACACTATTTAAGTGTGGACCTTTTGCTCTAATGCAAATGAACAAATAAAATAGATTTCTATAAGTATAGAAGATCTGGCTATAAAATATTTTATTATTTTTTCCTAATTGTTTTTCTTTTCTTTCCCCATTTTTAGATTTTCAGGTACTTATCACTCCGTTGCCCTCTGGGTAGCCTTTCATTTTAATTAGGGCCCAAGCAACTAAGTGCAGGGGCCCAACGGGGCCATGCAGCAGAGTTGCAAGGACCCTATTGTTTTCGTACTGTTTATTATTATTCCAGCACGGGCGTGGCAAAATGGCTCTGTAGCGCCACCTACGTTTTTTTACGGACCAGCCCCGGAAGCCCTTTGAGACTAAATATCTGGAACTATGTCACATATATGTAACATCCCAGGACGCACAAAAAAGTCTCTTGGAGCCATATTCTAAACCCAACAGGAAGTCTGCTATTGTGTCCACAAAATTGAAAGTTGGCAAATGTACTTTCCTGATATACAGTAGGCTATAATTGTTTATCCCACGTATCCATTCCACCTTCCTATCTTTCCTCCAACAGTCCTAAATCAACCTTCACCTCTTCTAACATCCAAGGAGACACTACAGGATACGCCACAGTTGGACTGATGTTCAGAGACCATGAAAACCTCCAGACTCCTTCAACTATTCAAAGCGGGACCTGGAGGAGACCCGCGAGCAGCTGCAGGCGGGACGACAAGCATGGGCGTGGTAGCGGGGGAAAGTGGACCCGACTACCCAGGGCCCGAGTCGGGAGGGGGGCCCATGAAAATCCTGATTTATTTATATATACATTTTTTGAATGAATTGGGCCCTCCAATTAATTGGTGTAATAACGTATTTCAAGTATATTGATATACTGATAACACCAACTGAGAGAATGAACTTTTTGTCACAACCCTCCCAACATGTTATTCTGGGCTCCCCCTCTTGGAGACGCAAAATGGTTTAGTCCGCCCATAGACACCGGCCGTCGACAAGTACGTCAGTGAGCGCAAATTGAATGACCCGCCATCTACCTGTCATCATGCCGCCCAAAAAGTACAAATCTGGCAGGGGCGATCTAGAAAAATATTTATGGGGTGGTGAGAGGAGGGCAGGAATTTTTGAGGGGTGGCAACATATGGCAGACGTATATATACTGAATTTAATCAGTCATCACAGTTGGAGAAAGATTAGTTAAAACAGACTAGAACAACAAAATATATGTGAAATAAAAAGTAAAAAGCAGACAAAAGAGCAACAAAAGAAATTAAAGTTTCCTCATCCAAATCAAGGTTTATTCTAAGTTTACATCAAATATTTCAACACTTCCATGTTCAGGAATATTAACACTGAGTTCTTTATGAGGAAGGGAAGTCCAGGAGTCAGGACAAAGGAGAGCATGGAGAAGATGAGGGAGAGAACAGGAGAGAAGGAGAAGGGGAGGACATGAGAGGAGATGGAGGGAACACAGTGTTCATGTCACTCACACTTGTTCCTAATAAAACATAAATGACTTGCTTAATACCATGGTATGTGATTGTTTGTGAATATATGTCTGCGTTGTGCTACAATCAGAGGTGGACAGAGTACATGTTTACTACTTGAGTAAAAGTACAGATACTTCTGTCAAATATTACTCCAATACAAGTAAAGTAGCTTAGTCAAAAATTGACTTAAGTAAAGTACTAAAGTATTTGCTTAAAAAAAAAAAACGTATGTAAAAGTATTTAAAAAGTATCTCAGGAAATACAGGAAAGTAGCTTTATTGTCATTATACAATCCACAGCCTCTCTCCTTCTCTCTCTACAAGCTCATACAAATACGTTTAAATGTTCATCAGCAATTTAACAAACATTAAGCTAGCTAACGTCAGTACCCACTTTACGTACCGCGACGTGCTTTCTCATGTTGAAGGACCGTGACATAATTTGTTCACGGTATGCACAACAAACATTTAAACTGAAACAAATCACTTTTTGTGGCAAAAATCTAAAACATGGGTTTGAGATACACTGCATTGCATTAGTTTTGGAGACTGTAACAGGTTCCAAAGGTGGTTGCAGTGCTCATGTACTACCCCTAGAACCTCCTCACTTTTAAAATTGCTGCTCCAACCCTGTATTGATGCGACACAACCTTGTGTGTCACCTTCTTTAATACAATGAGAATAAACTGTTTAAAGACATCTTTTTTATTTGAACTCGATAAGTAGCATTTACATGTATCTCCATATATTTCCATATAAGTCCTAAATAACATACTCTGTAAATCCCATTCAAGCTAATATACACACTGAAGGATGCAAATATAACTGTGTTGTACAAACAAAATTACATCCCAAATTAACTGAAATTTCAAACAATTTACCACCATTTTTGTATTATCAATAACTTAGTTTTGTTTTTAATAGCAGAATTAAAATAAAATAAAAACTCAGCCAACAGCCAAGCATACAATGTCAGTGAATTAATTAAAATGAATATGCAGCAAAACACACCAGCAAAAGGTAAATAATTCATATAACCATCATAATACATTATTATCAGTGAGTGAATTAACAGCAACAAAGAAAAAAATACAACCTGTTAGAAACAAACACTAATTTAATTTCACCAGCATTTACTACATTTTAAAAAGCTGCTACTCTGGGCCAGGACCCCTCACATATGATATATAGTATATTAAAGGGAAATCCACTACTCAATAAGCAAAGCACGACAAGCCTTTTACTCTGCACAGATGAAATTCATTCATTCATTCATTCATCTTCTGTAACTGCTTATTCCTGTTAAAGGTCACAGGGATCTGCTGGAACCTATCCCAGCTGTCATCAGGCGAGAGGCAGTGTACGCCCTGGACAGGTCTCCAGTCTATCGCAGGGCCAACACAGAGAGACAGACAACCATTCACACTCACATGCACACCTATGGCCAATTTAGAATCACCAGTTAACGTAATATGCACACCTTTGGACGGTGGGAGGAAGCTGCAGTACAGATGAAATTATACTTATTATAGTCAAACTTCTTGACTATAATAATGACACAGTATAGTTATTTCCTGTACGTTTACTGCATAAACGTAAACAGCATGTTACAGCCGGCAATGTCCCTTTCCTTTAATCTCGAACTACCCAGCATTCACCTGTCTGTGACGTCATCACATGTCAGAATCAGAATCAGAATCAGCTTTAATGGCCAACTATGTACACATACAAGGAATTTGACTCTGGTAACTTTTCTCTCTAGTAAAGTACAGCTTAAATAGGTGAAGTAAGAATAGAATAAAATAAAACACAATAAAATAAATCTCACTCTGTACATATAAAATATAGGATAATACACCAAACCGGGGTTATTGTACAGTGAGTATATACAGTGCAGAGTCATTGTCTATTGTTCATGTGGATGGTCTCCCACTCTGTGACTCTCAGAGTTCAGCAGAGCGACAGCCCGGGGGAAGAAACTGTCCTTGTGACGTCTGGTTTTGGCGTACAGTCAGAGACACAGTGCTCTGTAGCGTCGGCCTGAAGGGAGGGGACACACATCCTGTTCACAGATCCTCAACGCAGGCAGGGGGTCGGGTGTGGTTTGTGGTGCTGCTAGGCCTTTTGTGATGGAGATATACACGTCATCAATGGGGATTTATTGTTTTTATTGCAGGATGGCATCTTCTTACTGTGGGGAATGTTTTTGACGGTATATCGTAAACAATGAAATATCGAATAACAGACAATGAACTGGCAGACAGTTACCACACTGTTAAGTATTTTCCTGTAGGGTTGCCATTATGTTACTGTAACATTAACATATTTTTACTGTCACTAAACTACTGTTATTGAAAAAAAAAAGATTACTTTCACAATACTTTACAATCAACTGGTTTGTTTAAAAATGCATTATCAGTCTTAACAAAATCTACAAACTATGTGCTTTGTGAAAGAACAGATCAGCATGTAATTGCACTGTGGAAAAAAGAAAAAAAAACAGCTTCTTAATGGACTTAGACTTTTATTTGAACATGAATTTAGAAAGTTCAGAAACAGGAAACAAATAAGTCGGCAACAAAATAACAGATTCAGACCTTCTACCCTGTAAGGGAGAGAGAAAGAGGGTGAGACTGAGAGGAAGAAAGAATTAAAGCAATAAAACAAGCTGGTGTATTTGTGTGCATGTGTAATGGGATTGAATAATCTCACCATTTTAAATGTCCCACTGAAGGTCCATGAGTCGTCTCAGGATCTCCGTCTGAGCTTTCCGTGTCGCTGTCCCCTCAGACTGAAAGTTCTTCTTATTTATTAATTTAAGGCTGCTTCAAAGTGCCGCTCTTGTCCCATGTCTCCGTCTCTCTGTACCGGCAGAGAGGTTTTAAACTTTGTGCCTCTCTGAGTAGTTAGGCAATCATGTATTGGTTCATCAGAGTCCTCGTACGGAACTCTCTTTCGCAGGCGGCTCGACCTTCTCCACATTGCTGCCGTCGAGTTCGGTAACTCCACCTCAGTCGATTGAGTAGGGCGTTATTTTCAACACAGGTGTTTTAACACAACATGGGTGTGAGCAGAAGGGAGGGGGGTAGCAGCCGCACAGACAGACTAACAGGACTGAAGGGACTATAATCAAGTCCTCAGGATCCCGTTGGCTATAGACGTGTACTTACTCTGTGTTGGTCATACATTATAACCTGAGGAGTTTGAGGGCAAACGATATTAGACATATTTAATGTGAATTCAGAGTTGGTGGAGGGTTAGGATAGGGGAACTGATCCTGTCTCCTGGTGGAAACAGTCCCAGAACAGCTATCGGGGCCGCAGGCTTTTGTGAAACCTTGAATTTTTTTTTTTTTTTTCATTTGAGGAGATCTGTGGCCTGTTCTTTCAGGAAACAGCCTCGGTACTCGATAGTGTTTGGGTGCTGAAGTTTCTGCATCAACTTCACTTGATGCCATTTCCCGTTTGTTTGCTTGCCGCTGTAGGAGACTTTCTTGATTGCCACCACCTCATTGGGTGGCACTGTTCTGAGATGGCATGACAAGCTACCCACTAGTGGACTAGCCCCCGCTAGTGGGAGCTAACAGGATTAGCAGGAGCTAGTTAGGCTAACTCTGTGGTTACATCTACAGGGACTATCCTTTTTTGAACTCCTCCAGCAGGGAGTCCAGCTTTGTGTCATGGACGATACGACGATCAGAAATGTGAACAGGCTGGTTTGACAGTCCCCTCTCAGGGAATCATCATCTTTTCTTTCTCCTCTCGCTCCAGCTGAACTCTCAGGCCTCCCATCATAGCCTCCACCTAAGGATTAGGTTGAGGGTTAGAATGTGTAGTTGATGTAGTGTCTGTGAAGATTCTCAGTCCAAAAAAGGTTTCAAAAAGGTAACTTGTAGATTTTTGAAGAAGACGTTTCACCACTCATTCAAGTAGCTTTTTCAGTTCTAGGGGACTGGTGGGAAGTCTGAGGTTTAAATAGGAACTCCTCCTGAAAAGACTTGCTTGTTATGCTAATAACCAGAAACTGGTGCAGTTAATTTCCATTAACAACTGGGTACTTACCTGTTGTAGAGGGGGGGGCAGTATGGAGTACGGTGATTTCTGAAAATTCTTCTGAGTTTCTCGGACACTCAGCCACATAGGGGATGACGATGTGTAACAGAACGCTCCAGCACAGAGCACAACGTCTTCTCAAAAAATCTACAAGTTGCCTTTTTGAAACCTTTTTGGATTAGTTCATGAAGTCCCAAATGTTGGGAAGTTAATACATGGACCTTCTCTCACAAAGTGGACTGGGTGGTTGTAGAACTCTGGTGATGGTCTTCAAGGTGGTGCAGTCTTCAGGTCTGAATCTTTGACACACAGGATGTCCATGATGTTGGTGGCTCGTCCTCATACATGGGTATCCTCATGTATCCGCTCTCCATGATCTCAGACATGGTTGAAGTCCAAACATGGACACCTACCACTCTCAAATTTGAACTGGTCAGGAAAGTCTTTGAGTTTGTTACCAAAAAACATATTAAACCATCTCTGAAGAGGGACTATTTAGCTGGAAAAACAAACCAAAACTGTCATTTATTAGCTTTTTTTCTCTTATTCATCCATTTTTTTTAAATCTAAGAGGGAAACCTGTGTCAATTATCCTCCAGCCAACAGTCGACTTGTGTCATTCCATGCAATTTAAGTGTGGACATTTTGCTCTAATGCACATAAACATATAAAAATTGATTTCTATAAGTAGGGCTGGGTATCAAACAAAAAATCTTCGATACCGGTACCGATACCAATACCTTCATTTCGATACCGGTACCAGAACGATTACCTTACAAATTCTACAAATCTTCCACTCCAAGCAGTTTTACAGAAAAAATAAACATCATATCATATCCTTTTTCTGTCTTTACACGACTGAACGCTACTTCATATCCCAGGTCTATAGGTGGCGCTGTTTCAGTTTCAGAAATTCACCCAAAAACGGAGAGGAAGAGGTGGAGCTATGCGCATGAAGCTTGAGCGCTGTTTACAAATCGGCTCTTTCGAAGAGAAAACCAAAATTAGATTTGGCCACTAGTAACCATACTAGGCGCAATATCTTTTCCAGTAGTAACGCAAGCATTTAGTCCGCCATTGTTGTTGATGTTGTTATGAGACGTTTCGCGGGATATGAGAGGCTGCGGTCCGATCTTCTTGCAGTCAAACACGGAGCAACTTACTGCTCTTAAACTGATTCCGTGCACGGTCAGGTGTTTCATTAAATTAGTCGTATTGCCAGCCTTAGCAATTATGATTTTTTTTTTTTTTTGCATATATTGCATCGCGCAGTTTTGGCATCAATTTTGCTAAAATGGAGCCACACTTTTGACTTCGGTGGCGTTTTTAAGCGTTTCAACGACGCACAACTCCTGTTCACAATCACAACACAGATACACGTGAACCCCGTCTGCGGGCGTAACCACAAAACGTCTCTGTCTGGTACCACGTATTTTTCCTGCAAGCCGCAAAGTATAACGTTACAGCCAATCACTGGCAGCATTATCAGGTCTTGATCACCTCCGGGTATCGAAACTTGGCACCGAAAGACGAGGCATGTTTTGATACTCGGTACTACCGAAGCATTTCGGTCGGTGCCACAAAAGAACCGAAGTTCGGTACCCAGCCCTATCTATAAGTGTAGAAGATCTGGCTATAAACCATTTTATTATGCCAGTGACGAAGGCACCAACGAAAGATGCTTTATTAGCCGATTAAACTCCACAAGGATGCTGGCTTTCTCTGTCGACATTACTGTCTTTCAGAGGCTATAGTGGAAGACTCTGGTATCATATGAAACTCCAAATGTTGCCAAACTTCTATGGACAGCAGCACCTTAAGAAAAGAAAGAACAACATACATGAATGACTTAGAAATGAAAGGTCATAATGTTATAAGAGCATGTGAGATTCTGTCAGGATTATTAATCTGAGGAATTATTCAGTTAACCATCATTTCAATCAGTAGAACAATTTCTATAAAAAGCTGCTGAAACAGCTGTTACAGCTGTAACTGATTATAATCAGGATCAGGGTGAACTGTAGATATTGTAATTCTAAATTGCAACATTTCCATCAGTTTTTTGTTCAAAACAAATAATGACCTCTGAGTGGAATACTTCTTGTTTCCACTCACGACCATAACTCTGCAGGACATCTGTGAGTTCAGCATGAGTGCTGAAGCATTGCTAATATTAACTTCCCTACTTGCTAGATGTTGTGTTATTACTCTGAGCGCATCATCATCAAAGAAGTGAACCAGTACATTAAGAACTGTGTCCATGCTGTGGCTAGTGGTTTCACCAGCATTAAGTGAAAACTTTTCTCCGTCTTTCGACTTCGGTGAAACTGTGCTGTGTCTGCTGCGCGTTCAAGACAACTGGGAAGTACCGATAAGTCAAAGCATTCACGCTACAGGTTAACACGGAGGAGAAAAAAAACAGTTTGGGAAGCTGTCACCATTTGCTGAACACTAAAAACATATGCAGCAGCAATTTATGCTTATTTTGGACGGTGTCATTTCAGACCTGTAATTTCCGAGTTTGACGCTGTTCAGTTCATTTTTCACAACTCAGATCCCTTTCTATC
>SRSE01001232.1:0-16235 GCA_005024645.1 Planiliza haematocheilus
AATAAGAAAATAAAATAAAATAAAATGCTTTAAGCAAAATATACAAATTAGCAAAAATTGAAAGAATAGTGAATGTGATATAGACACAGATAGAAAGTAAAAACAATAAAACCATAAAGATCCAGAGCACGATCTGAAGATGAAGAATGAAGACTTCACACCTCTTCCTCCTCTTCCGCCTCCCCTCCTCCTCCTCCTCCTCCTCCTCTTCCTCTTCCTCCTCCCTTCCTCCTCCTCCTCCTCCTCCTCCTCCTCCTCCTCTTCCTCTTCCTCTTCTTCCTCCTCCTCCTCATACGCAGGCATATGACCTCTCCTCCTCCCTCTCGTCTCCTCCTACCTCCTCGTCCTCTTCCTCCTCCTCCTCCTTCATCTCCTCCTCCTCTTCCTCTTCCTCTTCCTCCTCCTCCTCCTCCTGAATAAACCCACCCAGTTAAAGATGTCTTTTTATGTAGGAGCGTCTTAAGAGGAGGACTTACATAAGCAGAGGGACCAGAGACTGAAGAAGAGGAGCTGGGCTGTGAAGCCCTGATGAAGGAGTGTGCCGTTAACCCTGACGTTCACATGGATGATTGTTTTCAGGCTCCAGCTTTGACCTGTAGCTCCTCAGGTCACTGAGAAGCAGAGGGAGCCTTCATGGTGACAGATGTTCAGACATGTCTTTATTATTCATGGGTCAGTTTGATGCAGGCCTGTATAACCTGATGATGTAACAGAAGCATCATGACCTCCACACAGAGACGATGGAGGACGTTCTCTGCAGCACCTTTAGACGACCTAACAAGCATTCACTAACACGTGTCCTGTCCAGCTGCTTATCTCCTCTACATGTCCATTCTGTGTCTGTCACTGCTCAGATGAATCAGAGGCGTAGGTAACACAGCATCCTGAATAATGCAGGGACGGAGTCTGAGCCGCTGTGAAGCTCAAATGGTCAACGAAGAGAGTTTGTGTTAGTCCGGACGGAGCAGAGCAGGAAACGAGGAGCTCAGCGCATTTAAGACGTTAATTATTCATGAGGAGGCTGCAGAAGACGCCAGGGTCACACGGAGTTAAAGGACGGAGCTGATCTACAGCCACAGAGTCTACTGGAGTCTACCGGAGTCTACCGGAGTCTACCGGAGTCTACTGGAGTCTACTGGAGTCCCACTGGAGTCTACTGGAGTCTACTGGAGTCTACCAGAGTCTACCGGAGTCTACCGGAGTCTACCGGAGTCTACTGGAGTCTACCGGAGTCTACCGGAGTCTACCGGAGTCTACTGGAGTCTACCGGAGTCTACTGGAGTCTACTGGAGTCTACTGGAGTCTACCGGAGTCTACTGGAGTCTACTGGAATCTACTGGAGTCTACCAGAGTCTACCGGAGTCTACCGGAGTCTACCGGAGTCTACTGGAGTCCCACTGGAGTCTACCAGAGTCTACCGGAGTCTACCGGAGTCTACCGGAGTCTACTGGAGTCCCACTGGAGTCTACCGGAGTCTACCGGAGTCTACCGGAGTCTACCGGAGTCTACTGGAGTCCCACTGGAGTCTACCTGAGTCTACGGAGTCTACCGGAGTCTACTGGAAGTCTACCGGAGTCTACCGGAGTCTACCGGAGTCTACTGGAGTCTACACTGGAGTCTACTGGAGTCTACCGGAGTCTACTGGAGTCTACTGGAGTCTACCGAGTCTACCGGAGTCTACAGAGTCTACCTGGAGTCTACTGGAGTCTACCGGAGTCTACGGGAGTCTACCGGAGTCTACTGGAGTCTACTGGAGTCTACCAGAGTCTACTGGAGTCTACTGGAGCTACTGGAGTCTACCGGAGTCTACTGGAGTCTAAACCGGAGTCTACCGGAGTCTACCGGAGTCTACTGGAGTCTACCAGAGTCTACTGGAGGTCTACTGGAGTCTACTGGAGTCTACTGGTACTGGAGTCTACTGGAGACAAACACTGATGAGTGAGAGTCTGAGTGGCCTTCAGTGGCTTCTCACACTGGAGTGATTATTGTTGGAAGATGATTGTGAGATGAGCTGTGGAGCACAGACTGGAGAGGACGATGTCCAGAGGTCATCACACACTGATCATGTTCACTCATTGATCGTCTGTTCTTTGTGGACAAACCTTTAATTTCTACGTTTCAGTTCATTTTAGTGTAAAGAAGCAGCACATGAGTTAGAGCAGCGCCTCCATGTGTGATTTCTTCTTCTCTGGTTTTATCTGCAGACCTCCAGCTCGTTTCCTCAAGAAGCACTTATCAGTGGGTCCCTGCTGACGAGATTATTCAGACTGCGCTCTGTCAGAGATATCAGGTGCCAATTACCGCTGTTCTCTGTCTTTTTGCACCTAATTATACACAGAGAATTCAACCTCCCGAGTCTGAATGAAAACCAGAATCAGCCTCTGACTCGTGCTCCCATGGGAGAGGGAAGAGGATGTTTGTGTGGGTTGTTGGATCCGGGATATTACTGCATTTATTTCAGCTTAAAACAGAAAAACAGACTGTAAAGACGGAGGCTGAGCCACCGACGAGCCGGCTTTCACCAGCTTTGTCCCACTTTCTTTCCTCTGTCACGTAGTAAACTTTATTAGGAATGATTAAAACACAAAGATGTAAAAGTTTAGGATGCTTCCACCAATCAAACACAATCCTGCAGAAATATTATGAACGCTGCAGAGCTCCATGTGAACGACAGAAAACAGGAGCAAATGAGTCTGTTTGAGTTTATGAGCTCTTCATCTTCACGTGGAAAGTCCTGAAAGCTACAGAACGACTAGTCAGTGTGATGTTTACCATCCAGTGAGGAGGTCAGCTGATGAGACAGACAACGGGTTGTTTTCTACCACGTTTGACTGTTTCTGCTGAAGACATTTTAGTTTCATTCATCTAAACGTCGTTGGTGGTTACCAGCACAGAAGCTGCTCTAAATATCACATCAGTATTTTAACTGGAGTCACAGACATTTGTCTTTTAACCACGCTGCCACTCCATCCAGCTGACCAAGACATAAACTGATGAGAGGACATTGGTGAGATTCTGTCCACAGTGCAACCACAAAGGAAACTTGACTTTCTGATGATGTTCTTGAGAAGTTCCAGCTGATGGTGTCCATCCCAAAACATGTTCAAAATCATAAATATGACAGCGTATCGTAAGCGTGTCAGATCAGATCACATGGTATCGTATCTTAACGTGTTGTATCTTGTCTCTTTACGTTAAAAGCTGCTGATAAAGTCAATTCATTCAATTAAAAACATTTACATCCACCCATCCCCCCTCTCCTCTGGTGTTCCCCAAGGCTCTGTTCTTGGTCCTCTTCTATTCATCATCTACCTCATCCCCCTTTGGCCAGATATTTCATAGGTATTAATTTCTACTGTTATGCAGATGACACCCCTAGCTTCCAACCTTTCCACCCACTTACCTTCTGACTGTATACAGGAAATCAGAACCTGGTTCTCCAACAACTTCCTCAAACTCAACAGTAGTAAAACTGAAATTCTTCTCATTGGCACCAAATCCACCGTATCTGATATAAATAACTTCTCTATTCAGACTGACAGTTCCCCAGTCTTAACGTGAGGATGGTCCTTCAGTGAGTCACATAATTCAATTCAATTCAGTTTTATACAGTATATATAGTGACAATAACAATACAAATCGTCTCAAGACGCTTTACAAGACCCGGCCTGAAACCCCCAGACCAGCCTGAAGGAGACGGTGGCAGGAAGAACTCCCTTTTAACAGAAGGAAACCTTGACCAGAACCAGAACCAGAACCAGCTCATGTGGAGGGACCCATCTGCCTAAGGCCAGCCGGGTACAGACAGAGAAAGAGAACAGCAAGATAAACATACATCTGTCATAGATACACACATCTGACTAAAGCATACAGGTGGGATGCTATGATTCAAACTAATGAAGTTGTCTTTTGACTCACAGTCCAACCTGCGTCTCAACAACAGCAGCTCTCACAGTCAGGACCATCTCTGCTTCACATCTGTTCACTGTCAGGAAAACAAAAGGATGTTCTGGATCGTCTTTTCTTTGACAGCAGCGTCTCAGCTCCTCACTGCAGACTGAGTCACATGATGTTCACACAGATAGAAGACATGCTGCGTCCTCTGTCCCATTAAAACAATGTGAAATCAATAGAACTTTTCTCCGCCTGCTGTGTCATTTAGAAAAACACTCAAAAAGGTTTGTTTGTGCCATGAAACAGAAAACAGGAAGAGACGTCTGCTGGAACAATCACTGAATGTGTTTACCTGAGTGTGACTGGGACACACTGAGACAGAGGACGCACTCATCTAAAAGACGTTTTAATGGTGAAAGGATGAAGGAGGCGTTCAGGGACACAGCTGGATTTGAAGGTTGATGCTGATTTTTTGATCATGATGGTGAATCCATGTCAAGGTTTTACTAAAGTCATCCTACATGAACACATTTAAACGGAGATGAACTGGTCCAGAGTTTCATCCTCTAACATTTCTCTCTTCCAGGTTCTGCTGAGGATCTCTGTCCTGATTGAAATATATTTTGCTGCTCACGTTGAATCAGTCAGGCCTTACAGGTTTGACTATGAACAGTGATTAAATGTCGTGTTAATCATGTAGATGTTATAATGAACTGTCATTACTGGCTCTGTGCACGTCGTGTAACTGGAAAACAAATCCTCCACTACAGGAGGTAATGCACACACATTTTATTCAGGCTTTAACGCAGGAAGACAACAGGAGGCCTGGACACATCAAACTGACATCAAAGAACCAAAGGACCAAAGGTGACGGTGACGCCTCATGACGCACCAGGACTGACCACAAAGCCTACAGCCAATGACGAGACTGTACTTGGTCGTTCAGACGTGAGTTAGATTCTGATTCCAGATAACCTGATCTGGAGCAGACGTCCTCTGATTCCCAGGAACGAATCAGCTCACAGCTCTGAAGGCTGAGCTCAGTCTAATGTCCACATCATCATGATGAAACGTGTGAGCTGCTGCGTCGGACGCTTCCCTCTGGGATGATGTTCCAACAATTAGGCCATTTATGAGGTTTTAACAGGTCAAAGGTCATGGAGCGTGTCTCAGCTCTGTCAGACTTCTCTCAGGTCTTTGGTGGCGTCTTGGTCTTTGAGGTGAGGAGGGACTCAATACCTTTTAGTGTTTGTTGCTGCCCCCTGCTGGTGTGAAGACTCATTTCCGTTTGTGCCAGCTGGTCATTGGCTGAAGTCTTTGTGGTGTGTTCAGGTGCAGGTTTAAAGCCTCTCTTAGTGTCACAGCGTTGCTCTGATTGGTTGGACACGTATCCAGGTGAACACAGAATGAATCCAGAGTTACAGAAGATCTAAGTCTCAGTTTCTGGTCTCCATCTGTCTCTATATGCTAGGACGTGTTAGCATGATGATGATGACATGACAGAGATCTTTGGTTTGAACATAATGAAATCAGATGTTACATCATGTTTGGACGTGACACTGAGACATTTCCTGCTTCAGTCATGTCCACGAGGATTTCTAATGTCCTTTCATGTACGAGGCTAAATGATTTCACTGACAGACATTCATCTGTGTTTACTTAGCCTACTATTAGCCCTCCATGCTTTATCTTAGCCTCCATCAGCCCTCTCTCCATCCTCACCCATCACCTCAGCAGGTGGCTAATTAATCCCGTCTCTCTTTATTTAAAGGAGCATCACACATGAAGGCGGCTCGTCATTAAAGGTCGGCGCCGTGATTACAGACTGGTTTGGGTTTTTCTGACGTAAGACAGGAAGTCGATGGTGACGATGTTGTCCTGCTGGGACATAGAAACATATGCAGGACGTATTGATTTAACATGAAACACTTAAAGAGCTCGTGTCCAGTTGGTTTGTCTAAAAGCTCCATGTGGTGTCACTGATGTGTTTACATGTGTAATTACTGTCTGTGGATTTAATGTCAGACCTCATCATCATCATCATCATCATCATCATCATCGTCGTTTCTCTGACTCCATCTAAAGAAGGATGTAAAGCTCAGTGTGACGTCTGCTTTAATTCATCAGACCTTTAATCCTTGATCTACTTTAAACAGGTGAGTTCTACAAACATTCATCATGAACAGAGACATTTTAGAAGCATGATGGACGTCTATGGAGACTGGCTCGCTGGTGGAGCCTCTAGAGGACAGGAGAGGAACTGCAGAGCTTTGTAAAGATTATATTAAACTAAATTAAACAGGTGAGCTCTAGAAACATTCATCATGATTGTTATTTTTTTACATTCCAGTCACCTGGATGTGTTACTGTCGTATCTGGAGCTAAGCAGGTATCCCAGGATACATTTTAACGTGAGTAGATCATTTTGACTAAGTCACTGTTAAAGTAGTCTGCAGCTTAGAGAGGGAAGAACATCTTCAGGAACTGACTCAACAATAAAACTCCAGACTAAGGTCAAACATTTACAGTTTATTAATGAAGAGAACGCCCTCACAGCAACAGAGCCAAACAACAGACAGCTCCCAGGTACCCTGCTGGAGGGCAGATGTTAGGGTGTTCCTCATTACAGGCCTCATCTTAGCCCAAAGTACAGAGCAAATGTCCCAGAGGGTCAGGACTCGAACCTGATGTTAACCTGATGTCTGTTACATGAGAAGGACTCCTGTAGTCTGAGCCCAGTTTAGGATTCATCATCAATCAATCATCCAACAGTAGGGACACAAACCAGCAGCAGAGCCACAGAGCTGTACGTGGCTCTCACACATCTGCCTCCAGAGGCCTGGTGTTACCTCCACCGGGGGTTAAACCAGCGCCGTGTACATGAAATGACTGGACTGTGTATAATCCCTCATAATCCTCCAGTTTAACAATGAGGCCTGACTGGAAAGTCGCTGGTACACTGCTAAGGAGTTTATGTTACATGTCCATGTGAAATCCCCTGAGTCCGGGGGTAATTAGCAAAAAACACCACTCATCTGGGTTTTAATATCCTCAGCTCCTCTGCAGCCCAGCTCGCAGGAAATGCAGTTTATTTCACGGTGCTCTCATGAATCTGCTTCCGTTCATTATTTTATGCTGAAGCTCCAGAGTAAACGGTAGAAACTAAATAAAGACAAATCAAGGCTGCGCCGGGCGCCACGTGGTGGAGAGTTGATGTAGAATCATGTGGCTGCACAAATAATACAACTATAATCAGTTACTTCTGTTGTCAGTGCTTTTGGATTGATTGAAACATTGAGACAGAAGAAGAAACTCTGACATGATGAATTCAAAGTTTGTCTGCTGAGCTGTGTGTCTGAGTGGCGGTTAACCAGGTGTAAGGTCCCTACAGGCTGAAGCTCATGCTGTTCACTGTGTGATAAAAGTTACTGTTCATTACTGTACTTCCCTGCAGACATTTTCAAGCATTTCTTTATTCCTACTGCAGCTGACTGAACGCTTAACGCTTGTTTTTGTCTTCAGTGCCATGAATAAAAGCCAAACGTTCATTTCTCTTTACGCTGTGTTCAGGAAACAGCTCTGACCTGCACACGTCTCTCTCTGCTGCTTTTCTTCTTTCCTTCACATCTGAGACACAAGCTGTAATCAGCAGCAGCCGAGGCGCTCTAACCAGATGATTATTCCTCTAATATTGTATTTAAATGCTGGAATGAGTGCCTGCAATTAAGCCGGCCCTTGCAGGGTTATTCTGAACAAGTCAAATGAATTGTGTGACGTGCCGCCTCCTCTGTGAGCTCCTTCTAAAGGCTGATTTAATTTCCTCTCACTCTCAGCTTCTCGTGGGTGTTTCTCCACATTTATGAGAGATTCAAGGAACATTATTAACTGAAAGGACAAAACTACACATCACTCAAAGGATTTAAGAGCACAAATTTGAAACCTTTGACTCTGTCTGAAAGGAAAGACAAATGCTAACGGGTGATGGATGCACCAAAGCATCAGGTATCAGGTCCAGTAACTGGACGTTCATTCTTCTCTTTTACAGTTACAAGAATTTAGGTTGAAGCTCTAGCCACTAGTTTTTATTATTCTGGTAAAGATTTGTGCTGCAGACAAGAATATTTCTGGAAAGACGCAGCGGACTGATTTTCTACAACAGTGAAGAAAGTTAAGTAGTGTGAAGTTGGATGAGCCTCAGACACGACGGACACATTCATGGCAACACAAACAGCTGAAATAAAGCAGAATACCGTCCTTTAAAACCAGGGTTGCTGTGTGCTGCTGTGTGAACAGATGAAGGATAAAAACCCTGACGTGATGCTGTGCTGCACATTAAAAGGATGGAGGCCACATGGGTGCGAGTGTGGAGCACCAACACTTCACATGTATAATTAAAACTCTGAAAGGTTTCACTGCTGCCTTCACTTCATCACGATGACACAGAACACTTTAGCAGAGCTCCACCGCTAAACTCTGTTCAAGCTTTAACCGCTCACCTGGGAAGTTTTTAACAAGAGCTCCAGCAGCATGCATCACTGGCGCCTGAAGACATGATGCCTTGCACAAAAGCACAACAAACTGCTGTTTGAAGAGGGTTTGCAGTGATTTGGCAAAGGACAGTTGTGGATGAGTTGATGTGCAGAAAATAGCTTCATCGTAGCTGCAGGAGGGAACCTGCAGAATCTCATTTTTTCTGGACACAGTCAATACAAACACAGTCCTCAAAAAAGTGATGGATCAGCCTGTTCAGACCTCACATTACACCTGTCCATGTAAAAGAAGAAATGAATATAAACTAGAATCAACCCAGGAAATGATTTAATATGAGGAGGCTGAGTGTGATTCATCATGTGGTTAATTATTGGTGTGATCATGTTGATTACTTCTCCGTAACTCCTTGTGTCTCATCAGAGATGTTTGTTCTCACCAGTGACCTGGTTCATCTGAGGTTGAAGCTTTGTCTCTAAAATAAAGAGAAAACATGTGTGAGACTTTACAGCTTGTTCCAAAATCTGGATCACCGTGCCCAAGTCATGATGCACCAGAAAGGTGAACCCAACGCCAATAATACCAAGTTCATTCAGAGGTCTGGAACAGCTTCACACAGTTTAATGATCCAAGATGACAGCATAATTATTTAGAAACTTCTAAATTGAAAGAATGTTCCTCATGTGATGTGATTGGCTAACAGGAGGATGCTTACAACTCTTGTTTACAGCCTATATGGATGAAGGCTGGTCTTCAGAGTAGAGTCACTAAGTAGAAAGCTTAGAGTCTGGATGATTACCTCGTCACATCGGTCAGAAAGGGTTGCTTTCATTTCCCCTCTGCATTAGTGCTGTGAAAGCATCGACTGCAATGCATTAGTCCATCCTTATTTTCTGGTCCAGGCAGTTACTGTCAAATTGACCTTTTTATGGTTGTTAAATTATTATTTCTGAGGAGAAATCAATGGCTGACATTTGTTTGTCTGCAGAGGGTCGATATGTGATCTACGGGCTGACCCTAATAACTGCAGCTTTAACATCAGGGTTGTTCACATAATCTTAATCTCACATGGAAAACACTTTAGTCTATTTAATGTTTCCTTCTTTTATCTGAGAAATGTCTCAAACTGTGAAAATGTGTCTGACACCGACGGTGTTTTGATTCCGCTCTGGAATGAAAAAGCAATCACAAGCTGAAAGTAGTCCAAACATAATTTACTACTACCTGTTGTGATGAGGCAAATGGATTGAAGTTTGAAAGTAGTGTGACAGGAATTTTTAAAAATTAAATTATTATTATTATTTATTTATTTTTTGTTATTTTAGGCTAGATTGTAAAAAAATATTTAAATATTTCCATGAACAGGAAGCCGAGAGTCGACAAAATAAATGTTCCTGCTGACGTTTGTGAGCGTGGACCTCTGTGTATGATGCATGATGCTGCTACCACCATGTCTCACTGTAGGGATGTCATTATGTGGTGTAGACCAGTGGGAAAAACAATCTACAGTCTGCAACTAACGGCTTTTATCACATTATTGCTTGCTCTGATAAACCTTTCTCCTTCCCTCTAATAAGGTTGTAGGGTCGGGTCTGCCACGGTTCCTTAATCTCCTTCCATAGTTCACCTCAAGCACTGAAGCAGATTTCAAGCATTTCAGGTCGTCATATATTTTAGAGTGAACTCCTGACTGTGTGGGTATAAACATTAGTAGAAAGAGCTTAGAACAGTCGGGCTGTTAGATCAAGCCCTGCAGGAGAAAAGTTCAGTTTTAAAACTCCTTCTTAGCTGCTGTTAAAGTCTTAACTCTTCTGTCCCCAATCTCCTTGAGGAGAAGGAGAACGTGATGAAGAAGTGGTGACACATTTATTAACGTGATGAACCACTTTTGGTGAGACATCTTGTCCTGTCTCATAGAAGTAAAGTATGATTTATGATTGCCTCAGAGTTCACTGTCAGAAAACAACAGTGCATTTGAGAATCTCTGTAACACTAATTAAGCATCACTTCATTCGGCGAGCCAGCCCGGATGCGTCTGACTCCTTAGCAGGCGGTTCTGATATGTTAATCAGTTTCTGACAAAGCTCTGAGTCAGAGGCCGTCTTCTTGGCGCTGTCAATCAACGAGGGAAACGTGAAAGAAACGTCCACTTTAATAACAAAGCTGCTATTAATGCTTCATGTCTGCCATCGTCTATAGGTGAACGTCTTCAAGAGGCTCTTCACCAGAGGACACTTTACTCAGAGAGAAGAGACATTCATAAGCATGGAATATGCCATAACACTTGGACACGGACTCTGCATTTCTGGTTTGTCTACTTTCAGGACTAAATAATAAGAAGAAATGAGGTGGATTTATACTTTTAAGCGGTGCAGTTAGTTCTTCACAGACAGCATGAACCATGAATCAGACCTTTTAATCAGGAAGAAGGATCAACAGGTGAACAGATACTCTGAAGGAGTACTAAGGTCAGAGGAAACAAACTCTGTGCCCTTTACTAACCTTTCTGTGCTGCTGTGTTTGAATCGACTCGCTAAATTAAATATCTCATGTCCGTCTGGCACCCAACAAGCAAATCCACTCAGTGCTTCAGCTGTTTTAGCACCTCGTGCCTCACATTCACCTCTAAACATCAGAACGAAAAGAAGGAAAAACTATGCTGCACCCCCTCCCCTCCCTTTTTATGTGAACTGGTACATAATGGCAGTGGAGTGACTGTGAAGACGAAGCCTGCATAAAAACAACAACAACAAAAACATGTCTGCCTCCGAGGTTGCCATGGCGATGGAGTCAGAGCCCACGAGGTGCGATGGGACATGCTGTAGCAGTGCGGCATCTTTCCCCCTGCTCCTCTTCCTCCTCCTCCTCCAGCAAACAGTCGGATTTTTCCCATATTTTGTTTTCCTCTGTGACAGAATCTGTTTCACTGACCTGGGTCACATGACAAGCGTCTGATATGATGCTCTCAATAAACTGGAGTAAAACACCAGGACGTGAATAATCACATCCTACCGTGTCTCATTTATTCTGAGCAGTGAAACTGGAAATGATGGAATGTGAACGAGCTCCGAAGCCCAGACGAATAAAAAATCTATCAGGTTTATTTGTCGAGTAGAATCATTTCATTGTGTCAGGAGACATTCGTGGAGTGAAGCAGGGAGACGAGATCCAAAAAGTCAGTTTAATATAAAACAGACGCTGCACAGACGATCCTCCAAAAATCAGAAGGACTCAGAAACTAAAACATGAGAGATCCTATAAGAAATCAAACTGGTCAAACTCTGATGTCTAAAGTCTTTGATTGTGCAAAGGATGAAACTGCAAGAAAAAAGATTTCACTGGTGTCTCTCAAGGGAGTTAAGGGTTGTAATCGTAAAGCAGATTAAATAATCCACTGGTTCATTAGTCTGGACGGTGAACTGTGTTCATGGTGCACCCTTTGTGTTGTTTTTTCAATTTTCTGAAATAAAACCACTCATTAATATAACCATAGTTCAACATGAATTAAATCCTCTTTGTAATGTTTTTAGCCGAGTAGAAGGCGACACTTCTTACAGTGGAAAATAGATCTTTATTACTGGCGCTGATTGACATACAGTAACGTTCAGTCTTTATGTTAAATTAGTTGATTACCATTTTCACAAAATGTGGATTCTAACATCAAATATTTGTCTAAATTAAGTTTACTTTTATTACTGTGGAAGGAGTGATGTTGCTCTGGAGAAAACGCCACAACATGATTAAGCACGTTCAATCACTGACTTCTTATTCTGTTTTTTATTCTATTTTCAGCCTTTTCAAAGGTTGGTTTTCAAAAGACACTGTAACGTTCAGTGCATACAACACATGGATTAATAACGAGGCCAGACTGGATTGTTCCCAAGATCAAGAATGACCCTCTGTCACTTCTAATGAAGTTAATTTTTAATTGTAAGAGATGATTCAAATTAACCCTTACAGGCTTCCCGTCACTGGACTGAGGGGAATTAACCTGAATAACATATTGTGAGTAATTTCCACGAATGGAAAACTTCACTGTGAAGGAAACGGCCGTCAGAAATGCCAAGGTCAAGTCTGTAATTACAGGCGGAGTCATGCCGGCTGTTTGTCCCTGTGCAATCAAACACAGGGACAGGTTCATTCTCAATCAGCAGTGCTGACTTATCCTCACAGACATGGCTCATCAAAAAGCAAAAACACAATGTCTGTCTTAGAATCTGATAAAAAAAAAAAAATGGAAATGTCTGCAGACCTTTTTCAAGTAGGATTCACCATCACATTAGGAGTCACCTGGACAAACACTGAGTCTTTACCCCAAGGCCTACGGTTAGTTTTATATAACCTTTGATTGTGAGCATATCTATCAAAATACTGATTGTAGTGTTAGCCAGTTTAGCTGCTTACTCAGCAGACATTTCTTACTATGGAACTAGATCTTTACTGGTTCTGGTTGATGTACACAAATGTCATGATTCTAGATCAATTATGCACCACATGGTGACTTACCTGACAGAATCAGAGCCCCTGCCTCAATGTCATACATGGATCTTTGCCTCCATCTAGTGAAATAATGGCAGAGCCACACATTATAAACAAAATACAGACATCTTGTAGTGAAAGTTGGCTTTACATCAGTTTGTAACATGCCTTTACAAACCTCCTCCAGATATCTGAGATTGGGATGGTGGGTCAACTTTTGTCTCTGAGGAGTTTTTGGACTTGTTCTCCTGCTACAGCATGACTCCTCCTCCACAAAGTTCAGGAGGTGGATCATGTCTCTGAAGGATGTAGAGCTGCTTCTCATTGGTCAGTGTGGAGTCCATTTACTGCATGTTGATCTCCTGATGTACACCCTACTGTAACTGACACTAATCTCTAACTGAAAGTCACAAATGAAGTAATTCATTGTGTGGTATTTAAGTGAATTGCCGTAAAACTGACAGCCACACTTCATTTCCTGCAAAAGTAACTTGATACCACCTGGACTGCTCCCAGATAAAATCACAACACTCCACTGTTGCTTGTGTTTAATTTCTTTTCCTCTTGTTTCCTGTACTCATGCCTCACTGACCACAGACGTGTCAGAAAGTAATTTCTAGATATTCTGAAACATTTCTGCGATGTTAGAGCTTGTAGATTCCCCACTGGCTGTGAATGCGACACTAATGGAGTCCATCAAGTTGCAGTTCAGACACAATAGTGTCCTGCAGAGTTTTAGCCACAGAAGGAGAAAGTATAGTTTTAATTTAATGATTACTCAGAAATTTAAAATATATTGTGAAATTAAACTTGCTTGGTTATTGGTCACTAGGATTTTGGCCTGTAATTAAGACATCAATAATTTTTATTAATAACCATTAATATAATTATTAATGTTTGCTAATAACCATATTTGTTCATACATAATGGTACCCCATGTGAGGCTGCTGGCAATTCTGCATAACTGTGCTGTTCTGGTTGATATAAAAACAATTGAATTTGTGCTTAAACTGTAAAATGATTTATATATTCAGTCTATCACAGGATTAGACATCTAGCTGTACTAAGAAACAAGTGCAATTCTGATTTATTCATCAGAGCCAACTAGAACGATTTGATGGATTTTAGTTACTGATAAGCACCACTTTAAGCTTTCATAAGGTTATGCTAATAATGTGTTTTTGCTGCTAACGAGTCCAGTTGAACCTACTCTAGGACTTCTGTCTGCTTTAGGCTTTTACATGTACTAGAACCCCTACATGGCGTTATAACTTGCCTTCTTATATGAAGAGCCAGTCCCGATACAGTGCAAATGATTTCACTCAACTACTGCCTCTATTTGTGTGCTTATTGGGTTTGGCCATTGAGTTTTAGTGTTGTGACTTATTAAAGGTAAGTTCTGGGTAAGTGGTTGCACTATGCAGCTTAGTTGATGAGTGAGTGTCTGACTGAACTGGTGAAGATGTAGAACACTAAAATAAACTTGAAAAATAGTGGAAGCTGTACAGATGCAGCTCTGAGTTTACATGTCATCAAATCTGTTTTTCAGAAACAACGCGCCAAGTCTGAACACTTTCCCTTTTATTGTCATAGACAGACAGACACTTCATTAACCCCAAACTGGGACATTTCACTAATGTGCAGGCACTCAGCATACCATACATAATATATAACAAAAATAAGTCCAGTCCAGTGTCATCCCTCACACACAGAGGAGGAGTTGTACAGACTGATGGCTTGAGGCAGAAATATTTCCTGTAGCGTTCTTTGAGACAATAAAGTTGTCTGAGCGTTCTTGAGAAGCTGCTTCATTGTCTGTCTATTGTGTGGTGGAGAGGGTGGTCAGGGTTATCCATGATTTATAACTTGCTGTTTGTTGATTGTTCTCCTCTCCACCAACATTTCAACAACAACACTCCAAATGTTTCCTGTCTGCAGCCAATGACGGAGCCAGCCGTCCTGATCTGAAACTTGTTGAACCAATTTTATATGGAGAGTAAAATTATTTGTATCATGAGGGAAAGCAACAGAAACTTTAAAATAATGAGACAAGAGGACTGGTACATTTTAAATTCATTCAACTTTTTCGTTTAAAGAAAGAAACAACATAAACACAATCATCCTGTTTATCTCTAACTGGTCTGATTCAGTGGTAAGATCTTCACTGTTTTACAGTGTTGATGAATGGAAACATCTTCTCAGTGAAAGTGTGTCTGATGATGTGTTTGTTAGTATCAAGATCAGAGAACGACAGATTTCCTCTGTTCCAGTCCAGATTCACTCTGATCCTCTGGAACTTCTTCTCAAGATCAATGGGAGGAGCTGGTGGTGACCATGTTGAACATTTACCTTTAAAGAACCTTATTCCCCTGCTCAGAGTCTCCAGCTTCTCCTTCATCATCTGACTCTTCTGCTCCTCTTCCTCCCTCAGTGCAGCCATCCTGGCCTCCTCTTCCTCATCTAGAAACTGGTGAAGCTTCTTGAACTGCTCCTTAATCTGCCTCTCTGTGTGTCGGGCCTGGACCTTGATGTGTTTTTCTGTTTCATCAAACTTCACTTTAACTTGTTCAAAAACCTTTAACTTCTTCTTTAAGGGCTCCAGAGTCTCCAGAAGGTTCTTCTTGAGTTCTGTTGCAGCTTCATCGATGGGACTGAATCTGTGGTTGGAGTGTTTTTCTGAATCTCTGCAGACGACACACACTGGCTGCTGATGGTCCAGACAGAAGAGTCTGAGTTTCTCAGAGTGCAGACTGCAGAGAGACTCTGGAGATCTCTGATCTCTCTCCTCTAAGAAGGACCCACACAGGTTCCTCAAGGCCAAGTTTGAAGGTGGATCATCTCTAGAAGATCTTCTCTTACAAACTGGACACTGGTGTGTTGGTTTCTCTCTCCACCAGTTCTTCAGACAGACTTTACAGAAGCTGTGGCTACATGACAGAAGAACAGGATCTCTGAAGACCTCCTGACAGACCTGACAGCAGAGATCCTCCTCTGATCTGGAAGCCATTTAGTCTCTGAGTGAAGCTGAAACACAGCAGACACAAAGTCCAGTCAGTCATGTCTCTCCTCCATCTTCTACTAACTTCCCTGAAGCTTCCTTTGACTTTGAGTCCTGTTTTTGGTCAAACTCACCTTCAGTGTGTGGAGAGTCAGCAGCTTGAAGCAGCAGTGTTGTAGTTTTCCACTTTTCTCTCCTGTAGCTGGACTCACTCAGAGGAAGGTGTTAGTTTGGTCTGAAGGTGAATCTGATCGTCTTTGTCTCTCTTTAGTCTCACACAATAATAAGCTGTTTCCTGGTTTGTCTCAGGTAAACCAGGTGAGGGGGCAGAGCTTTACCAGATCTTCTCTGATAAATGATGCTTTTATAGAGTCCA
>SRSE01001233.1:0-105545 GCA_005024645.1 Planiliza haematocheilus
ATGATGGCATTAGACATTTTCAAGATCTAAGAGAAACATACAAGGTATGTCCCAAGACCTTTTACTTATATTTACAGCTACGCTCAGCTTTAAACTCCAAGCTCAAGAAGAACACCTTTTACCTCATCCAGTAATATATCTCATTAGGAAAATACAGGCACTGAACAAGGGACATGTATCTGTAGAGCACACGCAACCACCGTTCACAGTAACAACAGTGTGGAATATTGACTGCCCAGAACCACCAATAAATTAGGCCATTGTCTGGAGGAACATGACACGAACCTCTCAAAATGTAATAATAATAATAATATTAATTATTATTATTAATAATAATAATATTAATAATAATAATAATAATAATAATAATAAATTAGTAAACATAAATGTTATTTTGAGAACATACACTATATTACCAAAAGTATTCGCTCACCTGCCTTTACTCATTCTATGAACTGAAGTGCCATCCCATTCCTAACTCATAGAATTCAATATGATGTCGGTCCACCTTTTGCAGCTATTACAGCTTCAACTCTTCTGGGAAGACTGTCCACAAGGTTGAGGAGAGTGTTTATAGGAATTTTTGACCATTCTTCCAAAAGCGCATTGGTGAGGTCACACACTGATGTTGGTCGAGAAGGCCCTCAGTCTCCGCTCTAATTCATCCCAAAGGTGTTCTATTGGGTTCAGGTCAGGACTCTGTGCAGGCCAGTCAAGTTCATCCACACCAGACTCTGTCATCCACGTCTTTATGGACCTTGCTTTGTGCACTGGTGCACAGTCATGTTGGAAGAGGAAGGGGCCCGCTCCAAACTGTTCCCACAAGGTTGGGAGCATGGAATTGTCCAAAATGTTTTGGTATCCTGAAGCATTCAATGTTCCTTTCACTGGAACTAAGGGGCCAGCCAGCTCCTGAAAAACAACCCCATACCATAATTCCTCCTCCACCAAATTTCACAGTTGGCACAATGCAATCTGAAATGTACCGTTCTCCTGGCAACCTCCAAACCCAGACTCGTCCATCAGATTGCCAGATGGAAAAGCGTGATTCATCACTCCAGAGAACGCGTCTCCACTGCTCTAGAGGCCAGTGGCGGCGTGCTTTACACCATTGCATCCGACGCCTTGCATTGCACTTGGTGATGTGTGGCTTGGCTGCAGCTGCTCGGCCATGGAAATCCATTCCATGAAGCTCTCTGCGTACTGTACTTGGGCTAATCTGAAGGTCACATGAAGTTTGTAGCTCTGTAGCAATTGACTGTGCAGAAAGTCGGCGACCTCTTTGCACTATGCGCTTCAGCATCCGCTGACCCCTCTCCGTCACTTTACGTGGCCTACCACTTCGTGGCTGAGTTGCTGTTGTTCCCAAACGCTTCCATTTTGTTATAATAGAGCTGACAGTTGACTGTGGAATATTTAGGAGCGAGGAAATTTCACGACTGGATTTGTTGCACAAGTGGCATCCTATGACAGTTCCACGCTGGAATTCACTGAGCTCCTGAGAGCGGCCCATTCTTTCACAAATGTCTTGTTTCACAGTCTGCATGCCTGAGTGCTTGAATTTATACACCTGGGGCCAGGCCAAGTGATTAGAACACCTGATTCTGATCATTTGAATGGGTGAGCGAATACTTTTGGTAATATAGTGTACTTAAGAGACGCTATAAGATGAAAATAGTTAAAACTAGTAGTTGTATTCTATGTAATCTAAATCAAACATTCCTACACGTCATGTGGGAATGTCCAGCTGTATACCTTCTGGAGAGAAGTGACAGTGTCTCTCTCTGAACTCTTCCAGCTAAAAATTAACTGTTGATCACAAAGGATGCTTCTAGGGATTGCGACTCAGATTTACATTTAAGTCCAGATAAATTTAGATTATGTTGTCTGGAAACTGTATGCATACATTTTGTGTGAATGTGTATTATCGAAAATTAATAAAAAAAATAAAAGGAAAAAAGGATTATCTCTTCCACTAAGTTTTTATTTTAAGGAAAACTACGGAGGCCAGTTGATTCTGAAGTGTCTGTGTAGGTTGTAGCATGCGGCCATCGACTTGAATGGATGGAAGTACCCCGATGCTTACCTCAGAACTTTAAGCCGGCGGAAGTGTGCTCTTCGCCGGGTCAGTTTGAGGACAGCAACCCCTACCTCTGCCGGAGCATAGAAATCATGTTTTTCTCCACATTAAACATCTCATTCAAGCTTGGTGTTGTAGCCAATTTGAATGTTTTTTATTGAAATGTATTAAGTACTGTGATTTGTGAGGTTGCTATGACTACCAAGGTGTAGGCGGGGTTCAGTCAGGAAATCACAGGTTACTTTAGGGTGACTGGGGGCACAGGTGTCGAGTGTTGGCAATCACCAGGGAAGCCACACAGTTTTCAACCGTGAGGTGGTTTTTGTTTGAGCACAGTTATTTGCGTTATTTATTGTTTATTTTCAGCCACTTTAGTATTTTGAGTAACAGCTAATTACCCGGCCTTTGTTAGGCACCCTGCAAAGTAAAATAAACATTTTAAAACGTACTCAAGGACCTGTTTGCTTTCAACTCTACTACACCACGCGTATGGAAAGAGCTTCACTGCCACATCCCTCACTGGCAAGTTTTTTGGAGGTTCGATTGCCTTTACATCAAGTTGAAAACTATGCTTCCAAGGATCGATGTGGACACAGAAGGACAACGCATCATTCAAGACCTGGTCCTGGACTCCTGACTGCCTCGTCACGTCACGGCCCAGCCCGCAGTGGGACGCAGACCAAGCAACATCAAAGTCACGGTCACGGTAGGACTATATTGTGAACGAATTAAAGTTGCAGAAGAGAGTAGCCTTCACGCAACGGGATACAGGGAAATCCCACACATCAATATAGCCTCCTTGAAACGTTAAATGAATGGACATGAGTGAAGAGGAAAATCAGGAAATGGATGAAAAAATGAATGATGCTGTCACGGACAATGAAATGGACAATGAGCCTGGTAAACGGCCGTCTAAACTCACGTTTAAAGCAATGGAAGCAAAAATACTGTCAATACAAAAGGAGAGGAATTCTGGAATAAGGCAACTACTGAAAATGGCAAAGGAAATTGAACAAATGATGATTTCAAATGAAAGTGTTTCTGATGTGCAAATCAAACATGAAGTGATGTGGAAAATGTATGGGGAAACTGTAAAGTTGCAAGAGTCATTAAAATTATTAGTGCCCGAGGATGAAATGTCAAATCAAAATGGATGGTTTAAAAATCAAATGCACAAAGTGAATGGAGTGATAAGCAAAATGGAAAAATGGATGCTTGCAAGCAAGGAGCAAGACAAAACGGATGAGCATGATGATGAAACCAGTGTTGATGTTTCAAATGATGCAAATGAGGTTCTGGAAAATGGTTCAAATGAAAATGATGGTTTCAATGCAAATGAGGTTCTGGAAAATAATGGTTCAAATGAAAATTATGTTTTATATGCAAATGAGGTTCTGGTTGGTTCAAATGACATGACAAATGGAAATGAGGATGTGGATAACATTGGCCCAAATGACAGTGTCTCTAATACTGGTGGCAGAACAAATGTGTAACGTGGGAGCTCAAGAGCTTCAAGGTCCACTACAGCTTCTGCCCGGATTCAGGCTGAGGCTGAAAGAGCTGCACTTCTAGCCATGGAGGCTGCTCTCAAGGAAAAACATGAGCTAGAGGCTGAAGAGGAACAAGCAAAGGCTCAACAAGAACGAATAAGGAAAAGAAAGGAACTGCTTGAACTACAGAGTCGGATTGCTGCTCAGACAGCTAAGGTTTCAGTTTCCTATGTCAGAAACAGAGGGTCTGACATAGGAAGCAAAGTCTCAAATGCAATGAACTCATATGTGTCAAAACAAAGGTCTGCTCTCAAACCCTCTGCTGTGCCATTTGTTCCACAAACATCAAGTTGTCATGTTACTCATCCACCAGCAGGAGGCATCAACCCACCAGCAGGACCTGTCAGATTTGCAATGCCATCACAGCCTCAGCAGTTAAAGGAACAATACAACCAATTCAGACCTACAGCAACTATGTCGGACAGAACAGGAACAAGGGCTAAGGAAATCAATTCACAAGGAACCAGACCAAAACTTTATGCTTCAAATCCTAACCCAAGCATGCCCCAAAGAACTGTGCAGTCATATCCCATTGCATACAGGCCACAGCAATGGCAGCAAGTGAATGAGGAGGGCCAAGGCAGCATGTCACAACAGTCTCATCACTCATACCCCACTGCACAACCAGCACAACAATCCAACCAATCTGGCCCAGGTAATATTTTCACCATCATGCAAAAGCAAAACGACATCACAGCATTATTGGTGCAACAGCAGTCGTCACTTTCACTACCCCCAAGAAACATACCAACTTTTGATGGAAACCCTCTCGAATATGTCACCTTTATCAGAGCTTTTGAACACGGAGTTGAAGCTAAGGCTGACAGTGCTGTTGATTGCTTATACTACCTGGAGCAGTACACCAAAGGGCAACCTCAAGAACTGGTCAAGAGCTGTCAACACATGCCACCTGACAGGGGGTACCAAAGAGCAAGGATGCTTTTGCAGGAACGCTTTGGCAATGAGCAAAAAATAGCCACTGCGTACATGGAGAAAGCCCTTGGATGGGCAACATTGAAATCTGAGGATATTAAAGCTTTACAAGCATTCTCATTATTCCTGCGCATATGCTGTAATGCTATGGAGAATATAAGTTACATGTCAGAGATGAATATGCCCTCAAATATCCGTGCAATAATCATGAAGTTGCCATACAAGCTGAGGGAGAAATGGAGAAATGTTGCTTTTGAGCATCAGGAGAGACGTCATCATCAACTAGTTTTCGGTGATGTGGTCAATTTCATTGAGAGACAAGTGTCTATTGCCTCTGATCCACTGTATGGAGACATTCAAGATACAGCTGTCTCATTTTCCAAGTTAAAGGTTGGAAATAAACTGTCACAGGGACGCACAAAGGAAAAAGGAAGCAGCTTCATTACATCTGTGGCACCTGTTAATTCTGAAAATGAAAAAGATAAATACTCACCTGACAAACTTACCAGGGCATCTTGTCTGCTGTGTGAAGAGGGCCACAAACTGGAAGTGTGCCCTAAGATGGAGAAGAAGCACCACAGAGACAAAATTGACATTCTAAAAAAGAAAGGTGCTTGTTTTGGATGTTTATCTGTAGGACACATGAGTAAAGAGTGTCACAAAGTATCTATCTATCTATCTACAGTCGGCTGTCCTGCAAGGTGTGTAACCTGAAACATCCTAGTATCCTCCACATTAATGACAAAGAATGGAAAGAAATCAAATCAAAAGGCTCACAGCAAGAAACAACAGGGGTGAGTGAAGCCACCACTTCCAAGACTTGTGGCCATATAGGGGCCGGAGCGCAGGACTGCGTTTTGTCAGTTGTGCCTGTAAAGGTCAAAGCAAAGAAAGGCAGCACTATTCTGACAACCTATGCTTTTCTAGACCCCGGCAGCTCATCCACTTTTTGCTCTGAGCAACTAATGAGGAAGCTGAAAGTGACAGGAAGGAACACTAAATTCCTAATGAAAACAATGAATAAAGAAAGCTTTGTAAACAGTCACGTCATCTCAGGACTTGAGGTAGCCGCACTCAATGACAACAACTATGTTGAGCTGCCTGATGTGTACACCCAATTCAAGATGCCTGTGACACGTGATAACATCCCACGACAGGAAGACCTGCATGCTTGGCCATACTTAAACTCTGTTGAAATCCCTGCTATTGATGCAGATGTGGAGCTGTTAATAGGAAGTAACGCCTCAGAAGTAATGGAGCCATGGGAAGTGATACACAGCAGAGGAAAAGGACCTTATGCTGTTAAAACACTATTGGGCTGGGTTGTCAATGGACCATTGAGAGGAGGCAATGACAGTGGGAGCAGCTGCCCCACAATGACAGCCAACCGCATCTCCATTGCTCACATAGAGGAACTGTTGGTGAAGCAGTACAACCATGACTTCACTGAGAAATCCACAGAGGACAAGCCAGAGATGTCTATAGAGGATCTGAAATTCATGAACATTGTCAACACATCAGCTGAAATACAAGATGGACACTACTGCTTGAAGTTACCTTTCAGAGAGGACAATGTTGTCATGCCCAATAACCGACATCTTGCTGAGCAAAGGGTCCTCTGCCTGAAAAGGAAATTGGAGAGAAATCCTACGTTCAAGGAGGAATATTCAAACTTCCTCAGTGATGTCATAAACAATGGCTATGCAGAGTGTGTGCCAAAGCATCAATTGGAAGGAAAAGAAGGAAAAAAGTGGTACATCCCACATCATGGGGTGCACCATCCTAAAAAGAGAACCCTGAGAGTCGTGTTTGACTGTGCAGCAAGCTACAAAGGCGTGTCACTCAACACCAAGTTACTCCAGGGACTTGACTTGACAAATTCCTTGCTCAGAGTTCTCACAAGGTTTCGTATGAATTCTGTTTCGGTTATGGCTGACATAAAAGCTATGTACCATCAAGTCAGAGTGGCAAAGCAGGATGTGGACTTTCTGCGCTTCTTATGGTGGCCAGGAGGAGACCTGACACAGCCACTCACTGAGTACAGGATGACTGTTCATCTGTTTGGTGCAATATCATCGCCCAGCTGTGCCAGTTTTGCCCTTAGGAAGACAGCTGAAGACCACAGAGCAGACTTCCCAGTCCATGTCACTGATACCATCATGCACAACTTTTATGTGGATGACTGCTTGAAGTCTGTGTCTTCAGAGGAGGAAGCCATGTCTTTGGTAACAGACCTGACTGCTCTGTGTCAATTAGGAGGATTCCAGTTGCTTAAATGGATGAGCAACAGCAGGTCGGTGTTGGAAGCCATTGATGTGGAGAAAAGAGCCAAAGAAGTGAAAGAACTGGACTTCGACAGAGACAGCCTTCCTGTCGAAAGAACCCTGGGCCTGCAGTGGTGTGCAGAAACTGACACTTTCAGGTTCAGGATGTCAGTCCAAGAAAGACCATTCACAAGACGAGGCATTTTGTCTGTAGTGAGCTCGGTCTATGACCCGATTGGATTTTTAGCACCCTTTACCTTACCTGTTAAAACACTGCTGCAAAACCTTTGCAAGATGAGCTACAGTTGGGATGAGGACATTCCCCCAAACTACCAGCTGCAGTGGGTAGGGTGGCTAGAAGACTTAAAAAGACTCTGCACTTTCAGTGTGCCAAGATGCTTTAAACCCAAAGGCTTTGGACAGCTCGTAAGTGCACAACTCCACCACTTCTCTGATGCCAGTGAGAACGGCTATGGCACAGTTTCTTATTTGAGGCTGCATAGTGAGGATGAGAAAATCCATCTCTTTTGTGCTAGGAAAAGCACGAGTTGCTCCTTTAAAGAATGTCACAATCCCAAGAATGGAACTAACAGCTGCTGTGCTGGCGGTGAGAGTTGACAGACTCCTGAAAACAGAGTTACAACTAGAGCTGGAAAACTCACTCTTCTGGACAGACAGCACAACAGTGTTAAGGTACATCAAGAACGAAACAAAGCGTTTCCACACCTTTGTTGCCAACAGGGTCTCTGCTATAAGAGAAGCCACAAGTGTCTCACAGTGGAGGTATGTTGACACAAAACGGAACCCAGCTCACGAGGCCTCTCGTGGGGTGAAAGTTGACTACCTTCTCACTAGCAGCAGATGGATCCATGGCCCAGACTTTCTGTCCAAGAGTGAAGAGGAGTGGCCTCCTAATATGCTGGATTCAACCTCCATCAGCAGTGATGACCCAGAGGTCAAAGGAGAGGTGTCAGTGAATGCTGTCATCACCACAGACCAACCAAATGCAGTAAACAAACTGATAACCTACTTCTCCTCCTGGAAAAGGCTGAAGACCTCTGTGGCATGGTTTCTTCAGCTAAGAAAGATGTTGAAGTTGTTGAGTCTAAAGAGAAAAGAAATACAAGCTTCTCTGCCCAGCAGCGGCCTAGACCCAATTCAACAAAAGAAAAAGGTGGAAGAGGACATGAATAGATTCAGAGCCACGTTGAGTGGTCACATACTATGTCCCGAAGATCTCAACATGGCTGAAAGAGTCATCATTCAGTACAGTCAAATGGACAAGTTCAGTGATGAAATCGCTGCTTTGAAAAAAGGAACAGCTGGAGTGACGAAAAGCAGTCACATTTACAAGCTTGATCCAGTGCTGAAGGAAGGACTCTTGAGAGTGGGTGGTAGGCTCAGCAAAGGAGCAATGCCTGATGACACAAAACACCCTGTCATTCTTGCAAAGGACCAACATATCTCCACTCTCATCTTACGCCACATACGCGAACAGAACGGACACTGTGGAAGAAATCACCTACTTTCCATACTTTGTCGACAATATTGGATCACCAGAGCAAATGCTGCTGCCAGAAACATCCTGTCATCCTGTGTTGCCTGCCGACGATACAGAGGAAAGCTGGGTGAACAAAAAATGGCAGATTTGCCTAAAGAAAGACTGCAAACAGATCTCCCACCATTCACAAATGTGGGCATTGACTATTTTGGACCATTTGAGGTGAAAAGAGGCCGCAGCCTCATTAAACGCTATGGAGTTATTTTCACCTGCATGGCCAGTCGAGCAGTTCACCTGGAAATGGCCTATTCATTGGACACCAGTTCATGCATAAATGCAATACGGAGGTTCATTTCAAGACGAGGCCAAGTATCCCACATCAAATCTGACAATGGAACGAACTTTATTGGAGCAGAACGTGAGCTAAGAGAAGCTCTCTCTGAACTGAACCATGAGAAAATCCAAAATGCTCTACTTCATTCTGGAGTGACATGGACCTTTAACACTCCAACCGCATCACATCGTGGAGGAGTATGGGAGAGAGTCATTCGCATGATCAGGAAAGTATTGACTTCTGTTCTTCATCAGCAACATCTGGATGATGAAGGGTTACAAACACTCCTGTGTGAAGTGGAGGCCATATTGAATGACCGACCCATTACAAAAGCTTCAGAATCCAAATCACATTCTCCTGTTGAAAAGCAAACCTTCACTACCACCTGGCCTTTTCAACAAAACTGACTCTTATTCCAAACGACGATGGAAACAAGTTCAATTCCTCGCCAATCTCTTCTGGCACAGATGGCTGAGGGAGTACGTACCACTGCTGCAGGAGAGACAGCGGTGGCCACAGGACAAAAGGAACTTTGTCGCAGGAGACGTGGTCATTGTAGCGGACTTAAATGCCCCTCGAGGATCGTGGCTGTTGGGCAGGGTACTGCAGACCTTTCCTGACAGGCAGGGCCTTGTGCGCTCTGTTAAAGTCCGGACCAAGTACAAAGTCCTGGAGCGACCGATCACCAAGATTTGTCTTCTATTGGAAGCTGACTAAAGACTGAACCCAACTTCTATTATTGGGGTTACCCAACCCTATTGGATACCTACATGACCTATGAACATTGCGGTATGAGAAACTGCTATGGACAATGCACTTATTTGGCTACAGTATTGAATGTTGTTTGAATTGTTATGTTTTTATACAGTAACAATTAGGGGCCGGAGTGTTGTAGCCAATTTGAATGTTTTTTATTGAAATGTATTAAGTACTGTGATTTGTGAGGTTGCTATGACTACCAGGGGCACAGGTGTCGAGTGTTGGCAATCACCAGGGAAGCCACACAGTTTTCAACCGTGAGGTGGTTTTTGTTTGAGCACAGTTATTTGCGTTATTTATTGTTTATTTTCAGCCACTTTAGTATTTTGAGTAACAGCTAATTACCCGGCCTTTGTTAGGCACCCTGCAAAGTAAAATAAACATTTTAAAACGTACTCAAGGACCTGTTTGCTTTCAACTCTACTACACCACGCGTATGGAAAGAGCTTCACTGCCACATCCCTCACTGGCAAGTTTTTTGGAGGTTCGATTGCCTTTACACTTGGTATAATGAAATGTGATCAAAATCATATGTTGCAGTTTATTATTAAGTGAAGAGCGGGTGTTTTCAGGCAAAATTTAAAAGGGACTGTTTTGCTCCCTATCCTTTCCCTATGAATGGTTCTCCAACGACTCTTGTCCGTCTGAGGCTCCAGTGTCAAGGTGTGAATGAGACTGAAACTTCTTGGGGACAGAAGTTAAAACTGTATTGTAAATCGATGGCAGATTAAATCTTAGTCCACCTCCTCTGTTTAGTGAAGGTTTTTCCAGTCTGACATAGATGGCTTCCTTTACTCCTCTTTCAAACCATCTGTCTTCTCTGGCTAAGATTTGGATGTTGTTATCTTCAAAAGAGTGCCCTTTGTCCTTCAGGTGTACTGCTGAATCGTTTCCCGATGAGCTGGCTCTCCTGTGCTGCATTTATGGATGGGTTGTTTCCCCAATGTATACAGTAGCATGCAAAAGTTTGGGCACCCCTCTAAGATTTCATAATAATTTGCTCTAACTTTATAAAAGACGATCACAGCAACAAGATTTTATTTTCTACAGAGATGTAGACATTTGAGTGTTTTCCAGACCAAAATTCTTAGTGTGTCATTACAAAGTTTTATTATAATAAATTAAAATGTAAAACATGGTATGTGCAAAAGTTTAGGCACCCTTTTAATCACATTGATTTTAAGACCTGTAGGGATTTGTAGCTGACAACCCAAAACTACTTTGATTAGCTTGTGAGACCTTCAATTACAAAGACCGGTAAAACCAATCATGAAAAAGGCTATTTAACAGAGGCAATTGCTAGCTGTGCTTGTCCTAGGCTCCTGGCAACATGGGGGCATCGAAACAACTCTCCAGTGACCAAGAAACTAAGATAATTCATCGTCATGAATTAGGAGAAGGGTACAAGAAATTATCAAGAAGGTTTAGGATGTCTATTTCCACAGTCAGAAATGTGGTGCAGAAATGGAAGGCCAGAAGAACAGTCATTGTGAAGAAAAGATGTGGTAGGCCAAAAAAAAATACTGGAAAGACACAGACGAGGGATGGTTAGAATGGTCACAGACCACCTCCAGAGAACTACAAGAACATCTGGCTACTGATGGTGTAGTTGTTCATCGTTCCACAATCCAGCGCACATTGCACCAGGAAAAGCTCTTTGGAAGGCTGATGCGCAAAAAGCCTTTCCTGAGTGTTCGTCACAAAAAGAGTCGCATAAGGGTATGCAAAAGCACATCTGGAAAAAAAATATTGTGGTCAGATGACACTAAGGGTTATTCGGTCAGAACAAGAGGAGGTATGCATGGCAAAAAAACCACACTGAGTTCCATGAGAAGAACTTATTGCCTACTGTGAAATATGATGGGGTCCATCATGTTATGGGGCTGTGTGGCTAGCACAGGGACAGGAAACCTTGTTAAAGTTGAGGGCTACATGAATTCCTCTCAGTATCAGCAGATTCTTGACAAGAATGTTCAGGAATCTGTCACAAAGTTGAAGCTACGCCGGGGTTGGATTTTTCAGCAGGACAATGATTCCAAGCACTGTTCAAAATCCACCAAGGAATTCATGCAGAAGCACAAGTACAATCTTCTGGAATGGCCATCCCAGTCCCCAGACCTTAACATCATTGGAAATGTATGGATTGATTTACGCACAGAAGCAAAGAACCCTGACTGAACTGGAGGCGTTTTGTATGGAGGAATGGGCCAAACTACCATGTGCCAGACTTCAGGGACTTGTCAGTAGCTATAGGAGGCGTGTACAGGCTGTTCTTGCAGCAAAAGGAGGGTCTATTAAATATTAATGGAATTATTTCTTTGGGGTACCCAAATTTATGCACATGCCTATTTTTGTTTAAATATACATAAAAATGTTTCTGTTGGACCAATGAAAATGATTTCACTACTGAGATGTTTCTGTTTCCATAAGGTATAACATTTGTTAAAATAAAGTTGCTGCTTCAAAAGCTCAGCAAGTGACAAACTGATGCAATGATTTTCCTAAGGGGTGCCCAACCTTTTGCATACCACTGTAAGTCTGTACACTCCTCACTGCACTGGTGTACGCTGTTCAGTGCAGTGAGGAGTCAGAATAGCTGCTCGATCGAATCCGTGTACCTTCTGTTCATTAGTTTTTCGTAGTGAAACCAAATAGAAATAAACGAGAAACAATGTGTTTTTTCGTTATCCATTTTAAAAACCTAAATGGAAAAAACGGATAACAGATCGTTGTTATCATTTTCCGATTCTCCACCAATATCCGTTTTAAAAACCAAAATGAAAATTTTTGGATTACGGGATAATCCGCTGGCTCACATTGTGACGGCCACTAGCAGAGGCATTTGCCAAGGCACCCCCAGATGCCACGACAAATGCCTTTGTTTAGGGGCGATGTCACGGCTGCCACTGGTCGGGGGAGGTGCTACGACAAGGTTTTATTTTCTTTGCAAAGAAAAGGTCAATCAACACGTGAGCGGTCAAAAGTGAAGAAAGACCCCGAATGTGGGGTAACCTAAACATTTATACCTGAGGAACACCCCATTTACATCCCTTTGTCTGCTGCAGGGGTGCCCCCACTGGGAAGTGTTGCCACACCCTTTTGTCTATTGCAGGTAGCGACGCCGACCCCCCGTTGGTGTGTTTTACACTTGGAGCATCCTGCAGGATCTTGCACGTAAGTGAAAAGCCGAGTCCAGACATCACAATCCACAAAGACAAAAGGGCTCAGTATCTCATGTTAGGAAGGGGGGAAGTTGGCCGTCTCTAGTGGCCAAGACAAAGAAATAAAAATTTCTATTACAATTCCCCCTTTTGATTATTGATTAATCACTAACTTCCCAAAAAGAATATGAATAAAATTAGGTAAAATAAAATAAAAGTTCGTAGTCACAACTTAATTATCCGACACATTAATTCACGGGGATTTTAAAATGTATCATCATGGCAGTTGTTTAGAAGGAACCAGGGAAGAAAAGTAGAAAAACTAAGTAACAAAACAAAACAAAGTAGAACAAACAAACAAAAAAAATATATATATTGTTTACATATTGTCCTCATCGGAATCATAGTTCAGGCCGGGGTACTGAGAATATTGAGTCTGGATTGTGATTGTCATCTTGTCTGGTTGGTGGTTGTTAAATTAGTGGAGTTATTCCTTGTGTCGTCCTCTCCTTGTGCTTATTCGTCTCCTGTTGTCCGTCTCTGCGCCGTCTGTCCTGGTGTTGTCCGTCTCAGTGTCGTCCGTCCTCGCGTTGTCCGTCTCAGCATCATCCGTCCTCATGTTGTTCGTCTCCGCGCCATCCGGTTAGCAGCTGAATTCCTCTTTGGTGAACCAGTGTTGAGTTATGGCAACCAACATTTGAGACATGGTCTAACCCATGTGTCAATTTTGCAAAGTGGGGAAGGAAGTATTTGGGCAGGCAAGGTTTGTCGTAGTCATAGTTCAGGCTGGGGTACTGAGAATATTGAGGTTGGATTGTGATTGTCATCTTGTCTGGTTGGTGGTTGTTAAATTAGTGGAGTTATTCCTTGTGTCGTCCTCTCCTTGTGCTTATTCGTCTCCTGTTGTCCGTCTCTGCGCCGTCTGTCCTGGTGTTGTCCGTCTCAGTGTCGTCCGTCCTCGCGTTGTCCGTCTCAGCATCATCCGTCCTCATGTTGTTCGTCTCCGCGACATCCGGTTAGCAGCTGAATTCCTCTTTGGTGAACCAGTGTTGAGTTATGGCAACCAACATTTGAGACATGGTCTAACCCATGTGTCAATTTTGCAAAGTGGGGAAGGAAGTATTTGGGCAGGCAAGGTTTGTCGTCAGGTTCCCACCACACTGCTTCCTTCTTTGTGGCACCGCAGTTTTTCCATAACATCTTTTCTTGTGATGCAGCAAAAGACTGAATTGCTGTAAGAGAGCTTGGAATAGAGACTTCAGTTGAAACAAGCAAAGGGTTAAGGATGGTGGGTCAGAGTGCAGCATTTTTTGCAGCAGCATCAGCTCTTGCATTCCCTAGAGAGACAGAATCTGAGTTATTAGTATGGTACAAACAGCGATTGAAGTTGGGAGCAAAATGGCATCTAGAAGAGCTGCAACCTTGTCATGGTGGGGAATGGGTTTTCCATCAGATTTTAAGAATTGTCTGTGTTTCCACAGAGTACCAAAATCATGTACAACACCAAATGCATATCTAGAGTCGGTGTAGATAGTCACAGTCTTGTTGCTTGCCAGCTTGCATGCCTCTGTCAATGCTGTAAGTTCTGCAGCTTGTGCAGAATAGTGAGAGGGGAGTGAACCTGAGACAAGAGTTTCATGATTAGTGACAACCGCAAATCCAACTCTGTTGCGACCGGTTTGTGGGTCGCGGGAAGCAGATCCATCTACACACAGTTACTCATTGCGCGGCTCGCGAGCCGCATGCTGCTCGTCAAGCTATAACTGGCGACTCGCATGGTAGCTTACAGTAACACACTGCCACTTGCCTTTAATTAGTGCCGAGTGCCTATGACCATAGGCACGAGGCCACTATTGATCTTCTGCGTGTTTCTTTGCAGTTTTATTATTCATTTTCCGCCCTTTTTCGCCGATGAATGTGGCCCGAACCAGCGAGAGGACCCCAACACATGATATATCGAAACGTGTGTTTTGATCCCGAATCCCGTGCTATTACTTGTATAAACGATCGGTGACTTTTTCGCGATTTTATTCGCGAAAAACCGCGAAAAATTTCCCATTGAAATGAATGGGAGACCCCGAAAAATCAACAGGCATTTTCTACAATCAACTGCTCTGGCATACTTTCACCCAGAGACTTCATTTAAACTTTAAAATGAAGGCACTCTTGTCTTCTCTTTAGAGATTCCCTCCACTTATCGACACCTTTTACTGTTTTTAAACTATGAAGCCTCAAAGCGGTGTAGGTTTTTACTCAAATTTCGGGGTTTATAATGGGTGTGTATTGCGCGGAATGTTCGCGCTAGAGGGACAGCTAGAGTGAGAAGAGAGAAGAAAATTAGGCAAAAAATAAAATAGAAACTGCTCCGGTGGCCACAAATTTCACACCACAGACATAATTTATACATAGAAACGTAGGAAAATTTGTCTTCTCGCTCACAATTTGTCTGCTAAAGCTGTAAGTCTTATAGTTTTGGCGTGAGATGCAAAGCTGCGCCAGCAAACCCCTTCCTCGCTCCATAGACTGCAATGTTAAATTTGTGGAGGAAAGCAGAAGCAATCCTCAGAATCAGAATCAGAATCAGAATCACCTTTATTCGCCAAGTATGTGCACATACAAGGAATTTGACTCCGGTAACTTTACTCTCTAGTACAGTAATAAGAATAAAAACACAATAAAATAAAATAAATCTAAATCTCAATCTGTACATATTAACTATAGGATAATATATACACCGGGGGTTATTGTACAGTGAATATTTACAAGGCAGAGTCATTGTTCATGTTCATCTATTGTTCATGTGGGTGGGCTTGCACTCTGTGACTGCTCAGAGTTCATCAGAGCCACAGCCCGGGGAAAGAAACTGTCCTTGTGCCGGGTGGTTTTGGCGTACAGTGCTCTGTAGCGCCGGCCTGAGGGGAGGAGTCTAAACAGTTTGTGACCAGGGTGTGAGGGGTCTGTGGAGATTTTCCTGGCCCGCTTCCTGACCCGGGACTGGTACAGGTCCTGGATGGAGGGAAGATTGGTACCAATGATCCTCTCTGCAGACCTGACTGTTCTCTGCAGTCTGTCCCTGTCCTGCCTGGTGGAGGATCCAAACCAGACAGTGATGGACGTGGTCAGGACAGACTGGATTATTGCGGTGTAGAAGATGATCAGCAGCTCCTGAGGCAGGTTGAACTTTCTGAGCTGGCGCAGAAAGTACAGCCTCTGCTGGGCCTTCTTCCTCACAGAGTCAATGTGGGCGGTCCACTTCAGGTCCCGTGAAATTGTGGACCCTAGGAACCTGAAAGACTCCACTGTTGGGACTGTCCTGTTGAGGATTGTGAGAGGAGAGGGTGATGGGGGTCTCTTCCTGAAGTCCACTGTCATCTCCACAGTTTTGAGCGGGTTTAGCTCCAGGTGGTTCTGACTACACCAGAGGACTAGCTGTTCCACTTCCCTTCTGTAAGCAGACTCGTCTCCATCCCGGACGAGTCCAATGACGGTGGTGTCGTCTGCAAACTTCAGGAGTTTCACAGAAGGGTCCCTTGAGGTGCAGTCAGTGGTGTAAAGGGAGAAGAGCAGTGGGGAGAGAACACATCCTTGGGGGGCGCCAGTGCTGAGGGACCGGGTACTGGAAGTGAAGTTTCCCAGTTTCACCTGCTGCCTCCTGTCAGTCAGGAAACTGGTAATCCACTGACAGGTGGAGGGGGGCACGGTGAGCTGGGACAGTTTATGGTGAAGGAGCTCCGGGACGATGGTGTTGAACGCCGAGCTGAAGTCCACAAATAGGACCCGTGCGTAGGTCCCTGCAGAATCTAGGTGGTCCAGGATGTAGTGGAGAGCCATGTTGATTGCATCATCCACTGACCGGTTTGCTCTGTAGGCAAACTGCAGGGGGTCTAGCAGGGGATCCGTGATGTCCTTCAGATGGGCCAGCACCAGTCGTTCAAAGGATTTCATGACTACAGATGTCAGGGCGACTGGTCTGTAGTCGTTTAATCCTGTGACAGGGGACTTCTTGGGAACCGGGATGATGGTGGAGCGTTTGAGGCAGGAGGGGACCTCGCACAGCTCCAGCGAGTTGTTGAGTTGTTTTAAATCGCTTTAAATAGCTCACATTTCTACATTTTACCCACAAACTGCATATCTAGACGTTCAGGAAAGCCTCAAGATGCCCAAAGTGAAGTCGGTTCAACGATTGGACACACGGTTTGGCCACAAGGCCTTCCTGTTCGAGGCCGTAGTTTCTGCATTTTTTCTCTCTCTCCCTGTCTTCGTAACTGAAATTCAAACTGGTAACCGTGGCAACCAGGGGCTCCACAGAAAGAGGCGGGAAAACATAAGCAACTGGTCTGTAGGGCGGCCATTTTGGGGCAATGTTAATGGAAACAGCCCACTCGGGAAACTTCTACCTGAAGTAACTGGTCCGTGGGGCGGCCATTTTGGCTTTTGGCACCCAAGTTGAACAATGACAGGTGTCTGTCTGTCATTGGCTAGCGCGTCATGCTAATTGCTAACATTAGCGGCTAATGCTAATTTTTAGTAGCTAGAAATTGGTGGTAGCATTAGTGGCAGCATTAGCATGTTAGCGAATAGCATATTAGCAATTAGCAATTAGCATGTTAGCATTAGCATGTTAGCAATTAGCATCTACTTAATTTTTAGTGGCTTAAAATACATGCTAACACTAAACTAATGCTAAAATTAGTGGCTAGCGCGTCATGCTAATTGCTAACATTAGCGGCTAATGCTAATTTTTAGTAGCTAGAAATTGGTGGTAGCATTAGTGGCAGCATTAGCATGTTAGCGAATAGCATATTAGCAATTAGCATGTTAGCATTAGCATGTTAGCAATTAGCATCTACTTAATTTTTAGTGGCTTAAAATACATGCTAACACTAAACTAATGCTAAAATTAGTGGCTAGCGCGTCATGCTAATTGCTAACATTAGCGGCTAATGCTAATTTTTAGTGGCTAGAAATTGGTGGTTGCATTAGTGGCAGCATTAGCATGTTAGCGAATAGCATATTAGCAATTAGCATGTTAGCATTAGCATGCTAACAATTAGCATGTTTTCAATTTTTAGTGTCTAAAGAGACATGCTAACACTAAACCAATGCTAAAATTAGTGGCTAGCACGTCATGCTAATTGCTAACATTAGCAGCTAATGGCAACAGCCCACTCGGCACTTCAAAAATTTCCGCGGGAATTTTCTAGTTATTATTCATTTTCCGCCCTTTTTCGCCGATTAATGCGGCCCGAACCGGCAAGAGGACCCCAACACATGATATATCGAAACGTGTGTTTTGATCCCAAATCCTATGCTATTACTTGGATAAGCGATCTGTGATTTTTTCGCCAATTTATTCATGAAAAAAGGCGAAAAATTTCCCATTCAAATGAATGGGAGACCCCGAAAAATCAACAGGCATTTTCAACAATCAACTGCTCTGGCATACTTTCACCCAGAGACTTCATTTGAACTTTAAAACGTAGACACTCTTGTCTTCTCTTCAGTGATTCCCTTCACTTATCGACACCTTTTACCGTTTTTAAACCATTAAGCCTCAAAGTTGTGAAGGTTTTTACTTAAATTTCAGGGTTTATAATGGGTGTGTATTGCGCGGAATGTTCGCGCTAGAGTGGATGACATCATCAGCTAGAGTGAAGAGTAGAGAAGAACATTAGGCAAAAAATAAAATAGAAACTGCTCCGGTGGCCACAAATTTCACACCACAGACATAATTTATACATAGAAACGTAGGAAAATTTGTCTTCTCGCTCACAATTTGTCTGCTAAAGCTGTAAGTCTTATAGTTTTGGCGTGAGACGCAAAGCTGCACCAGCAAACCCCTTCCTCGCTCCATAGACTGCAATGTTAAATTTGTGGAGCAAAGCAGAAGCAATCCTTTGTTTTAAATCGCTTTAAATAGCTCACATTTCTACATTTTACCCACAAACTGCATATCTAGACGTTCAGGAAAGCCTCAAGATGCCCAAAGTGAAGTCGGTTCAACGATTAGACACACGGTTTGGCCACAAGGCCTTCCTGTTCGAGGCCGTGGTTTCAGCATTTTCGCCCACTCTAGTCCTTTTCTAACTGATATTCAAACTGGTAACCGTGGCAACCAGGGGCTCCACAGAAAGAGGCGGGAAAACATAAGTAACTGGTCTGTAGGGCGGCCATTTTGGGGCAATGTTAATGGAAACAGCCCACTCCGAGAAAATTCTAACTGAAGTAACTGGTCTGTGGGGCGGCCATTTTGGCTTTTGGCACCCAAGTTGAACAATGACAGGTGTCTGTCTGTCATTGGCTAGCGCGTCATGCTAATTGCTAACATTAGCGGCTAATGCTAATTTTAAGTAGCTAGAAATTGGTGGTAGCATTAGTGGCAGCATTAGCATGTTAGCGAATAGCATATTAGCAATTAGCATCTACTTAATTTTTAGTGGCTTAAAAGTCATGCTAACACTAAACCAATGTTAAAATAATTGGCTAGCGCATCATGCTAATTGCTAACATTAGCGGCTAATGCTAATTTTTAGTGGTAGAAATTGGTGGTAGCATTAGTGGCAGCATTAGCATGTTAGCGAATAGCATATTAGCAATTAGCATTAGCATGCTAACAATTAGCATGTATTTAATTTTTAGTGTCTAAAAAGACATGCTAACAGTAAACCAATGCTAAAATTAGTGGCTAGCGCGTCATGCTAATTGCTAACATTAGCGGCTAATGCAAATTTTTAGTGGCTAGAAATTGGTGGTTGCATTAGTGGCAGCATTAGCATGTTGGCGAATAGCATATTAGCAATTAGCATGTTAGCATTAGCATGCTAACAATTAGCATGTATTTAATTTTTAGTGTCTAAAGAGACATGCTAACACTAAACTAATGCTAAAGTTAGTGGCTAGCGCGTCATGCTAATTGCTAACATTAGCAGCTAATGGCAACAGCCCACTCGGCACTTCAAAAATTTCCGCGGGGATTTTCTAGTGTTCTTCTCTACTCTTCACTCAAGCTGATGATGTCATCCACTCTAGCGCGAACATTCCGCGCAATACACACCCATTATAAACCCTGAAATTTGAGTAGAAACCTTCACAACTTTGAGGCTTAATGGTTTAAAAACGGTAAAAGGTGTCGATAAGTGAAGGGAATCTCTGAAGAGAAGACAAGAGTGTCTACGTTTTAAAGTTCAAATGAAGTCTCTGGGTGAAAGTATGCCAGAGCAGTTGATTGTTGAAAATGCCTGTTGATTTTTCGGGGTCTCCCATTCATTTCAATGGGAAATTTTTCGCCGTTTTTCGCGAATAAATTCGCGAAAAACTCACCGATCGCTTATCCAAGTAATAGCATAGGATTCGGGATCAAAACACACGTTTCGATATATCATGTGTTGGGGTCCTCTTGCCGGTTCGGGCCGCATTAATCGGCGAAAAAGGGCGGAAAATGAATAATAACTAGAAAATTCCCGCGGAAATTTTTAAAGTGCCGAGTGGGCTGTTGCCATTAGCTGCTAATGTTAGCAATTAGCGTGATGCGCTAGCCACTAACTTTAGCATTACTTTAGTGTTAGCATGTCTCTGTAGACACTAAAAATTAAATACATTCTAATTGTTAGCATGCTAATGCTAACATGCTAATTGGTAATATGCTATTCGCCAACATGCTAATGCTGCCACTAATGCAACCACCAATTCGTAGCCACTAAAAATTAGCATTAGCCGCTAATGTTAGCAATTAGCATGAGGCGCTAGCCACTAATTTTAGCATTGGTTTAGTGTTAGCATGTCTTTTTAGACACTAAAAATTAAATACATGCTAATTGTTAGCATGCTAATGCTAACATGCTAATTGCTAATATGCTATTCGCTAACATGCTAATGCTGCCACTAATGCTACCACCAATTTCTAGCTACTAAAAATTAGCATTAGCCGCTAATGTTAGCACTTAGCATGACGCGCTAGCCAATGACAGACAGACACCTGTCATTGTTCAACTTGGGTGCCAAAAGCCAAAATGGCCGCCCCACAGACCAGTTACTTCAGTTAGATGTTTCCAGAGTGGGCTGTTTCCATTAACATTGCCCCAAAATGGCCGCCCTACAGACCAGTTACTTATGTTTTCCCGCCTCTTTCTGTGGAGCCCCTGGTTGCCATGGTGACCAGTTTGAATATCAGTTAAAAAAACGACTAGAGTGGGCGAAAATGCTGAAACCACGGCCTCGAACAGGAAGGCCTTGTGGCCAAACCGTGTGTCCAATCGTTGAACCGACTTCACTTTGGGCATCTTGAGGCTTTCCTGAACGTCTAGATATGCAGTTTGTGGGTAAAATGTAGAAATGTGAGCTATTTAAAGCGATTTAAAACAAAGGATTGCTTCTGCTTTCCTCCACAAATTTAACATTGCAGTCTATGGAGCGAGGAAGGGGTTTGCTGGCGCAGCTTTGCCTCTCACGCCAAAACTATAAGACTTACAGCTTTAGCAGACACATTGTGAGCGAGAAGACAAATTTTCCTACGTTTCTATGTATAAATTATGTCTGTGGTGTGAAATCTGTGGCCACGGGAGCAGTTTCTGTTTTATTTTTTGCCTAATTTTCTTCTCTCTTCTCACTCTAGCTGTCCCTCTAGCGCGAACATTCCGCGCAATACACACCCATTATAAACCCCGAAATTTGAGTAAAAACCTACACCGCTTTGAGGCTTCATAGTTTAAAAACAGTAAAAGGTGTCGATAAGTGAGGGGAATCTCTGAAGAGAAGACAAGAGTGCCTTCATTTTAAAGTTTAAATGAAGTCTCTGGGTGAAAGTATGCCAGAGCAGTTGATCGTTGAAAATGCCTGTTGATTTTTCGGGGTCTCCCATTCATTTGAATGGGAAATTTTTTGCGCTTTTTCGCGAATAAATTCGCGAAAAACTCGTCAATCGCTTATCCAAGTAATAGCATAGGATTCGGGATCAAAACACACGTTTCGATATATCATGTGTTGGGGTCCTCTGGCCGGTTCGGGCCGCATTAATTGCCGAAAAAGGGCGGAAAATGAATAATATTAAGTAAAAAAACTGCAAAGAAACACGCAGAAGATCAGAAGAGGCCCCTCCTCCCATAGGGAGGAGGGGCCTCTTCTGATCTTCTTATTTTAACTGATCTTCTTATTTTAACATTGGTTTAGTGTTAGCATGTCTTTTAATGAAATGTCTTTTCAGTTCCTGTGTAATCCATTATTGTAAATTCAAAAGTTTCTGATGATCAGACAAAAGAGGGTTATGAGTAAATACTGTTAGACCTTCTGTTCCTATGTCATATGTTAGGACAAGATCTAAGGTTTGATTAAAACTGTGAGTTGATCCAGTTACATTCTCAGAAAAAACAGCTGAATCTAATAATGATGTAAATGAGGAGCTATGGCTGTCACTGACAACATCAACATGGATGTTAAAGTCACCTACTATAATGACTTTATCTATTGTTAGTACTAAATTACATAAAAACTCAGAGAATTCAACTAAAATCTCAGAATAAGGAGCAGGTGGGCGATACACCACAACAAAAAGAATTGTTCTTTGTGTTTTCCGGTTTGGATGAGCAATACTAAGAGTAAGACTTTCAAATGGATTAAAGCTCTCCTTAGGTCTAGGATTAATAGATAAATCAGAGTAGAAGATAGCTGCCACTCCTCCTCTACTTGTGCTTCTAGGAATGTGATAATTATTATGACTGGGTGGCGTAGATTTAAACTAACATATTCATCATCTTGTAGCCATGTTTCAGTTAAACTAAATAGATCAGTCTGATGCTCAGTTATCAGATCATTTATTAAAAGAGATTGAGAGGGATGAGAGATGATGAGAGAAAGATCTGACATTTAAAAGACCACATTTAATTTTCCTGTTCTTCCGTTCTGCCAATGAAGTTGATTTGTATCAGAATCGAATGAGTAACTTTTGTTGTTTTTTGGTTTAAATAGTTTGGGAGCAGACAGAACATCTATATAGAGTATATAGAGTTTAAAGAGTTTGGGATGTGAGACAGTCCTAGAGAAGCGGCAGAGAAGTGTGTGAGACTACAACTCCGCCTCTTGGTCTGAACTCTGGGTTGTCATGGTTTTTGGGGGTTAAAATAATTTGGCCATATTTCTAGAGATAAGCGCAGCACCCGCTAAAGTGGAGTGGATGCCATCTCGCCTAATCAGACCAGGCTTTGCCCAGAAAGTGTTCCAATTGTCAATAAAGGTCAAGTTGTTTGCTGGACACCACCTAGATAACCAGCGATGGAATGACAACGGTGACTAAACATGTCATCGTTGGGCAGGTTGTGCAGGGGACCAGATAAACTACGGAGTCCAACATAGTTTTAGCAAACTTACACACCGATTCTACATTAACTTTTGTGACCTCCGATTGACGTTTATAGGGTAGTACAAGGGTTAACACTTAATCATTTCTGATGATGGTAATGGTAAATGGCCTTGCTTTTATACCTATTGGTACTCAAAGCGTTTTTTTACAGTCAGAGACACATCTACCCATTCACTCACACAAGCACGCACACATTCACACACCAGTGCCACGCACTGGGAGCAACTGGGGGTTCAGTGTCTTGCTCAAGGACACTTCGACATGTGGCACATTCCGGGGATCGAACCGCTAACCCTCTGGTTCGTGGACAACCCGCTCTACCTACTGAGCCCCAGTCGCCCCCAGGATGTTCTTGGTCAGAGAAGTCAGCTGCCCATATCCGACCGCCAACTCTCATCAGGCTTTCATTGTCAATAAAAGGGTTGTGTGACATATGTCCATCTTGTGTTATCTCTCAAATTCACGCTGGTACATTTCTAGTTGCACAGTTTTGATGATTATACATTTTGCTTGTGAAAATTCTGAGTTCAAGCTTTGATGCAGTGATGCCATTTCTTACAAGTCTCAGTCTGAAGATTATGACAATGACTTTGCTACACTGATGAGTGTGGCTACAACTCTCACAAGAGATTTCAAGCTTGAAAAGCGCTGAAACCTGAGCCCAGAGGCTGGTGTGTCACCATGGTTATCACTACAGTTACCTGTGGTCAGATTTCAACATCCAGGTCGGGGTCTGTGAGTTCATTTTCTTTCTGCAGCATCTGGCTGCTGAGGAAAGGCTGGCCTGGAGAACCACTTGGTGAGTAGCAAGTAAACTGGCGACATAGGCCTGGTAGCATGGTCAGCATGGTTTTGGTCAGTCCGGACAAAGTGCCATTGGTCAGATGAGGTGGGTTTTTGTATGCGTGTAACTCTGTTTCATACATACATGTGTTGTGGATGTAGCCCAGGACTCCTTCTCTCCTCCATGAGCTCGATGGCAAGCCGAAGTAGTCCATGTTTCCCACTGAGCCCTCCTTTCTGTAGGGAGAGGATCGTCCCAGTCCTGTTGCAGAGAGGTTAAGTCTCTTACGAGAGCTTTTGCCTGTGTTGTGATGGGTGACGGGTCCAAGAGGATCATACAGGTCAAGTGTTCTTTCATACCAGCTTTCCTTTGGAAGCTGCGCTGCAAGGAAGACAGTCTCTGTGCAGCCTGTGCTTTATTGTTTGGCAGCCGTCTCCTTGGTGAGTGGAATGGCAGTTGTCCCACCCAGTGGTTGTGATCTCCAAGGTGCCCTCCTTTGTCCATCATGTCCAGGAAAACATTGTCTGTGATGGAGAGAGTGATCTTTTCATTGTTCGCGTTCCTCGCAAAGACACTCTCTCCGAGGCGATTTATGTCTGCACGGGAGCATGGTGGTCTGTACTCACACGATGAGGCAGTGCAGAGAAGTGCAGAGAATAAGGTTCTATCTTTTCTTTCAGCTGGACGTTTTTAGTGCATGAAGTGAAGAATGAAGCTCTTGGACAACACGTTTGTCTTGTAGACTTGGCTTTAGCAGGATGATGTTCTCTGTCAAGTCACGATAATTCAATTCAATTCAATTCAATTCAGTTTTATTTATATAGCGTCAATAACAATAGAAATCGTCTCAAGACGCTTTACAAATCCCGGCCTGAAACCCCCAGAGCAAGCCTGAAGGCGACGGTGGCAAGGAAAAACTCCCTTTTAACAGGAAGAAACCTTGAGCAGAACCCAGCTCATATGGAGGGACCCATCTGCCTAAGGCCAGCCGGGTACAGACAGAGAAAGAGAACAGCAAGATAAACATACATCTGTCATAAATACACATATCTGACTAAAGCATACAAGTTGGATGCTATGATTTAAACTAATGATGTTACATGACAGTTTGAAAATGTAAGAAGAATCATAGGCAGGTTGGAGAATTGTTCATTCAGGTAGGAGTGGATAACAGCAGGATTCCATGGAGAGTGGGCAGGCTGATGAGATCACGACAACAGATGTAGTATGGCGCTCCACAGGAAACACAACTCCAGGCCAGAGATACTCGGAAGAAGGGAGAGCAGCAGTAAACATTCTACATAGTAATAGCACAGAATTGCATGACTAGTAGCAGATAGGAATTTAGAGGGCAGGAGCTCTGTGCCAGAGAAAAAGAAAGTGTAGGACACGAGAGTGGAGAGAGAAGAACGAAGGAGAACATGTGTTTGGTGCATTGTCCCCCAGCAGCCTAGGCCTATAGCAGCATAACTAAAGGATGGTTTAGTCCAGCCCTAACTATAAGCTTGATCAAAAAGGAAAGTCTTAAGCCTGACCTTAAAAATAGAGAGAGTGTCTGCCTCACGAACCCAAACTGGGAGCTGGTTCCACAGGAGAGGAGCCTGATAGCTGAAAGCTCTACCTCCCATTCTACTCTTTGAAATTCTAGGAATCTAGGATAACCCAGCCCAAATTTAGGTACTTTTCATAGGGCGTGTTGTGGGGTCTGTTGTACTGTTCACGTACCTTGTGCATGCTTAAGATGTCTCTCCCCAGGAGAAGGAGGATCTGACCATCTGGATCTTGGGGTGGAATCTGGTTGGCCACTGGAGTGGGCTGAGGGAAGTGCTGGACTATCGCAGGTGTTGAGATTTCTGCTTTGTTGTCTGGCATTGAGTTGCATTCTATGAGGGGAGGGAGGGTCACTGTCGATTTCCCATCAAGTGACTCCACTGTGAAGTTGCAGGAGCGTGCTCGATGTCTTCAGGAAAGCCGTAGCAGTCCTCAAGGCGCTGCCAGATGATGTCGACTGCGCTCGCTGGACTGGTTATGTGGACTGACCTGAGGAGCTTGGCCTGTGTGGATGACTCTTGGCTGAGCTATTTGAAAAGGAGGTTGAGTTCTTCTCGATGCGTTAGGTTGAGGTCATGTGTGATGCTCTGGAAAGATGTTTTGCATGCCCAGTAGTTCTCTGGACTGTCGTCAAATTGGGTCTCTCCTTATCAGGTCAGTGGCAAAGTCAAGCATTGGAGGGGGTGCTCAGGGGTAGATGTCTGTAGATGCTGCATAAGAAAAGGGGCTTGGGGGGTTGCGAGCCTGTGTTGGATGAGTTGGTGTAGGGTGAATTGGTGGAGGGCGAACTGGTGATGGGCTGACAGTTGGCCGATGTCATCAAGTGAAACATTTCTAAGAAGAGTTTAACGTAAGTGTATTAATTAGTTATTTGAATGTGCCATTGTGTGTGTTGACAAGTTCCTCTTAAGTAAATTATAAAGTTGTAATGATATGTGTGTTGACGAGGGTAGTCATTGTTGCGGCTTAAAACAAACCTTTTAGCTGCTGAAACTATGAGGCTGGGTCCTCAGATTTGCAGATTTGTGACACGCTAAAGGAGGTAATGATAACAGATATACTGCGATCCAAAGATGCTTTCGGTGCATTTATTGTAAAGAACATCACAGAGTTATCACAGCACAGCAAAGATGGATGAATGGAAAAATGAGACCAGGATCAGCGGATTAAACAGATAAAAAGGGTGATGAATGAATGAAAGAGTAGCGGTCAGCAAAAATTACGGCTACTACCCAACCCTGACTCTCTCATCTGATGTCCCGGGTGAGTGCTCACCTTTACGCACACACAACTCCCCCCACACACTCAAGCCCTCCATGCCCCTATCTCTCTGCCTGTATGTCTCTTACACACCAGTGTTGGGACATGAACCTGGTGGTGAGCTATGGAAGCTCACCAGGCATAACCAAGTTGACCACATGTTTTGTCTTTGTCTTGGAGACAAAGTGAAGCCCAGAAACACGAAGTCCCACAATCCTCCAGGTGTGAAAACTGACTCAGCAGTTCACTGGCTGACAGTGGCATGTGACCTCTGAGGTCATCAGGTCAATAAAATGCGCTGTCTTGGCCTTTGTTCTCTCTCTTCCGCTCTTCCGCTCTTGCTTCTTACCCTTCCTCAACTCCACACCTCCGCGTGGAGACCCCCAGCTGCTCGGCTGCAGATGGGTGCCAGGTAGTCTGCTAACAAAGAGCAACTACTCCAGGCCTGTTCTCTCCATACAGCAGCGAAGCGAATTCCTGCTGAGGGATCTACCCCAGCTTTCAGCAACAAACAGAAGGTTTGCAGGCTAACCCCCAAACAACAGGAGCCACACGGCTAGTTAGCACAGAGCTGCTAACAAGCCACTTCAGGACTCAAGGAGCGGCCGGTTTCCCTCCAACGTCTGCCATCAGGACACACAGCAAGGACTATAACTTTTCCCAGTTTGGCCTTCCATCAGGAATTGCCAACTAAAGGAGCAGCATACCAGAAATGGACTTTCCACCAACCGGTAGTATGACCTGGGCATAGTCTAAGCTAAGCTAAGCGTAGTTAGAAATGTTGATTTGATGTGATATTTGTGTTTATAGTATAGTGGTTTGATGTTAGTTTAGATTATGCAACACATAGACTCAGGGTCTCTTGCATGCTAACTAACCACTCTTCCCCTAACCTGGCACCTCATAAAACCCTCATCACATTCCACACATCTACTGACCAGCACATGGTCTGAGCAGCCATTTTTCCTTTGTGGTCAAGACCTCAAGGCCCAGCGGCCATCTTGACACACCCACACTGGCAGCCATCTTGGAACGCCCACAACTGGCAGCCATCTTGGAACGCCCACAATTGGCAGCCAGTTCTTGTTAATAAATGTCTTTTAAACATCCCAGTTGTCTGTTTAATGTTGCACAAGAATGAATACTGCCAACCTCTACACTGCCAAGAACTCCAAATTCCTTCAACTAGTTGTTAACATGGTCATTTTTGGTTATAGTTATTAAGTTAATTATTAATCACAAATCCAAATTGACAATTTAGTATAATTTATGAGACTAATTTGATTGATTGGCTATCTTTTCCCTTCCTAGAAGGGTGGTGCCCCGAGGTGATCTTGTAATTCAGATCCGATTATTTAATAATAAATAATTATTTTTGATAATTATTAATTATTCATGATAGCCAAACCCAGATATTGAGTGCCTTAATATCCAGGCCCAACACCAGCCTCTAATTATTAGGACTCACATAATAATTCACATTTCAAAACACAACAGGAGACATAATAAATCATCATATCAATTTCAAAAAATACAATATCTAGTAAATTGCTCAAGTCCATGAATAAGCCATTACACCGAATTTTCCCTCTTCTTGTCATCTCTATGACCAACTAGTGCAAAGTCCAGCTGAAGTCCGGAAAACACAAAGTCCCCGTGGAGGTCAGACACATCCTCATGCTGCCTCCTCCTTCTCCAGCAACAAACATACCTTGGATATGGGTCTGTCCAAGCAACTGGTTCTTGTCTTAATCCGAATTTGATGCACAAATCCCTTGCGATCTGAAAAGGTTTGCAAGACACGTCCCATAATCCAGGAATTATGAGGTGCGGTACTGTCCATGAGCAAAACTAGATTTTCTGTGACAAGGTTTCTCTGGACCCCAGTCCATCACTGTCATTCCTGTAACAGAGGCAGGTACTCCTTTGTCCACCGCTTCCAGAACAGATCAGATATGTACTGGACTTGCCTGCATCTTTTCTGTGCATACAAGTCTGCTGATTGAAACTCCAGGTGGTAATGAATTCTGTTTTTTAAGCAATAACAGATGGTTTGGTGTCAGTACTTCCAGGTCGTTAGGATCCATGGAGGCCTCGGTGATGGGCCTGCTGTTAATAATGGCTTCCACTTCACAGAGAACTGTGTGGAGTCCCTCCTCATCCAAGCATTGTACCTTGAGAGTGGAGTTCAGGACTTTCCTCACCAATCTGATCGGTCTTTCCACACTCCTCCATGATGTGATCCAGCAGGTGGGTTAAATGTCCACTTGATGCCCTTTTGAGTAACACATCATGCACCTGTGCCTGGTTCCACTCCGCAATTGCTGTTTTTAGCTCACGTTCTGCTCCCACAAAATTTGTCCTGTCAGAACGCAGCTCGCTGACCTGTCCTCTTCTGGAGATAAAACACCTTAGTGCATTTATGAAGGAGTCAGTATCCAGACCACCTAGATGTGAATAGCTCTCAGTGCAAGACAAGTAAATGGGACACCATACCTTTTCACTGTACTCCTCCTGCTCATCACTTCGATGGGCCCAAGATTATCAACTCCCACACAGGTGAATGGAGGTTCATTAGGCTTGAGTCATTCTGTGGGTAAGTCTGCCATCTGCTGGTAAACTGGAGTGGCATTAAGGTTTCTGCAGATGGTGCACATGGACCTAAAAGTGTTGTTGTCACAACACTTTTCTTCACCTCTGGATTGTCCTGGGAGAGATGGCTCACAGGCTCAGGGTTCACGGGCCTTTCTGTTTCAGGTTGACAAAGAAACGGAGGTCCCATTAACCAGAGTATGTCCTTCAGAAATGCTTCCACTTTGAACCCTCTGGATGTTACGTCTGCTGCATTTGAAGCTGTATTCACGTACCTCCACTGAGCAGGGTGAGATGATTTCAGTATCTCTGAAACACAGTTGGCAAAAAACACCTTAAATCTGGAGCTTTCGTTGTTAATATATTTCAGCACAGAAGCACTATCCGTCCAAAACACAGATTCCTGAAGACTCGTGTAGCTCTTTCTTCCACAGGAAATCCATGCGGCTAGCCATTATTGCAGCAATCAGTTCCATTCTTAACTGTCTTCAATGGGGCAACACGAGCCTTTCCCATAATGAAAGCACTGTGAAGAAGCATCGCAGTAATGGTATAGTTGGGCAATAATAAAATCTCTAAACTCCACAGATTTTATACATCTGGGTACCTCAAAGTTGTCCAGTAGGTGGAGCCCTTGCACCCACTTAAGCCAGACAGTCTCTGGTATGGAATCATCCCAACCAACTCCTCTTCTGGCTTGCTCTGGGGGTTTCAGGCCGGGTCTTGTAAAGCGTCTTGAGACGATTTATATTGTTTTTGACGCTATATAAATAAAGCTGAATTGAATTGAATTCTGCACAAATCCCTCAAGATCCCTCAAGAGCAAGGGGACTTAACATGCCCAAAGGGTCATAAATAGAGATTACAGTAGAAAGGATGCCTCTGCAGTTCAGTGGTCTGTTCTTCCATACAGGTTTGAATTTAATGGTGTCTGACTTGATACACCCAGCACTCTTTCAACGGGCACAAACTAGTCCTGGTCCAACTGCCCCACGTCTTTAGCTCTGCGGGGCTCTGGGATGGCCATGAGCACTTCAGATCTGTTACTGTGCCACTTGGTCAAACAGAATCCCCCTTTAGCGCACAGGGACATGAGCTCATGACAGAGGATCAGGGCTTCCTCCTCTGTTGCATGTTTGTCCACATAAAAGCAATGCTGCAGCTTCTCCACCATCTCCACCCTATACTCATGTCCAAAATCCTCTGGACATTTCCTGAGGGCGAAGTTGGCGCAGCTAGGAGAGGATGTAGCTCCGAAAAGGTGTACCTTCATCCTGTATTCGCATGGTGCTTGGCTCAGGTCTCCTTGTGGCCACGAGAGGAATCGCAGCAGATCAACATCATCTGGGAGCACTTGCACTTGGTGAAAAATATTTTCTATGTCAGCCATGATGACCACAGATTCCCTCCTGAACCTGGTCACAACAAAAATTAGTGAACTGGTTATATCGGGCCCTTGCAACCGCTCTTCATTCAGAGATCGTCTTTTGGCACCACAATCAAACACAACTCGGATTTTCCCGGTGAATGTGCTGTGCGCAGGAAAACACCGCTCAGGACGAGCTAAAGCGATTTTTACATTTCTGTTCAAAACGCCCGTGCTAAGCTCTAGCCTGCGCTCCAATACATGATTTGGATCAGTTTTTATTACAAAAAGCTCGAATGGGATGTGAGATGAGTGGAAAAGCCCGATTTCGAATGGGATGTGAGATGAGTGGAAAAGCCCGATTTTCATCCTGCAGCTACAATGGAGGAGGGGTGCGGAGCCTTAAACGGAGTACCAGGGGCGTGGAGCCTTAAATCGCGTGCCAGGGCTGCTAAACTCCAATACATGGTTTCCAATACATGATTTGGGTCAGGTTTTATTACAATCAACTCGAATGGGATGTGGAATGAGGGCAAAAGGCCGATTTTCACCCTGCAGCACAGGTAAATGTGGTGTGCGCATGAAAACACCGCTCAGGTCGAGATGAACCGATTTTTACATTTGTTAGATGAGGGGGACATGCCTGTGTTCGCCTTCCATGGGGGGCGTGCCGCTGATTTTTTACGGGTTACCTCAGCCTGCTCACAAACTTTCACAAACCTCCTAGAGATGTACACATACTGTACAAATATTGCCTTACAACATCCTAAATGAGTACCGAGTACAATATGAATAAACATCCAACCTAGAGCTGCAACAATTAATCAAAAAATAAATTATTAATCACCAACCAGTTTGAGTCAGGCTCTGTCTAATTTATGGTCACATTCTCTGATTTCAACTTTTTCTTTATGAATATTTTCTGGTTTTCAGCTAAATATTTTCCAACAAAATCATCAACGGATTTATTGGTAATGAAAATACAATGCAATATTACATGATAGTCTTTGTTAAAGTTGAAGTTCTTTACTTTGTTTTAATAATTTTACTTGTCAAGTAATATTTTAACAGAGTAACTGCAATGAAAACAAATTCATATTTTACCACTGCTTACTACTGTTTACTTTGGCACTGGCTGGATGCCCTTCGTCCTCCTCTGTCTCTTGCCCCAGTGAACCATTTCGACAGTGCCCTCTCTACTTCCTGCTGGTTCACCTGTGCGGCCAGTGACGACTTCTTTTTAACAGCCTCTGTAAAACAAATTTGGTTGACAGTATGAGCTATGGACATTAAAAAACACATTCTCTTCAAACACCATTTAGAATAAAACAATGGCCAACTTTAGGGCCATAGATTTTTTGGACAAGAAAATATTTATAAAGTACTTGAACTTAATAAAACATTTATTATAATACTCCCTCAAATCGTACAATACATTCATTCATCTTGTGTAACCACTTATTCCTGTTAAGGGTCGCAATGGTCTGCAGGAGCCTATCCCAGATGTCACCAAGCTAGAGGTGGGGTACACCCTGGACAGGTCGCCAGTTCATTGCAGGGCTAAGACAGAGAGACAGACAACCATTCACACTCACATGCACCCCCACTCTCTCTGGCCTCCAAACCCCCAGCAACCCCGCTCCTCTCTGATTCTCCCCCTCCCCCATTTTATGTCAAGGTGTTTTGTCTTTGGGATGAACCAGTTTCTGTCTCAAGGTGTTGCCAGGTTAGAAGTGATCAGGTCCCCCGTCCCCCATAAACTCTCTGGGCCCACTCCCCCTCCCCTCCCCACAAGTTTCCTTGAAATGGCTCAGCATGTCCCCTCCTGTGGTGCCCCAGTGATTGCCTCGTTACATAACAAAAGGAGGGTTCACAGGATATTAGCTAAAAGCCTTCCAGCCGATCGGCTGACCTGTGGGTTTTATAGGTAGAAAAGCCAAATGGCTGCTCTCTGGGACTTCTAGTGTTAAGGGTCGCAGGGGTCTGCAGGAGCCTATCCCAGATGTCACCAAGCTAGAGGTGGAGTACACCCTGGACAGGTCGCCAGTCCATCGCAGGGCTAAGACAGAGAGACAGACAACCATTCACACTCACATGCACACCTACGGACAATTTATAATCACCAATGAACCTAATGAGCATGTCTTTGGATGGTGGGGGGAAGCCAGAGTGAGGTGTGTACAAATAATCATAAAATAAAATGATAAAACATGTTTTCACATTAAATGCCAAAATGCACTAAAAGCAATAACTGATGCACACTAGTAAAAATACTAAAATTTAAATAAATATATACATATAAATGTTTATTTCAAATCTGAAGCCTGCATTGTACCATTGAAGCCTCAACTAAAGTACTTATATGAGCAGTTCTCAAAATAGTGCAATCCAGTACGAAGAGATTCTTGCATTTTCATCTTGTGAGGCATTTTTCCTCTAATTTACTTTAATTTTTCCGACTGACGTAAATCCATCAGGGCTACAGAGAACGTGAATCCCTGCGGACGAAATGTTAACTTCTCTAACTTACTTACCATATACAATGTTGAGAAGACAAAAGAAGTCCTTAAACCTCTTTTTCGTGACGGCCAAACATGCTATTGTCCAATGCCGGCTCGTTTGAGAGAATGTATTTCATCTTTTGCCTCGTTGCATCATCTACACTTGTAAATGCCACCATGGCAACCTAGGGATGAAAAAAAAGGCTTACATTAATTGCTAAGACAATAAGCCTCAAACATTTAAAGAATTAAGCTGGAAAGTCAACTAAACATTTAAAGTTGTAGGCTTTATGTATTTTACTGTAACTTACATTGTAACTCAAACTATTTACATGGCAAAGAAGAACACTTTTTTAACAGTGTGTGAACAACTGTGATCTGGACAAATCTAAATGTGACAGGAAGACAATGGTTGAGAGAAGTCAACAGGGAGCAATTAGAATTCATGTTTTTTGCACAGGTAAATACTGTGTGGTTAACATTCACCCACCAACTATACATTTTCAGGTTAAATTCAGCTCAGTACAATTTTAACACACTTGTAGATGAAAACTAGACAGCAAGAATTAGAACAATGGAAAAGTTCTTATTATGTTTGGATTTGTCATATTTCGGCATAATCAGAGGCAGAATGGGTCTAATTTTGCCAGTTTGACAGGTAAATGTGTTGTGTGCACAAATGCGTCTCTGCTTGCGAGATAAAGCGATTTGTCCATTTCTGCTGAAAACGGCCGTGCTGAGCTGCAGCCCAGCTCCCAATGCATGATTTTGATTAGTTTTTATTACAATCAGCTCGAATGGGGTGTGAGATGAGGGGGACATGCCTGTGTTCGCCTTCCATGCTGGGTCCCTCGAGGCCGCCAGTGCGTACGACGACAGCGCGCCTTGCTCGGCCTGCGGTGGCCGGGCGTGCGGCTGATTTTTCAGACTGCGGCGCAGAGACGGCGCCGCAGTCTGCAGGAGCTGCCCCCCCCCCTCACGTTGGGAGGGGGGGGGGTCCGGTAGACGACGGACTCCGTGGAAGGACCGCTGTGAGGAGAGAGACGGGGCGTCTCGGTCTCGCTACCAATGGGTGTCAGGCGTCGGTCAGTGGAAAAGCGAGCCTCGCACTGCCTGGAGGTCAACAGTTTTTGAAAATTGCCTTGCCTGTAAATCTGCTGGTGGTGGTCGAAGTTTATGGATACCACTGCTTGACACCGGAGGAAGGGCACAAGCCCCAAAGGTCCCCAGCTCTGTCCCTTCTCCCGGTCTGAAAACACTTTGAAATTTTAACGGCCCCTGGTAGTCCAACCACACTCTACACTTAGAATATTTCCCTCTGCCTCCTCTCTTCGCGCCCCTGGTAGTCCAATCACCCTCTACACTTAGAATATTTCCCTCTGCCTCCTCTCTTCGCGCCCTTGGTAGTCCAACCACACTCTACACTTAGTGCATTTCCCTTTGCCTCCTGTCTTCGCGCCCCTGGTAGTCCAACCACCCTCTACACTTAGAAAATTTTCCTCTGGCTCGGCTGGACTCTGAGCAAGGGCACAAGCCCCAAAGGTCCCCACCTCCGTCCCTTCTCCCGGTCTGAAAACACTTTGAAATTTTAACCGCACCGGGAGAAGGGCACAAGCCTCTAGCTCCTCTCTTCGCGCCCCTGGTAGTCCAACCACCCTCTAGACTTAGAACATTTCCCTCTGCCTCCTCTCTTCGCGCCCCTGGTAGTCCAACCACCCTCTACACTTAGAATATTTCCCTCTGCCTCCGCTCTTCGCGCCCCTGGTAGTCCAACCACCCTCTACACTTAGAATATTTCCCTCTGCCTCCTCTCTTCGCTCCCCTGGTAGTCCAACCACCCTCTACAGAATCAGAATCAGAATCAGCTTTATTGGCCAAGTATGTGCACATACAAGGAATTTGACTCTGGTAACTTTTACTCTCTGGTACAGTACAAACTTAAATAGCGAAATAAGAATAAAATAAAACACAATAAAATAAATCTCAATCTGTACATATAAAATATAGGTAATATATACACCGGGGTTATTGTACAGTGAATATTTACAGGGCAGAGTCATTGTTTATTGTTCATGTGGATGGTCTCTCGCTCTGTGACTGCTCAGAGTTCATCAGAGCGACAGCCCGGGGGAAAAAACTGTCCTTGTGGCGGGTGGTTTTGGCGTACAGTGCTCTGTAACGCCGGCCTGAGGGGAGGAGTCTGAACAGTTTGTGACCAGGGTGTGAGGGGTCTGTGGAGATTTTCCTGGCCCGCTTCCTGACCTGGGACCGGTACAGGTCCTGGATGGAGGGATCATCGGTGCCAATGATCCTCTCTGCAGCCCTGACCGTTCTCTGCAGTCTGTCCCTGTCATGCCTGGTGGAGGATCCAAACCAGACAGTGATGGACGTGGTCAGGACAGACTGGACTATTGCAGTGTAGAATATGATCAGCAGCTCCTGAGGCAGGTTGAACTTTCTGAGCTGGCGCAGAAAGTACAGCCTCTGCTGGGCCTTCTTCCTCACGGAGTCTATGTGGGCGGACCACTTCAGGTTCCGTGAAATTGTGGACCCTAGGAACCTGAATGAGTCCACTTCTTGGGAACCGGGATGATGGTGGAGCGTTTGAGGCAGGAGGGGACCACGCACAGCTCCAGGGAGTTGTTGAAGATCTGAGTGAAGATGGGAGCCAGCTGGTCAGCACAGACTTTCAGGCAGGACGGAGACACTCCATCGGGTCCCGGGGCCTTCCTAATCCTCTGTCTCTGAAAGAGCTGACGCACATCCTGTTCGCAGATCCTCAGCGCAGGCAGGGGGTCGGGTGTGGTTTGTGGAGCTGCAAGGCCTTTTGTGATGGAGATGGTGGGGGAAGTGAAAGGTGTGAAAGTCCTTTCAAACCTGGAGTAGAAGTCGCTGAGGTCCTCTGCCAGGCGGGGGCTCCCCACAGGGTGGGGGGATGGTCTCCTGTAGTTGGTGATGGTCTGCAGGCCTTTCCAAACTGTAGAGGTGTCGTTGGCAGAAAAGCGGTCCTTCAGCTTCTCACTGTACTTCCTCTTTGCTGCCTTGATCTCCTTTGTCAGCTTGTTCCTGGCCTGCTTGTACAGGTCTCGATCCCCACTCCTGTAGGCCTCCTCCTTGTCCTGGCGTAGCCGTCTCAGTTCTGCAGTGAACCATGGTTTGTTGTTGTTGAATGTGCAGAAGGTTTTGGTCTGCACGCACATGTCCTCACAAAAGCCGATGTAAGATGTCACAGTGTCGGTTAGTTCATCCAGGTCTGAGGCTGCTGCTTCAAAGACGCTCCAATCAGTGCAGTCAAAGCAGGCCTGTAACTGCATCTTTGACTCGTCTGTCCATCTCTTCACAGTTTTCACTGCAGGCTTAGCAGATTTCAGCTTTTGCCTGTAGGATGGGATGAGGTGGACCAGGCAGTGGTCAGAAAGTCCCAAAGCAGCACGGGGGACAGAGCGATATGCGTCCTTTATTGTGGTGTAGCAGTGGTCCAGAGTGTTCATGTCCCTGGTGGGACACGTCACGTGCTGTCTATATTTTGGCATTTCGACCTTTAGATTTGCTCTGTTAAAATCCCCGAGAATGATTAGCAGAGAGTCCGGGTGTGTTTTCTCCACGTCTGTAATCTGGTCGGCGAGGTGATGTAACGCCTCCGTTACGCACGCCTGCGGTGGAATGTACACACCGACCAGCACAAACGATGCGAACTCCCGCGGTGAATAAAATGGTCTACAGTTTATGAAGAGTGATTCCAAGTGAGGGCTGCATAACTTCTTTAGCACTGTGACATCTGTACACCAACCTTCGTTAATGTAGAAGCACGTTCCTCCACCCTTTGACTTCCCAGACAGTTCCGTGCAGCGGTCCGCACGGAACAGCTGGAAGCCCGGCAGCCGTAGTGCGCTGTCCGGGATGTGTTCGCTGAGCCAGGTTTCAGTGAAGCACAGGGCGGCTGAACGGCAAAAGTCTGAGTTCTTGGTTAGGAGAAGAAGCAGTTCATCCATTTTGTTAGCCAGAGAGCGGACGTTTCCCAAGTGTATGGACGGGAGAGCGGTGCGCAATCCCCGCTGTCGCAGCTTGACGAGCGCTCCAGCTCGTTTTCCGCGCCGGCGTCTCCGTCTAAATCCACAGAGCGCTGCTGCTCCTCCAACCAAAATCTCCAAAAAACAGTCTGGCTGCCTGAAAACCGGTGAAAAACTACACTTAGAAAATTTCCCTCTGCCTCCTCTCTTCGCGCCCCTCCTAGTCCAACCATTTTTTACACGCAGGCGACCACGGGGCGCCTTCCTCGGCTTGTGCTGGTCAGACATGCCGCTGATTTTTCACGGTCCCCCCCAGCTGGCTCAGCGCACTGCAGCTCAAGCAGACAGGTCCTGATCAGACTCCAGACTGCCTGTTGTGTCACATATAGCACAATGAGAGGCAGAGCTGGTGTAATTTTGCCAGTTTTGCAGGTAAATGTCTTGTGTGCACGAATGCGTCTCTGCTGGCGAGATAAAGCGATTTGGTCATTTCTGCTCAGAACAGCCGGGCTGAGCTCCACCCTGGGTCACAATACATCATTTTAATCAGTTGCCTCACATATAGCCTAATGAGAGGCAGAATTGGTGTAATTTCTCCAGTTTTGCAGGTAAATATGCTGTGTGTACAAATATCGCTTCTCTCGGCGAGATAAAGCGATTTGGTCATTTCTGTTTAAAACTGCCGTGCTGACCTCCACCCTGGCTCCCAATGCATCATTTTGATCAGTTTTTATTACAATCAGTCCGAATGGGGTGTGGGACGAGGCGGAGGTTTCCTGTCTTCGCCTTCCACGGGGGCTGAGTGGAGGCCGACCGCGCAGCCGAACACAGTGCGCCTTCCTCGGCTTGTGGTGGTCAGACATGCCGCTGATTTTTCACGGTCCCCCCCAGCTGGCTCAGCGCACTGCAGCTCAAGCAGACAGGTCCTGATCAGACTCCAGACTGCCTGTTGTGTCACATATAGCATAATGAGAGGCAGAGCTGGTGTAATTTTGCCAGTTTTGCAGGTAAATGTGTTGTGTGCACAAATGCGTCTCTGCTGGCGAGATAAAGCGATTTGGTCATTTCTGCTCAGAACGGCCGGGCTGAGCTCCACCCTGGCTCCCAATACATCATTTTGATCAGCTTTTATTACAATCAGCTCGAATGGGATGTGAGTGTTTTGGGTCTGATAAATGCACGCATCCCCGGAGCTCAGCGCTCGTTTGCATGTATAAGCTCAAAAATTGCCACAGTTATCCAAGTAACGTGAGAGCGATCAAAGGAACCATAACTGATTAAATGAGCCATTCGCAGTTTCACTGTACCGGCCGTGTGTACTTAGACTTGCATGGCTTAATCTTTGAGACAAGCATATGCTACTGGCAGGATCAACCAGGTAGGCCAACCGTCTAAACCTCCCCAGTCGGGCGGGTGGAGGCAGGCCCCGGGCGAGCGGGGCTAGCCTGACCCACCCACCGCGAGCCGGAGGCGGTCTGGTCTGGGTTGGCCTCACCGGGGGTCTCGGAGGAACCGGGGCCCGCGGCTCGGCTGCTTCATCCCTCCCTCCGGGGAGGGATGTATATATACACAACATACACGCTTATGTCCTGTTCGCTTTGAGAACACCGAGTTGCTTCTGGAGACGGCGCCGCAGTCTGCAGAAGCTCCGGGACACCCTGCGACGGACTCCGTGGAAGGACCGCTGTGAGGAGAGAGACGGGGCGTCTCGGTCTCGCTACCAATGGGTGTCAGGCACCGGGATGCGGGATGCGGAGGACCGCAAGAGTCGCAGCCCCGGGCCGGGGGAGGCGAGCATGCTGGCCGGGGGAACCGATCGCAGAATGCGCCCTGGAGGTCCAGGGGCCCAGGGAGGCCCTCCGATGGCATGCCACGAATGCCGTTCGGTCAGTGGAAAAGCGAGCCTCGCACTGCCTGGAGGTCAACAGTTTTTGAAAATTGCCTTGCCTGTAAATCTGCTGGAGGTGGTCGAAGTTTATGGATACCACTGCTTGACACCGGAGGAAGGGCACAAGCCCCAAAGGTCCCCAGCTCTGTCCCTTCTCCCGGTCTGAAAACACTTTGAAATTTTAACGGCCCCTGGTAGTCCAACCACACTCTACACTTAGAATATTTCCCTCTGCCTCCTCTCTTCGCGCCCCTGGTAGTCCAACCACCCTCTACACTTAGTGCATTTCCCTTTGCCTCCTCTCTTCGCGCCCCTGGTAGTCCAACCACCCTCTACACTTAGAAAATTTCCCTCTGCCTCCTCTCTTCGCGCCCCTGGTAGTCCAACCACACTCTACACTTAGAAAATTTCCCTCTGCCTCCTCTCTTCGCGCCCCTGGTAGTCCAACCACACTCTACACTTAGAATATTTCCCTCTGCCTCCTCTCTTCCCGCCCCTGGTAGTCCAACCACCCTCTACACTTAGAATATTTCCCTCTGCCTCCTCTCTTCGCGCCCCTGGTAGTCCAACCACCTTCTACACTTAGAATATTTTCCTCTGGCTCGGCTCGGCTCTGAGGAAGGGCACAAGCCCCAAAGGTCCCCAGCTCTGTCCCTTCTCCCGGTCTGAAAACACTTTGAAATTTTAACGGCACCGGGAGAAGGGCACAAGCCTCTAGCTCCTCTCTCCGCGCCCCTGGTAGTCCAACCACCCTCCACACTTAAAATATTTCCCTCTGCCTCCTCTCTTCGCGCCCCTGGTAGTCCAACCACCCTCTACAGAATCAGAATCAGAATCAGCTTTATTGGCCAAGTATGTGCACATACAAGGAATTTGACTCTGGTAACTTTTACTCTCTGGTACAGTACAAACTTAAATCGCGAAATAAGAATAAAATAAAACACAATAAAATAAATCTCAATCTGTACATATAAAATATAGGTAATATATACACCGGGGTTATTGTACAGTGAATATTTACAGGGCAGAGTCATTGTTTATTGTTCATGTGGATGGTCTCTCGCTCTGTGACTGCTCAGAGTTCATCAGAGCGACAGCCCGGGGGAAAAAACTGTCCTTGTGGCGGGTGGTTTTGGCGTACAGTGCTCTGTAACGCCGGCCTGAGGGGAGGAGTCTGAACAGTTTGTGACCAGGGTGTGAGGGGTCTGTGGAGATTTTCCTGGCCCGCTTCCTGACCCGGGACCGGTACAGGTCCTGGATGGAGGGATCATCGGTGCCAATGATCCTCTCTGCAGCCCTGACTGTTCTCTGCAGTCTGTCCCTGTCATGCCTGGTGGAGGATCCAAACCAGACAGTGATGGACGTGGTCAGGACAGACTGGACTATTGCAGTGTAGAATATGATCAGCAGCTCCTGAGGCAGGTTGAACTTTCTGAGCTGGCGCAGAAAGTTCAACCAGTCAAAGCAGGCCTGTAACTGCATCTTTGACTCGTCTGTCCATCTCTTCACAGTTTTCACTGCAGGCTTAGCAGATTTCAGCTTTTGCCTGTAGGATGGGATGAGGTGGACCAGGCAGTGGTCAGAAAGTCCCAAAGCAGCACGGGGGACAGAGCGATATGCGTCCTTTATTGTGGTGTAGCAGTGGTCCAGAGTGTTCATGTCCCTGGTGGGACACGTCACGTGCTGTCTATATTTTGGCATTTCGACCTTTAGATTTGCTCTGTTAAAATCCCCGAGAATGATTAGCAGAGAGTCCGGGTGTGTTTTCTCCACGTCTGTAATCTGGTCGGCGAGGTGATGTAACGCCTCCGTTACGCACGCCTGCGGTGGAATGTACACACCGACCAGCACAAACGATGCGAACTCCCGCGGTGAATAAAATGGTCTACAGTTTATGAAGAGTGATTCCAAGTGAGGGCTGCATAACTTCTTTAGCACTGTGACATCTGTACACCAACCTTCGTTAATGTAGAAGCACGTTCCTCCACCCTTTGACTTCCCAGACAGTTCCGTGCAGCGGTCCGCACGGAACAGCTGGAAGCCCGGCAGCCGTAGTGCGCTGTCCGGGATGTGTTCGCTGAGCCAGGTTTCAGTGAAGCACAGGGCGGCTGAACGGCAAAAGTCTGAGTTCTTGGTTAGGAGAAGAAGCAGTTCATCCATTTTGTTAGCCAGAGAGCGGACGTTTCCCAAGTGTATGGACGGGAGAGCGGTGCGCAATCCCCGCTGTCGCAGCTTGACGAGCGCTCCAGCTCGTTTTCCGCGCCGGCGTCTCCGTCTAAATCCACAGAGCGCTGCTGCTCCTCCAACCAAAATCTCCAAAAAACAGTCTGGCTGCCTGAAAACCGGTGAAAAACTACACTTAGAAAATTTCCCTCTGCCTCCTCTCTTCGCGCCCCTGCTAGTCCAACCATTTTTTACACGCAGCCGACCACGGGGCGCCTTCCTCGGCTTGTGCTGGTCAGACATGCCGCTGATTTTTCACGGTCCCCCCCAGCTGGCTCAGCGCACTGCAGCTCAAGCAGACAGGTCCTGATCAGACTCCAGACTGCCTGTTGTGTCACATATAGCACAATGAGAGGCAGAGCTGGTGTAATTTTGCCAGTTTTGCAGGTAAATGTCTTGTGTGCACGAATGCGTCTCTGCTGGCGAGATAAAGCGATTTGGTCATTTCTGCTCAGAACAGCCGGGCTGAGCTCCACCCTGGCTCACAATACATCATTTTAATCAGTTGCCTCACATATAGCCTAATGAGAGGCAGAATTGGTGTAATTTCTCCAGTTTTGCAGGTAAATATGCTGTGTGTACAAATATCGCTTCTCTCGGCGAGATAAAGCGATTTGGTCATTTCTGTTTAAAACGGCCGTGCTGACCTCCACCCTGGCTCCCAATGCATCATTTTGATCAGTTTTTATTACAATCAGTCCGAATGGGGTGTGGGACGAGGCGGAGGTTTCCTGTCTTCGCCTTCCACGGGGGCTGAGTGGAGGCCGACCGCGCAGCCGAACACAGTGCGCCTTCCTCGGCTTGTGGTGGTCAGACATGCCGCTGATTTTTCACGGTCCCCCCCAGCTGGCTCAGCGCACTGCAGCTCAAGCAGACAGGTCCTGATCAGACTCCAGACTGCCTGTTGTGTCACATATAGCATAATGAGAGGCAGAGCTGGTGTAATTTTGCCAGTTTTGCAGGTAAATGTGTTGTGTGCACAAATGCGTCTCTGCTGGCGAGATAAAGCGATTTGGTCATTTCTGCTCAGAACGGCCGGGCTGAGCTCCACCCTGGCTCCCAATACATCATTTTGATCAGCTTTTATTACAATCAGCTCGAATGGGATGTGAGTGTTTTGGGTCTGATAAATGCACGCATCCCCGGAGCTCAGCGCTCGTTTGCATGTATAAGCTCAAAAATTGCCACAGTTATCCAAGTAACGTGAGAGCGATCAAAGGAACCATAACTGATTAAATGAGCCATTCGCAGTTTCACTGTACCGGCCGTGTGTACTTAGACTTGCATGGCTTAATCTTTGAGACAAGCATATGCTACTGGCAGGATCAACCAGGTAGCCCAACCGTCTAAACCTCCCCAGTCGGGCGGGTGGAGGCAGGCCCCGGGCGAGCGGGGCTAGCCTGACCCACCCACCGCGAGCCGGAGGCGGTCTGGTCTGGGTTGGCCTCACCGGGGGTCTCGGAGGAACCGGGGCCCGCGGCTCGGCTGCTTCATCCCTCCCTCCGGGGAGGGATGTATATATACACAACATACACGCTTATGTCCTGTTCGCTTTGAGAACACCGAGTTGCTTCTGGAGACGGCGCCGCAGTCTGCAGGAGCTGCCCCCCTCCCGACGGGATGGGGGGGTCCGGGACACCCTGCGACGGACTCCGTGGAAGGACCGCTGTGAGGAGAGAGACGGGGCGTCTCGGTCTCGCTACCAATGGGTGTCAGGCACCGGGATGCGGGATGCGGAGGACCGCAAGAGTCGCAGCCCCGGGCCGGGGGAGGCGAGCATGCTGGCCGGGGGAACCGACCGCAGAATGCGCCCTGGAGGTCCAGGGGCCCGCGGAGGCCCTCCGATGGCATGCCACGAATGCCGTTCGGTCAGTGGAAAAGCGAGCCTCGCACTGCCTGGAGGTCAACAGTTTTTGAAAATTGCCTTGCCTGTAAATCTGCTGGAGGTGGTCGAAGTTTATGGATACCACTGCTTGACACCGGAGGAAGGGCACAAGCCCCAAAGGTCCCCAGCTCTGTCCCTTCTCCCGGTCTGAAAACACTTTGAAATTTTAACGGCCCCTGGTAGTCCAACCACACTCTACACTTAGAATATTTCCCTCTGCCTCCTCTCTTCGCGCCCCTGGTAGTCCAACCACCCTCTACACTTAGTGCATTTCCCTTTGCCTCCTCTCTTCGCGCCCCTGGTAGTCCAACCACCCTCTACACTTAGAAAATTTCCCTCTGCCTCCTCTCTTCGCGCCCCTGGTAGTCCAACCACACTCTACACTTAGAAAATTTCCCTCTGCCTCCTCTCTTCGCGCCCCTGGTAGTCCAACCACACTCTACACTTAGAATATTTCCCTCTGCCTCCTCTCTTCCCGCCCCTGGTAGTCCAACCACCCTCTACACTTAGAATATTTCCCTCTGCCTCCTCTCTTCGCGCCCCTGGTAGTCCAACCACCTTCTACACTTAGAATATTTCCTCTGGCTCGGCTCGGCTCTGAGGAAGGGCACAAGCCCCAAAGGTCCCCAGCTCTGTCCCTTCTCCCGGTCTGAAAACACTTTGAAATTTTAACGGCACCGGGAGAAGGGCACAAGCCTCTAGCTCCTCTCTCCGCGCCCCTGGTAGTCCAACCACCCTCCACACTTAAAATATTTCCCTCTGCCTCCTCTCTTCGCGCCCCTGGTAGTCCAACCACCCTCTACAGAATCAGAATCAGAATCAGCTTTATTGGCCAAGTATGTGCACATACAAGGAATTTGACTCTGGTAACTTTTACTCTCTGGTACAGTACAAACTTAAATCGCGAAATAAGAATAAAATAAAACACAATAAAATAAATCTCAATCTGTACATATAAAATATAGGTAATATATACACCGGGGTTATTGTACAGTGAATATTTACAGGGCAGAGTCATTGTTTATTGTTCATGTGGATGGTCTCTCGCTCTGTGACTGCTCAGAGTTCATCAGAGCGACAGCCCGGGGGAAAAAACTGTCCTTGTGGCGGGTGGTTTTGGCGTACAGTGCTCTGTAACGCCGGCCTGAGGGGAGGAGTCTGAACAGTTTGTGACCAGGGTGTGAGGGGTCTGTGGAGATTTTCCTGGCCCGCTTCCTGACCCGGGACCGGTACAGGTCCTGGATGGAGGGATCATCGGTGCCAATGATCCTCTCTGCAGCCCTGACTGTTCTCTGCAGTCTGTCCCTGTCATGCCTGGTGGAGGATCCAAACCAGACAGTGATGGACGTGGTCAGGACAGACTGGACTATTGCAGTGTAGAATATGATCAGCAGCTCCTGAGGCAGGTTGAACTTTCTGAGCTGGCGCAGAAAGTTCAACCAGTCAAAGCAGGCCTGTAACTGCATCTTTGACTCGTCTGTCCATCTCTTCACAGTTTTCACTGCAGGCTTAGCAGATTTCAGCTTTTGCCTGTAGGATGGGATGAGGTGGACCAGGCAGTGGTCAGAAAGTCCCAAAGCAGCACGGGGGACAGAGCGATATGCGTCCTTTATTGTGGTGTAGCAGTGGTCCAGAGTGTTCATGTCCCTGGTGGGACACGTCACGTGCTGTCTATATTTTGGCATTTCGACCTTTAGATTTGCTCTGTTAAAATCCCCGAGAATGATTAGCAGAGAGTCCGGGTGTGTTTTCTCCACGTCTGTAATCTGGTCGGCGAGGTGATGTAACGCCTCCGTTACGCACGCCTGCGGTGGAATGTACACACCGACCAGCACAAACGATGCGAACTCCCGCGGTGAATAAAATGGTCTACAGTTTATGAAGAGTGATTCCAAGTGAGGGCTGCATAACTTCTTTAGCACTGTGACATCTGTACACCAACCTTCGTTAATGTAGAAGCACGTTCCTCCACCCTTTGACTTCCCAGACAGTTCCGTGCAGCGGTCCGCACGGAACAGCTGGAAGCCCGGCAGCCGTAGTGCGCTGTCCGGGATGTGTTCGCTGAGCCAGGTTTCAGTGAAGCACAGGGCGGCTGAACGGCAAAAGTCTGAGTTCTTGGTTAGGAGAAGAAGCAGTTCATCCATTTTGTTAGCCAGAGAGCGGACGTTTCCCAAGTGTATGGACGGGAGAGCGGTGCGCAATCCCCGCTGTCGCAGCTTGACGAGCGCTCCAGCTCGTTTTCCGCGCCGGCGTCTCCGTCTAAATCCACAGAGCGCTGCTGCTCCTCCAACCAAAATCTCCAAAAAACAGTCTGGCTGCCTGAAAACCGGTGAAAAACTACACTTAGAAAATTTCCCTCTGCCTCCTCTCTTCGCGCCCCTGCTAGTCCAACCATTTTTTACACGCAGCCGACCACGGGGCGCCTTCCTCGGCTTGTGCTGGTCAGACATGCCGCTGATTTTTCACGGTCCCCCCCAGCTGGCTCAGCGCACTGCAGCTCAAGCAGACAGGTCCTGATCAGACTCCAGACTGCCTGTTGTGTCACATATAGCACAATGAGAGGCAGAGCTGGTGTAATTTTGCCAGTTTTGCAGGTAAATGTCTTGTGTGCACGAATGCGTCTCTGCTGGCGAGATAAAGCGATTTGGTCATTTCTGCTCAGAACAGCCGGGCTGAGCTCCACCCTGGCTCACAATACATCATTTTAATCAGTTGCCTCACATATAGCCTAATGAGAGGCAGAATTGGTGTAATTTCTCCAGTTTTGCAGGTAAATATGCTGTGTGTACAAATATCGCTTCTCTCGGCGAGATAAAGCGATTTGGTCATTTCTGTTTAAAACGGCCGTGCTGACCTCCACCCTGGCTCCCAATGCATCATTTTGATCAGTTTTTATTACAATCAGTCCGAATGGGGTGTGGGACGAGGCGGAGGTTTCCTGTCTTCGCCTTCCACGGGGGCTGAGTGGAGGCCGACCGCGCAGCCGAACACAGTGCGCCTTCCTCGGCTTGTGGTGGTCAGACATGCCGCTGATTTTTCACGGTCCCCCCCAGCTGGCTCAGCGCACTGCAGCTCAAGCAGACAGGTCCTGATCAGACTCCAGACTGCCTGTTGTGTCACATATAGCATAATGAGAGGCAGAGCTGGTGTAATTTTGCCAGTTTTGCAGGTAAATGTGTTGTGTGCACAAATGCGTCTCTGCTGGCGAGATAAAGCGATTTGGTCATTTCTGCTCAGAACGGCCGGGCTGAGCTCCACCCTGGCTCCCAATACATCATTTTGATCAGCTTTTATTACAATCAGCTCGAATGGGATGTGAGTGTTTTGGGTCTGATAAATGCACGCATCCCCGGAGCTCAGCGCTCGTTTGCATGTATAAGCTCAAAAATTGCCACAGTTATCCAAGTAACGTGAGAGCGATCAAAGGAACCATAACTGATTAAATGAGCCATTCGCAGTTTCACTGTACCGGCCGTGTGTACTTAGACTTGCATGGCTTAATCTTTGAGACAAGCATATGCTACTGGCAGGATCAACCAGGTAGCCCAACCGTCTAAACCTCCCCAGTCGGGCGGGTGGAGGCAGGCCCCGGGCGAGCGGGGCTAGCCTGACCCACCCACCGCGAGCCGGAGGCGGTCTGGTCTGGGTTGGCCTCACCGGGGGTCTCGGAGGAACCGGGGCCCGCGGCTCGGCTCGGCTGCTTCATCCCTCCCTCCGGGGAGGGATGTATATATACACAACATACACGCTTATGTCCTGTTCGCTTTGAGAACACCGAGTTGCTTCTGGAGACGGCGCCGCAGTCTGCAGGAGCTGCCCCCCCTCCCGACGGGATGGGGGGGTCCGGGACACCCTGCGACGGACTCCGTGGAAGGACCGCTGTGAGGAGAGAGACGGGGCGTCTCGGTCTCGCTACCAATGGGTGTCAGGCACCGGGATGCGGGATGCGGAGGACCGCAAGAGTCGCAGCCCCGGGCCGGGGGAGGCGAGCATGCTGGCCGGGGGAACCGACCGCAGAATGCGCCCTGGAGGTCCAGGGGCCCGCGGAGGCCCTCCGATGGCATGCCACGAATGCCGTTCGGTCAGTGGAAAAGCGAGCCTCGCACTGCCTGGAGGTCAACAGTTTTTGAAAATTGCCTTGCCTGTAAATCTGCTGGAGGTGGTCGAAGTTTATGGATACCACTGCTTGACACCGGAGGAAGGGCACAAGCCCCAAAGGTCCCCAGCTCTGTCCCTTCTCCCGGTCTGAAAACACTTTGAAATTTTAACGGCCCCTGGTAGTCCAACCACACTCTACACTTAGAATATTTCCCTCTGCCTCCTCTCTTCGCGCCCCTGGTAGTCCAACCACCCTCTACACTTAGTGCATTTCCCTTTGCCTCCTCTCTTCGCGCCCCTGGTAGTCCAACCACCCTCTACACTTAGAAATTTCCCTCTGCCTCCTCTCTTCGCGCCCCTGGTAGTCCAACCACACTCTACACTTAGAAATTTCCCTCTGCCTCCTCTCTTCGCGCCCCTGGTAGTCCAACCACACTCTACACTTAGAATATTTCCCTCTGCCTCCTCTCTTCCCGCCCCTGGTAGTCCAACCACCCTCTACACTTAGAATATTTCCCTCTGCCTCCTCTCTTCGCGCCCCTGGTAGTCCAACCACCCTCTACACTTAGAAATTTTCCTCTGGCTCGGCTCGACTCTGAGCAAGGGCACAAGCCCCAAAGGTCCCCAGCTCTGTCCCTTCTCCCGGTCTGAAAACACTTTGAAATTTTAACGGCACCGGGAGAAGGGCACAAGCCTCTAGCTCCTCTCTCCGCGCCCCTGGTAGTCCAACCACCCTCCACACTTAAAATATTTCCCTCTGCCTCCTCTCTTCGCGCCCCTGGTAGTCCAACCACCCTCTACACTTAGAATATTTCCCTCTGCCTCCTCTCTTCGCTCCCCTGGTAGTCCAACCACCCTCTACAGAATCAGAATCAGAATCAGCTTTATTGGCCAAGTATGTGCACATACAAGGAATTTGACTCTGGTAACTTTTACTCTCTGGTACAGTACAAACTTAAATAGCGAAATAAGAATAAAATAAAACACAATAAAATAAATCTCAATCTGTACATATAAAATATAGGTAATATATACACCGGGGTTATTGTACAGTGAATATTTACAGGGCAGAGTCATTGTTTATTGTTCATGTGGATGGTCTCTCGCTCTGTGACTGCTCAGAGTTCATCAGAGCGACAGCCCGGGGGAAAAAACTGTCCTTGTGGCGGGTGGTTTTGGCGTACAGTGCTCTGTAACGCCGGCCTGAGGGGAGGAGTCTGAACAGTTTGTGACCAGGGTGTGAGGGGTCTGTGGAGATTTTCCTGGCCCGCTTCCTGACCCGGGACCGGTACAGGTCCTGGATGGAGGGATCATCGGTGCCAATGATCCTCTCTGCAGCCCTGACTGTTCTCTGCAGTCTGTCCCTGTCATGCCTGGTGGAGGATCCAAACCAGACAGTGATGGACGTGGTCAGGACAGACTGGACTATTGCAGTGTAGAATATGATCAGCAGCTCCTGAGGCAGGTTGAACTTTCTGAGCTGGCGCAGAAAGTTCAACCAGTCAAAGCAGGCCTGTAACTGCATCTTTGACTCGTCTGTCCATCTCTTCACAGTTTTCACTGCAGGCTTAGCAGATTTCAGCTTTTGCCTGTAGGATGGGATGAGGTGGACCAGGCAGTGGTCAGAAAGTCCCAAAGCAGCACGGGGGACAGAGCGATATGCGTCCTTTATTGTGGTGTAGCAGTGGTCCAGAGTGTTCATGTCCCTGGTGGGACACGTCACGTGCTGTCTATATTTTGGCATTTCGACCTTTAGATTTGCTCTGTTAAAATCCCCGAGAATGATTAGCAGAGAGTCCGGGTGTGTTTTCTCCACGTCTGTAATCTGGTCGGCGAGGTGATGTAACGCCTCCGTTACGCACGCCTGCGGTGGAATGTACACACCGACCAGCACAAACGATGCGAACTCCCGCGGTGAATAAAATGTCTACAGTTTATGAAGAGTGATTCCAAGTGAGGGCTGCATAACTTCTTTAGCACTGTGACATCTGTACACCAACCTTCGTTAATGTAGAAGCACGTTCCTCCACCCTTTGACTTCCCAGACAGTTCCGTGCAGCGGTCCGCACGGAACAGCTGGAAGCCCGGCAGCCGTAGTGCGCTGTCCGGGATGTGTTCGCTGAGCCAGGTTTCAGTGAAGCACAGGGCGGCTGAACGGCAAAAGTCTGAGTTCTTGGTTAGGAGAAGAAGCAGTTCATCCATTTTGTTAGCCAGAGAGCGGACGTTTCCCAAGTGTATGGACGGGAGAGCGGTGCGCAATCCCCGCTGTCGCAGCTTGACGAGCGCTCCAGCTCGTTTTCCGCGCCGGCGTCTCCGTCTAAATCCACAGAGCGCTGCTGCTCCTCCAACCAAAATCTCCAAAAAACAGTCTGGCTGCCTGAAAACCGGTGAAAAACTACACTTAGAAAATTTCCCTCTGCCTCCTCTCTTCGCGCCCCTGCTTGTCCAACCATTTTTTACACGCAGCCGACCACGGGGCGCCTTCCTCGGCTTGTGCTGGTCAGACATGCCGCTGATTTTTCACGGTCCCCCCCAGCTGGCTCAGCGCACTGCAGCTCAAGCAGACAGGTCCTGATCAGACTCCAGACTGCCTGTTGTGTCACATATAGCACAATGAGAGGCAGAGCTGGTGTAATTTTGCCAGTTTTGCAGGTAAATGTCTTGTGTGCACGAATGCGTCTCTGCTGGCGAGATAAAGCGATTTGGTCATTTCTGCTCAGAACAGCCGGGCTGAGCTCCACCCTGGCTCACAATACATCATTTTAATCAGTTGCCTCACATATAGCCTAATGAGAGGCAGAATTGGTGTAATTTCTCCAGTTTTGCAGGTAAATATGCTGTGTGTACAAATATCGCTTCTCTCGGCGAGATAAAGCGATTTGGTCATTTCTGTTTAAAACGGCCGTGCTGACCTCCACCCTGGCTCCCAATGCATCATTTTGATCAGTTTTTATTACAATCAGTCCGAATGGGGTGTGGGACGAGGCGGAGGTTTCCTGTCTTCGCCTTCCACGGGGGCTGAGTGGAGGCCGACCGCGCAGCCGAACACAGTGCGCCTTCCTCGGCTTGTGGTGGTCAGACATGCCGCTGATTTTTCACGGTCCCCCCCAGCTGGCTCAGCGCACTGCAGCTCAAGCAGACAGGTCCTGATCAGACTCCAGACTGCCTGTTGTGTCACATATAGCATAATGAGAGGCAGAGCTGGTGTAATTTTGCCAGTTTTGCAGGTAAATGTGTTGTGTGCACAAATGCGTCTCTGCTGGCGAGATAAAGCGATTTGGTCATTTCTGCTCAGAACGGCCGGGCTGAGCTCCACCCTGGCTCCCAATACATCATTTTGATCAGCTTTTATTACAATCAGCTCGAATGGGATGTGAGTGTTTTGGGTCTGATAAATGCACGCATCCCCGGAGCTCAGCGCTCGTTTGCATGTATAAGCTCAAAAATTGCCACAGTTATCCAAGTAACGTGAGAGCGATCAAAGGAACCATAACTGATTAAATGAGCCATTCGCAGTTTCACTGTACCGGCCGTGTGTACTTAGACTTGCATGGCTTAATCTTTGAGACAAGCATATGCTACTGGCAGGATCAACCAGGTAGCCCAACCGTCTAAACCTCCCCAGTCGGGCGGGTGGAGGCAGGCCCCGGGCGAGCGGGGCTAGCCTGACCCACCCACCGCGAGCCGGAGGCGGTCTGGTCTGGGTTGGCCTCACCGGGGGTCTCGGAGGAACCGGGGCCCGCGGCTCGGCTCGGCTGCTTCATCCCTCCCTCCGGGGAGGGATGTATATATACACAACATACACGCTTATGTCCTGTTCGCTTTGAGAACACCGAGTTGCTTCTGGAGACGGCGCCGCAGTCTGCAGGAGCTGCCCCCCTCCCGACGGGATGGGGGGGTCCGGGACACCCTGCGACGGACTCCGTGGAAGGACCGCTGTGAGGAGAGAGACGGGGCGTCTCGGTCTCGCTACCAATGGGTGTCAGGCACCGGGATGCGGGATGCGGAGGACCGCAAGAGTCGCAGCCCCGGGCCGGGGGAGGCGAGCATGCTGGCCGGGGGAACCGACCGCAGAATGCGCCCTGGAGGTCCAGGGGCCCGCGGAGGCCCTCCGATGGCATGCCACGAATGCCGTTCGGTCAGTGGAAAAGCGAGCCTCGCACTGCCTGGAGGTCAACAGTTTTTGAAAATTGCCTTGCCTGTAAATCTGCTGGAGGTGGTCGAAGTTTATGGATACCACTGCTTGACACCGGAGGAAGGGCACAAGCCCCAAAGGTCCCCAGCTCTGTCCCTTCTCCCGGTCTGAAAACACTTTGAAATTTTAACGGCCCCTGGTAGTCCAACCACACTCTACACTTAGAATATTTCCCTCTGCCTCCTCTCTTCGCTCTCGCGCCCCTGGTAGTCCAACCACCCTCTACACTTAGAAAATTTCCCTCTGCCTCCTCTCTTCGCGCCCCTGGTAGTCCAACCACCCTCTACACTTAGAATATTTCCCTCTGCCTCCTCTCTTCGCGCCCCTGGTAGTCCAACCACCCTCTACACTTAGAAAATTTTCCTCTGGCTCGGCTCGACTCTGAGCAAGGGCACAAGCCCCAAAGGTCCCCAGCTCTGTCCCTTCTCCCGGTCTGAAAACACTTTGAAATTTTAACGGCACCGGGAGAAGGGCACAAGCCTCTAGCTCCTCTCTCCGCGCCCCTGGTAGTCCAACCACCCTCCACACTTAAAATATTTCCCTCTGCCTCCTCTCTTCGCGCCCCTGGTAGTCCAACCACCCTCTACACTTAGAATATTTCCCTCTGCCTCCTCTCTTCGCTCCCCTGGTAGTCCAACCACCCTCTACAGAATCAGAATCAGAATCAGCTTTATTGGCCAAGTATGTGCACATACAAGGAATTTGACTCTGGTAACTTTTACTCTCTGGTACAGTACAAACTTAAATAGCGAAATAAGAATAAAATAAAACACAATAAAATAAATCTCAATCTGTACATATAAAATATAGGTAATATATACACCGGGGTTATTGTACAGTGAATATTTACAGGGCAGAGTCATTGTTTATTGTTCATGTGGATGGTCTCTCGCTCTGTGACTGCTCAGAGTTCATCAGAGCGACAGCCCGGGGGAAAAAACTGTCCTTGTGGCGGGTGGTTTTGGCGTACAGTGCTCTGTAACGCCGGCCTGAGGGGAGGAGTCTGAACAGTTTGTGACCAGGGTGTGAGGGGTCTGTGGAGATTTTCCTGGCCCGCTTCCTGACCCGGGACCGGTACAGGTCCTGGATGGAGGGATCATCGGTGCCAATGATCCTCTCTGCAGCCCTGACTGTTCTCTGCAGTCTGTCCCTGTCATGCCTGGTGGAGGATCCAAACCAGACAGTGATGGACGTGGTCAGGACAGACTGGACTATTGCAGTGTAGAATATGATCAGCAGCTCCTGAGGCAGGTTGAACTTTCTGAGCTGGCGCAGAAAGTTCAACCAGTCAAAGCAGGCCTGTAACTGCATCTTTGACTCGTCTGTCCATCTCTTCACAGTTTTCACTGCAGGCTTAGCAGATTTCAGCTTTTGCCTGTAGGATGGGATGAGGTGGACCAGGCAGTGGTCAGAAAGTCCCAAAGCAGCACGGGGGACAGAGCGATATGCGTCCTTTATTGTGGTGTAGCAGTGGTCCAGAGTGTTCATGTCCCTGGTGGGACACGTCACGTGCTGTCTATATTTTGGCATTTCGACCTTTAGATTTGCTCTGTTAAAATCCCCGAGAATGATTAGCAGAGAGTCCGGGTGTGTTTTCTCCACGTCTGTAATCTGGTCGGCGAGGTGATGTAACGCCTCCGTTACGCACGCCTGCGGTGGAATGTACACACCGACCAGCACAAACGATGCGAACTCCCGCGGTGAATAAAATGGTCTACAGTTTATGAAGAGTGATTCCAAGTGAGGGCTGCATAACTTCTTTAGCACTGTGACATCTGTACACCAACCTTCGTTAATGTAGAAGCACGTTCCTCCACCCTTTGACTTCCCAGACAGTTCCGTGCAGCGGTCCGCACGGAACAGCTGGAAGCCCGGCAGCCGTAGTGCGCTGTCCGGGATGTGTTCGCTGAGCCAGGTTTCAGTGAAGCACAGGGCGGCTGAACGGCAAAAGTCTGAGTTCTTGGTTAGGAGAAGAAGCAGTTCATCCATTTTGTTAGCCAGAGAGCGGACGTTTCCCAAGTGTATGGACGGGAGAGCGGTGCGCAATCCCCGCTGTCGCAGCTTGACGAGCGCTCCAGCTCGTTTTCCGCGCCGGCGTCTCCGTCTAAATCCACAGAGCGCTGCTGCTCCTCCAACCAAAATCTCCAAAAAACAGTCTGGCTGCCTGAAAACCGGTGAAAAACTACACTTAGAAAATTTCCCTCTGCCTCCTCTCTTCGCGCCCCTGCTAGTCCAACCATTTTTTACACGCAGCCGACCACGGGGCGCCTTCCTCGGCTTGTGCTGGTCAGACATGCCGCTGATTTTTCACGGTCCCCCCCAGCTGGCTCAGCGCACTGCAGCTCAAGCAGACAGGTCCTGATCAGACTCCAGACTGCCTGTTGTGTCACATATAGCACAATGAGAGGCAGAGCTGGTGTAATTTTGCCAGTTTTGCAGGTAAATGTCTTGTGTGCACGAATGCGTCTCTGCTGGCGAGATAAAGCGATTTGGTCATTTCTGCTCAGAACAGCCGGGCTGAGCTCCACCCTGGCTCACAATACATCATTTTAATCAGTTGCCTCACATATAGCCTAATGAGAGGCAGAATTGGTGTAATTTCTCCAGTTTTGCAGGTAAATATGCTGTGTGTACAAATATCGCTTCTCTCGGCGAGATAAAGCGATTTGGTCATTTCTGTTTAAAACGGCCGTGCTGACCTCCACCCTGGCTCCCAATGCATCATTTTGATCAGTTTTTATTACAATCAGTCCGAATGGGGTGTGGGACGAGGCGGAGGTTTCCTGTCTTCGCCTTCCACGGGGGCTGAGTGGAGGCCGACCGCGCAGCCGAACACAGTGCGCCTTCCTCGGCTTGTGGTGGTCAGACATGCCGCTGATTTTTCACGGTCCCCCCCAGCTGGCTCAGCGCACTGCAGCTCAAGCAGACAGGTCCTGATCAGACTCCAGACTGCCTGTTGTGTCACATATAGCATAATGAGAGGCAGAGCTGGTGTAATTTTGCCAGTTTTGCAGGTAAATGTGTTGTGTGCACAAATGCGTCTCTGCTGGCGAGATAAAGCGATTTGGTCATTTCTGCTCAGAACGGCCGGGCTGAGCTCCACCCTGGCTCCCAATACATCATTTTGATCAGCTTTTATTACAATCAGCTCGAATGGGATGTGAGTGTTTTGGGTCTGATAAATGCACGCATCCCCGGAGCTCAGCGCTCGTTTGCATGTATAAGCTCAAAAATTGCCACAGTTATCCAAGTAACGTGAGAGCGATCAAAGGAACCATAACTGATTAAATGAGCCATTCGCAGTTTCACTGTACCGGCCGTGTGTACTTAGACTTGCATGGCTTAATCTTTGAGACAAGCATATGCTACTGGCAGGATCAACCAGGTAGCCCAACCGTCTAAACCTCCCCAGTCGGGCGGGTGGAGGCAGGCCCCGGGCGAGCGGGGCTAGCCTGACCCACCCACCGCGAGCCGGAGGCGGTCTGGTCTGGGTTGGCCTCACCGGGGGTCTCGGAGGAACCGGGGCCCGCGGCTCGGCTCGGCTGCTTCATCCCTCCCTCCGGGGAGGGATGTATATATACACAACATACACGCTTATGTCCTGTTCGCTTTGAGAACACCGAGTTGCTTCTGGAGACGGCGCCGCAGTCTGCAGGAGCTGCCCCCCCTCCCGACGGGATGGGGGGGTCCGGGACACCCTGCGACGGACTCCGTGGAAGGACCGCTGTGAGGAGAGAGACGGGGCGTCTCGGTCTCGCTACCAATGGGTGTCAGGCACCGGGATGCGGGATGCGGAGGACCGCAAGAGTCGCAGCCCCGGGCCGGGGGAGGCGAGCATGCTGGCCGGGGGAACCGACCGCAGAATGCGCCCTGGAGGTCCAGGGGCCCGCGGAGGCCCTCCGATGGCATGCCACGAATGCCGTTCGGTCAGTGGAAAAGCGAGCCTCGCACTGCCTGGAGGTCAACAGTTTTTGAAAATTGCCTTGCCTGTAAATCTGCTGGAGGTGGTCGAAGTTTATGGATACCACTGCTTGACACCGGAGGAAGGGCACAAGCCCCAAAGGTCCCCAGCTCTGTCCCTTCTCCCGGTCTGAAAACACTTTGAAATTTTAACGGCCCCTGGTAGTCCAACCACACTCTACACTTAGAATATTTCCCTCTGCCTCCTCTCTTCGCGCCCCTGGTAGTCCAACCACCCTCTACACTTAGAAAATTTCCCTCTGCCTCCTCTCTTCGCGCCCCTGGTAGTCCAACCACCCTCTACACTTAGAATATTTCCCTCTGCCTCCTCTCTTCGCGCCCCTGGTAGTCCAACCACCCTCTACACTTAGAAAATTTTCCTCTGGCTCGGCTCGACTCTGAGCAAGGGCACAAGCCCCAAAGGTCCCCAGCTCTGTCCCTTCTCCCGGTCTGAAAACACTTTGAAATTTTAACGGCACCGGGAGAAGGGCACAAGCCTCTAGCTCCTCTCTCCGCGCCCCTGGTAGTCCAACCACCCTCCACACTTAAAATATTTCCCTCTGCCTCCTCTCTTCGCGCCCCTGGTAGTCCAACCACCCTCTACACTTAGAATATTTCCCTCTGCCTCCTCTCTTCGCTCCCCTGGTAGTCCAACCACCCTCTACAGAATCAGAATCAGAATCAGCTTTATTGGCCAAGTATGTGCACATACAAGGAATTTGACTCTGGTAACTTTTACTCTCTGGTACAGTACAAACTTAAATAGCGAAATAAGAATAAAATAAAACACAATAAAATAAATCTCAATCTGTACATATAAAATATAGGTAATATATACACCGGGGTTATTGTACAGTGAATATTTACAGGGCAGAGTCATTGTTTATTGTTCATGTGGATGGTCTCTCGCTCTGTGACTGCTCAGAGTTCATCAGAGCGACAGCCCGGGGGAAAAAACTGTCCTTGTGGCGGGTGGTTTTGGCGTACAGTGCTCTGTAACGCCGGCCTGAGGGGAGGAGTCTGAACAGTTTGTGACCAGGGTGTGAGGGGTCTGTGGAGATTTTCCTGGCCCGCTTCCTGACCCGGGACCGGTACAGGTCCTGGATGGAGGGATCATCGGTGCCAATGATCCTCTCTGCAGCCCTGACTGTTCTCTGCAGTCTGTCCCTGTCATGCCTGGTGGAGGATCCAAACCAGACAGTGATGGACGTGGTCAGGACAGACTGGACTATTGCAGTGTAGAATATGATCAGCAGCTCCTGAGGCAGGTTGAACTTTCTGAGCTGGCGCAGAAAGTTCAACCAGTCAAAGCAGGCCTGTAACTGCATCTTTGACTCGTCTGTCCATCTCTTCACAGTTTTCACTGCAGGCTTAGCAGATTTCAGCTTTTGCCTGTAGGATGGGATGAGGTGGACCAGGCAGTGGTCAGAAAGTCCCAAAGCAGCACGGGGGACAGAGCGATATGCGTCCTTTATTGTGGTGTAGCAGTGGTCCAGAGTGTTCATGTCCCTGGTGGGACACGTCACGTGCTGTCTATATTTTGGCATTTCGACCTTTAGATTTGCTCTGTTAAAATCCCCGAGAATGATTAGCAGAGAGTCCGGGTGTGTTTTCTCCACGTCTGTAATCTGGTCGGCGAGGTGATGTAACGCCTCCGTTACGCACGCCTGCGGTGGAATGTACACACCGACCAGCACAAACGATGCGAACTCCCGCGGTGAATAAAATGGTCTACAGTTTATGAAGAGTGATTCCAAGTGAGGGCTGCATAACTTCTTTAGCACTGTGACATCTGTACACCAACCTTCGTTAATGTAGAAGCACGTTCCTCCACCCTTTGACTTCCCAGACAGTTCCGTGCAGCGGTCCGCACGGAACAGCTGGAAGCCCGGCAGCCGTAGTGCGCTGTCCGGGATGTGTTCGCTGAGCCAGGTTTCAGTGAAGCACAGGGCGGCTGAACGGCAAAAGTCTGAGTTCTTGGTTAGGAGAAGAAGCAGTTCATCCATTTTGTTAGCCAGAGAGCGGACGTTTCCCAAGTGTATGGACGGGAGAGCGGTGCGCAATCCCCGCTGTCGCAGCTTGACGAGCGCTCCAGCTCGTTTTCCGCGCCGGCGTCTCCGTCTAAATCCACAGAGCGCTGCTGCTCCTCCAACCAAAATCTCCAAAAAACAGTCTGGCTGCCTGAAAACCGGTGAAAAACTACACTTAGAAAATTTCCCTCTGCCTCCTCTCTTCGCGCCCCTGCTAGTCCAACCATTTTTTACACGCAGCCGACCACGGGGCGCCTTCCTCGGCTTGTGCTGGTCAGACATGCCGCTGATTTTTCACGGTCCCCCCCAGCTGGCTCAGCGCACTGCAGCTCAAGCAGACAGGTCCTGATCAGACTCCAGACTGCCTGTTGTGTCACATATAGCACAATGAGAGGCAGAGCTGGTGTAATTTTGCCAGTTTTGCAGGTAAATGTCTTGTGTGCACGAATGCGTCTCTGCTGGCGAGATAAAGCGATTTGGTCATTTCTGCTCAGAACAGCCGGGCTGAGCTCCACCCTGGCTCACAATACATCATTTTAATCAGTTGCCTCACATATAGCCTAATGAGAGGCAGAATTGGTGTAATTTCTCCAGTTTTGCAGGTAAATATGCTGTGTGTACAAATATCGCTTCTCTCGGCGAGATAAAGCGATTTGGTCATTTCTGTTTAAAACGGCCGTGCTGACCTCCACCCTGGCTCCCAATGCATCATTTTGATCAGTTTTTATTACAATCAGTCCGAATGGGGTGTGGGACGAGGCGGAGGTTTCCTGTCTTCGCCTTCCACGGGGGCTGAGTGGAGGCCGACCGCGCAGCCGAACACAGTGCGCCTTCCTCGGCTTGTGGTGGTCAGACATGCCGCTGATTTTTCACGGTCCCCCCCAGCTGGCTCAGCGCACTGCAGCTCAAGCAGACAGGTCCTGATCAGACTCCAGACTGCCTGTTGTGTCACATATAGCATAATGAGAGGCAGAGCTGGTGTAATTTTGCCAGTTTTGCAGGTAAATGTGTTGTGTGCACAAATGCGTCTCTGCTGGCGAGATAAAGCGATTTGGTCATTTCTGCTCAGAACGGCCGGGCTGAGCTCCACCCTGGCTCCCAATACATCATTTTGATCAGCTTTTATTACAATCAGCTCGAATGGGATGTGAGTGTTTTGGGTCTGATAAATGCACGCATCCCCGGAGCTCAGCGCTCGTTTGCATGTATAAGCTCAAAAATTGCCACAGTTATCCAAGTAACGTGAGAGCGATCAAAGGAACCATAACTGATTAAATGAGCCATTCGCAGTTTCACTGTACCGGCCGTGTGTACTTAGACTTGCATGGCTTAATCTTTGAGACAAGCATATGCTACTGGCAGGATCAACCAGGTAGCCCAACCGTCTAAACCTCCCCAGTCGGGCGGGTGGAGGCAGGCCCCGGGCGAGCGGGGCTAGCCTGACCCACCCACCGCGAGCCGGAGGCGGTCTGGTCTGGGTTGGCCTCACCGGGGGTCTCGGAGGAACCGGGGCCCGCGCGGCTCGGCTGCTTCATCCCTCCCTCCGGGGAGGGATGTATATATACACAACATACACGCTTATGTCCTGTTCGCTTTGAGAACACCGAGTTGCTTCTGGAGACGGCGCCGCAGTCTGCAGGAGCTGCCCCCCCTCCCGACGGGATGGGGGGGTCCGGGACACCCTGCGACGGACTCCGTGGAAGGACCGCTGTGAGGAGAGAGACGGGGCGTCTCGGTCTCGCTACCAATGGGTGTCAGGCACCGGGATGCGGGATGCGGAGGACCGCAAGAGTCGCAGCCCCGGGCCGGGGGAGGCGAGCATGCTGGCCGGGGGAACCGACCGCAGAATGCGCCCTGGAGGTCCAGGGGCCCGCGGAGGCCCTCCGATGGCATGCCACGAATGCCGTTCGGTCAGTGGAAAAGCGAGCCTCGCACTGCCTGGAGGTCAACAGTTTTTGAAAATTGCCTTGCCTGTAAATCTGCTGGAGGTGGTCGAAGTTTATGGATACCACTGCTCGACACCGGAGGAAGGGCACAAGCCCCAAAGGTCCCCAGCTCTGTCCCTTCTCCCGGTCTGAAAACACTTTGAAATTTTAACGGCCCCTGGTAGTCCAACCACACTCTACACTTAGAATATTTCCCTCTGCCTCCTCTCTTCGCGCCCCTGGTAGTCCAACCACCCTCTACACTTAGAAAATTTCCCTCTGCCTCCTCTCTTCGCGCCCCTGGTAGTCCAACCACCCTCTACACTTAGAATATTTCCCTCTGCCTCCTCTCTTCGCGCCCCTGGTAGTCCAACCACCCTCTACACTTAGAAAATTTTCCTCTGGCTCGGCTCGACTCTGAGCAAGGGCACAAGCCCCAAAGGTCCCCAGCTCTGTCCCTTCTCCCGGTCTGAAAACACTTTGAAATTTTAACGGCACCGGGAGAAGGGCACAAGCCTCTAGCTCCTCTCTCCGCGCCCCTGGTAGTCCAACCACCCTCCACACTTAAAATATTTCCCTCTGCCTCCTCTCTTCGCGCCCCTGGTAGTCCAACCACCCTCTACACTTAGAATATTTCCCTCTGCCTCCTCTCTTCGCTCCCCTGGTAGTCCAACCACCCTCTACAGAATCAGAATCAGAATCAGCTTTATTGGCCAAGTATGTGCACATACAAGGAATTTGACTCTGGTAACTTTTACTCTCTGGTACAGTACAAACTTAAATAGCGAAATAAGAATAAAATAAAACACAATAAAATAAATCTCAATCTGTACATATAAAATATAGGTAATATATACACCGGGGTTATTGTACAGTGAATATTTACAGGGCAGAGTCATTGTTTATTGTTCATGTGGATGGTCTCTCGCTCTGTGACTGCTCAGAGTTCATCAGAGCGACAGCCCGGGGGAAAAAACTGTCCTTGTGGCGGGTGGTTTTGGCGTACAGTGCTCTGTAACGCCGGCCTGAGGGGAGGAGTCTGAACAGTTTGTGACCAGGGTGTGAGGGGTCTGTGGAGATTTTCCTGGCCCGCTTCCTGACCCGGGACCGGTACAGGTCCTGGATGGAGGGATCATCGGTGCCAATGATCCTCTCTGCAGCCCTGACTGTTCTCTGCAGTCTGTCCCTGTCATGCCTGGTGGAGGATCCAAACCAGACAGTGATGGACGTGGTCAGGACAGACTGGACTATTGCAGTGTAGAATATGATCAGCAGCTCCTGAGGCAGGTTGAACTTTCTGAGCTGGCGCAGAAAGTTCAACCAGTCAAAGCAGGCCTGTAACTGCATCTTTGACTCGTCTGTCCATCTCTTCACAGTTTTCACTGCAGGCTTAGCAGATTTCAGCTTTTGCCTGTAGGATGGGATGAGGTGGACCAGGCAGTGGTCAGAAAGTCCCAAAGCAGCACGGGGGACAGAGCGATATGCGTCCTTTATTGTGGTGTAGCAGTGGTCCAGAGTGTTCATGTCCCTGGTGGGACACGTCACGTGCTGTCTATATTTTGGCATTTCGACCTTTAGATTTGCTCTGTTAAAATCCCCGAGAATGATTAGCAGAGAGTCCGGGTGTGTTTTCTCCACGTCTGTAATCTGGTCGGCGAGGTGATGTAACGCCTCCGTTACGCACGCCTGCGGTGGAATGTACACACCGACCAGCACAAACGATGCGAACTCCCGCGGTGAATAAAATGGTCTACAGTTTATGAAGAGTGATTCCAAGTGAGGGCTGCATAACTTCTTTAGCACTGTGACATCTGTACACCAACCTTCGTTAATGTAGAAGCACGTTCCTCCACCCTTTGACTTCCCAGACAGTTCCGTGCAGCGGTCCGCACGGAACAGCTGGAAGCCCGGCAGCCGTAGTGCGCTGTCCGGGATGTGTTCGCTGAGCCAGGTTTCAGTGAAGCACAGGGCGGCTGAACGGCAAAAGTCTGAGTTCTTGGTTAGGAGAAGAAGCAGTTCATCCATTTTGTTAGCCAGAGAGCGGACGTTTCCCAAGTGTATGGACGGGAGAGCGGTGCGCAATCCCCGCTGTCGCAGCTTGACGAGCGCTCCAGCTCGTTTTCCGCGCCGGCGTCTCCGTCTAAATCCACAGAGCGCTGCTGCTCCTCCAACCAAAATCTCCAAAAAACAGTCTGGCTGCCTGAAAACCGGTGAAAAACTACACTTAGAAAATTTCCCTCTGCCTCCTCTCTTCGCGCCCCTGCTAGTCCAACCATTTTTTACACGCAGCCGACCACGGGGCGCCTTCCTCGGCTTGTGCTGGTCAGACATGCCGCTGATTTTTCACGGTCCCCCCCAGCTGGCTCAGCGCACTGCAGCTCAAGCAGACAGGTCCTGATCAGACTCCAGACTGCCTGTTGTGTCACATATAGCACAATGAGAGGCAGAGCTGGTGTAATTTTGCCAGTTTTGCAGGTAAATGTCTTGTGTGCACGAATGCGTCTCTGCTGGCGAGATAAAGCGATTTGGTCATTTCTGCTCAGAACAGCCGGGCTGAGCTCCACCCTGGCTCACAATACATCATTTTAATCAGTTGCCTCACATATAGCCTAATGAGAGGCAGAATTGGTGTAATTTCTCCAGTTTTGCAGGTAAATATGCTGTGTGTACAAATATCGCTTCTCTCGGCGAGATAAAGCGATTTGGTCATTTCTGTTTAAAACGGCCGTGCTGACCTCCACCCTGGCTCCCAATGCATCATTTTGATCAGTTTTTATTACAATCAGTCCGAATGGGGTGTGGGACGAGGCGGAGGTTTCCTGTCTTCGCCTTCCACGGGGGCTGAGTGGAGGCCGACCGCGCAGCCGAACACAGTGCGCCTTCCTCGGCTTGTGGTGGTCAGACATGCCGCTGATTTTTCACGGTCCCCCCCAGCTGGCTCAGCGCACTGCAGCTCAAGCAGACAGGTCCTGATCAGACTCCAGACTGCCTGTTGTGTCACATATAGCATAATGAGAGGCAGAGCTGGTGTAATTTTGCCAGTTTTGCAGGTAAATGTGTTGTGTGCACAAATGCGTCTCTGCTGGCGAGATAAAGCGATTTGGTCATTTCTGCTCAGAACGGCCGGGCTGAGCTCCACCCTGGCTCCCAATACATCATTTTGATCAGCTTTTATTACAATCAGCTCGAATGGGATGTGAGTGTTTTGGGTCTGATAAATGCACGCATCCCCGGAGCTCAGCGCTCGTTTGCATGTATAAGCTCAAAAATTGCCACAGTTATCCAAGTAACGTGAGAGCGATCAAAGGAACCATAACTGATTAAATGAGCCATTCGCAGTTTCACTGTACCGGCCGTGTGTACTTAGACTTGCATGGCTTAATCTTTGAGACAAGCATATGCTACTGGCAGGATCAACCAGGTAGCCAACCGTCTAAACCTCCCCAGTCGGGCGGGTGGAGGCAGGCCCCGGGCGAGCGGGGCTAGCCTGACCCACCCACCGCGAGCCGGAGGCGGTCTGGTCTGGGTTGGCCTCACCGGGGGTCTCGGAGGAACCGGGGCCCGCTCGGCTCGGCTGCTTCATCCCTCCCTCCGGGGAGGGATGCATATATACACAACATACACGCTTATGTCCTGTTCGCTTTGAGAACACCGAGTTGCTTCTGGAGACGGCGCCGCAGTCTGCAGGAGCTGCCCCCCCCTCCCGACGGGATGGGGGGGTCCGGGACACCCTGCGACGGACTCCGTGGAAGGACCGCTGTGAGGAGAGAGACGGGGCGTCTCGGTCTCGCTACCAATGGGTGTCAGGCACCGGGATGCGGGATGCGGAGGACCGCAAGAGTCGCAGCCCCGGGCTGGGGGAGGCGAGCATGCTGGCCGGGGGAACCGATCGCAGAATGCGCCCTGGAGGTCCAGGGGCCCGCGGAGGCCCTCCGATGGCATGCCACGAATGCCGTTCGGTCAGTGGAAAAGCGAGCCTCGCACTGCCTGGAGGTCAACAGTTTTTGAAAATTGCCTTGCCTGTAAATCTGCTGGAGGTGGTCGAAGTTTATGGATACCACTGCTCGACACCGGAGGAAGGGCACAAGCCCCAAAGGTCCCAGCTCTGTCCCTTCTCCCGGTCTGAAACACTTTGAAATTTTAACGGCCCCTGGTAGTCCAACCACACTCAACACTTAGAATATTCCCTCTGCCTCCTCTCTTCGCGCCCCTGGTAGTCAACCACCTCTACACTTAGAAAATTTCCCTCTGCCCTCTCTCTCTTCGCGCCCCTGGTAGTCCAACCACCCTCTACACTTAGAATATTTCCTCTGCCTCCTCTCTCGCGCCCTGGTATCCCTCTATCGCCCTGGTAGTCAACCACCCTCTAACTAGAAATTTTCCTCTGGCTCGGCTCGACTCTGAGCAAGGCACAAGCCCCAAAGGTCCCAGCTCTGTCCCTTCTCCCGGTCTGAAAACACTTTGAAATTTTAACGGCACCGGGAGAAGGGCACAAGCCTCTAGCTCCTCTCTCCGCGCCCCTGGTAGTCCAACCACCCTCCACACTTAAAATATTTCCCTCTGCCTCCTCTCTTCGCGCCCCTGGTAGTCCAACCACCCTCTACACTTAGAATATTTCCCTCTGCCTCCTCTCTTCGCTCCCCTGGTAGTCCAACCACCCTCTACAGAATCAGAATCAGAATCAGCTTTATTGGCCAAGTATGTGCACATACAAGGAATTTGACTCTGGTAACTTTTACTCTCTGGTACAGTACAAACTTAAATAGCGAAATAAGAATAAAATAAAACACAATAAAATAAATCTCAATCTGTACATATAAAATATAGGTAATATATACACCGGGGTTATTGTACAGTGAATATTTACAGGGCAGAGTCATTGTTTATTGTTCATGTGGATGGTCTCTCGCTCTGTGACTGCTCAGAGTTCATCAGAGCGACAGCCCGGGGGAAAAAACTGTCCTTGTGGCGGGTGGTTTTGGCGTACAGTGCTCTGTAACGCCGGCCTGAGGGGAGGAGTCTGAACAGTTTGTGACCAGGGTGTGAGGGGTCTGTGGAGATTTTCCTGGCCCGCTTCCTGACCCGGGACCGGTACAGGTCCTGGATGGAGGGATCATCGGTGCCAATGATCCTCTCTGCAGCCCTGACTGTTCTCTGCAGTCTGTCCCTGTCATGCCTGGTGGAGGATCCAAACCAGACAGTGATGGACGTGGTCAGGACAGACTGGACTATTGCAGTGTAGAATATGATCAGCAGCTCCTGAGGCAGGTTGAACTTTCTGAGCTGGCGCAGAAAGTTCAACCAGTCAAAGCAGGCCTGTAACTGCATCTTTGACTCGTCTGTCCATCTCTTCACAGTTTTCACTGCAGGCTTAGCAGATTTCAGCTTTTGCCTGTAGGATGGGATGAGGTGGACCAGGCAGTGGTCAGAAAGTCCCAAAGCAGCACGGGGGACAGAGCGATATGCGTCCTTTATTGTGGTGTAGCAGTGGTCCAGAGTGTTCATGTCCCTGGTGGGACACGTCACGTGCTGTCTATATTTTGGCATTTCGACCTTTAGATTTGCTCTGTTAAAATCCCCGAGAATGATTAGCAGAGAGTCCGGGTGTGTTTTCTCCACGTCTGTAATCTGGTCGGCGAGGTGATGTAACGCCTCCGTTACGCACGCCTGCGGTGGAATGTACACACCGACCAGCACAAACGATGCGAACTCCCGCGGTGAATAAATGTAAGGTATACAGTTTATGAAGAGTGATTCCAAGTGAGGGCTGCATAACTTCTTTAGCACTGTGACATCTGTACACCAACCTTCGTTAATGTAGAAGCACGTTCCTCCACCCTTTGACTTCCCAGACAGTTCCGTGCAGCGGTCCGCACGGAACAGCTGGAAGCCCGGCAGCCGTAGTGCGCTGTCCGGGATGTGTTCGCTGAGCCAGGTTTCAGTGAAGCACAGGGCGGCTGAACGGCAAAAGTCTGAGTTCTTGGTTAGGAGAAGAAGCAGTTCATCCATTTTGTTAGCCAGAGAGCGGACGTTTCCCAAGTGTATGGACGGGAGAGCGGTGCGCAATCCCCGCTGTCGCAGCTTGACGAGCGCTCCAGCTCGTTTTCCGCGCCGGCGTCTCCGTCTAAATCCACAGAGCGCTGCTGCTCCTCCAACCAAAATCTCCAAAAAACAGTCTGGCTGCCTGAAAACCGGTGAAAAACTACACTTAGAAAATTTCCCTCTGCCTCCTCTCTTCGCGCCCCTGCTAGTCCAACCATTTTTTACACGCAGCCGACGACGGGGCGCCTTCCTCGGCTTGTGCTGGTCAGACATGCCGCTGATTTTTCACGGTCCCCCCCAGCTGGCTCAGCGCACTGCAGCTCAAGCAGACAGGTCCTGATCAGACTCCAGACTGCCTGTTGTGTCACATATAGCACAATGAGAGGCAGAGCTGGTGTAATTTTGCCAGTTTTGCAGGTAAATGTCTTGTGTGCACGAATGCGTCTCTGCTGGCGAGATAAAGCGATTTGGTCATTTCTGCTCAGAACAGCCGGGCTGAGCTCCACCCTGGGTCACAATAAATCATTTTAATCAGTTGCCTCACATATAGCCTAATGAGAGGCAGAATTGGTGTAATTTCTCCAGTTTTGCAGGTAAATATGCTGTGTGTACAAATATCGCTTCTCTCGGCGAGATAAAGCGATTTGGTCATTTCTGTTTAAAACTGCCGTGCTGACCTCCACCCTGGCTCCCAATGCATCATTTTGATCAGTTTTTATTACAATCAGTCCGAATGGGGTGTGGGACGAGGCGGAGGTTTCCTGTCTTCGCCTTCCACGGGGGCTGAGTGGAGGCCGACCGCGCAGCCGAACACAGTGCGCCTTCCTCGGCTTGTGGTGGTCAGACATGCCGCTGATTTTTCACGGTCCCCCCCAGCGGGCTCAGCGCACTGCAGCTCAAGCAGACAGGTCCTGATCAGACTCCAGACTGCCTGTTGTGTCACATATAGCACAATGAGAGGCAGAGCTGGTGTAATTTTGCCAGTTTTGCAGGTAAATGTGTTGTGTGCACAAATGCGTCTCTGCTGGCGAGATAAAGCGATTTGGTCATTTCTGCTCAGAACGGCCGGGCTGAGCTCCACCCTGGCTCCCAATACATCATTTTGATCAGCTTTTATTACAATCAGCTCGAATGGGATGTGAGTGTTTTGGGTCTGATAAATGCACGCATCCCCGGAGCTCAGCGCTCGTTTGCATGTATAAGCTCAAAAATTGCCACAGTTATCCAAGTAACGTGAGAGCGATCAAAGGAACCATAACTGATTAAATGAGCCATTCGCAGTTTCACTGTACCGGCCGTGTGTACTTAGACTTGCATGGCTTAATCTTTGAGACAAGCATATGCTACTGGCAGGATCAACCAGGTAGGCCAACCGTCTAAACCTCCCCAGTCGGGCGGGTGGAGGCAGGCCCCGGGCGAGCGGGGCTAGCCTGACCCACCCACCGCGAGCCGGAGGCGGTCTGGTCTGGGTTGGCCTCACCGGGGGTCTCGGAGGAACCGGGGCCCGCGGCTCGGCTGCTTCATCCCTCCCTCCGGGGAGGGATGTATATATACACAACATACACGCTTATGTCCTGTTCGCTTTGAGAACACCGAGTTGCTTCTGGAGACGGCGCCGCAGTCTGCAGGAGCTGCCCCCCCCTCCCGACGGGATGGGGGGGTCCGGGACACCCTGCGACGGACTCCGTGGAAGGACCGCTGTGAGGAGAGAGACGGGGCGTCTCGGTCTCGCTACCAATGGGTGTCAGGCACCGGGATGCGGGATGCGGAGGACCGCAAGAGTCGCAGCCCCGGGCCGGGGGAGGCGAGCATGCTGGCCGGGGGAACCGATCGCAGAATGCGCCCTGGAGGTCCAGGGGCCCACGGAGGCCCTCCGATGGCATGCCACGAATGCCGTTCGGTCAGTGGAAAAGCGAGCCTCGCACTGCCTGGAGGTCAACAGTTTTTGAAAATTGCCTTGCCTGTAAATCTGCTGGAGGTGGTCGAAGTTTATGGATACCACTGCTTGACACCGGAGGAAGGGCACAAGCCCCAAAGGTCCCCAGCTCTGTCCCTTCTCCCGGTCTGAAAACACTTTGAAATTTTAACGGCCCCTGGTAGTCCAACCACACTCTACACTTAGAATATTTCCCTCTGCCTCCTCTCTTCGCGCCCCTGGTAGTCCAACCACCCTCTACACTTAGAAAATTTCCCTCTGCCTCCTCTCTTCGCGCCCCTGGTAGTCCAACCACCCTCTACACTTAGAATATTTCCCTCTGCCTCCTCTCTTCGCGCCCCTGGTAGTCCAACCACCTCTACACTTAGAAAATTTTCCTCTGGCTCGGCTCGACTCTGAGCAAGGGCACAAGCCCAAAGGTCCCCAGCTCTGTCCCTTCTCCCGGTCTGAAAACACTTTGAAATTTTAACGGCACCGGGAGAAGGGCACAAGCCTCTAGCTCCTCTCTCCGCGCCCCTGGTAGTCCAACCACCCTCCACACTTAAATATTTCCCTCTGCCTCCTCTCTTCGCGCCCCTGGTAGTCCAACCACCCTCTACACTTAGAATATTTCCCTCTGCCTCCTCTCTTCGCTCCCCTGGTAGTCCAACCACCCTCTACAGAATCAGAATCAGAATCAGCTTTATTGGCCAAGTATGTGCACATACAAGGAATTTGACTCTGGTAACTTTTACTCTCTGGTACAGTACAAACTTAAATCGCGAAATAAGAATAAAATAAAACACAATAAAATAAATCTCAATCTGTACATATAAAATATAGGTAATATATACACCGGGGTTATTGTACAGTGAATATTTACAGGGCAGAGTCATTGTTTATTGTTCATGTGGATGGTCTCTCGCTCTGTGACTGCTCAGAGTTCATCAGAGCGACAGCCCGGGGGAAAAAACTGTCCTTGTGGCGGGTGGTTTTGGCGTACAGTGCTCTGTAACGCCGGCCTGAGGGGAGGAGTCTGAACAGTTTGTGACCAGGGTGTGAGGGGTCTGTGGAGATTTTCCTGGCCCGCTTCCTGACCCGGGACCGGTACAGGTCCTGGATGGAGGGATCATCGGTGCCAATGATCCTCTCTGCAGCCCTGACTGTTCTCTGCAGTCTGTCCCTGTCATGCCTGGTGGAGGATCCAAACCAGACAGTGATGGACGTGGTCAGGACAGACTGGACTATTGCAGTGTAGAATATGATCAGCAGCTCCTGAGGCAGGTTGAACTTTCTGAGCTGGCGCAGAAAGTTCAACCAGTCAAAGCAGGCCTGTAACTGCATCTTTGACTCGTCTGTCCATCTCTTCACAGTTTTCACTGCAGGCTTAGCAGATTTCAGCTTTTGCCTGTAGGATGGGATGAGGTGGACCAGGCAGTGGTCAGAAAGTCCCAAAGCAGCACGGGGGACAGAGCGATATGCGTCCTTTATTGTGGTGTAGCAGTGGTCCAGAGTGTTCATGTCCCTGGTGGGACACGTCACGTGCTGTCTATATTTTGGCATTTCGACCTTTAGATTTGCTCTGTTAAAATCCCCGAGAATGATTAGCAGAGAGTCCGGGTGTGTTTTCTCCACGTCTGTAATCTGGTCGGCGAGGTGATGTAACGCCTCCGTTACGCACGCCTGCGGTGGAATGTACACACCGCACCGACCAGCACAAACGATGCGAACTCCCGCGGTGAATAAAATGGTCTACAGTTTATGAAGAGTGGCTGCATAACTTCTTTAGCACTGTGACATCTGTACACCAACCTTCGTTAATGTAGAAGCACGTTCCTCCACCCTTTGACTTCCCAGACAGTTCCGTGCAGCGGTCCGCACGGAACAGCTGGAAGCCCGGCAGCCGTAGTGCGCTGTCCGGGATGTGTTCGCTGAGCCAGGTTTCAGTGAAGCACAGGGCGGCTGAACGGCAAAAGTCTGAGTTCTTGGTTAGGAGAAGAAGCAGTTCATCCATTTTGTTAGCCAGAGAGCGGACGTTTCCCAAGTGTATGGACGGGAGAGCGGTGCGCAATCCCCGCTGTCGCAGCTTGACGAGCGCTCCAGCTCGTTTTCCGCGCCGGCGTCTCCGTCTAAATCCACAGAGCGCTGCTGCTCCTCCAACCAAAATCTCCAAAAAACAGTCTGGCTGCCTGAAAACCGGTGAAAAACTACACTTAGAAAATTTCCCTCTGCCTCCTCTCTTCGCGCCCCTGCTAGTCCAACCATTTTTTACACGCAGCCGACGACGGGGCGCCTTCCTCGGCTTGTGCTGGTCAGACATGCCGCTGATTTTTCACGGTCCCCCCCAGCTGGCTCAGCGCACTGCAGCTCAAGCAGACAGGTCCTGATCAGACTCCAGACTGCCTGTTGTGTCACATATAGCACAATGAGAGGCAGAGCTGGTGTAATTTTGCCAGTTTTGCAGGTAAATGTCTTGTGTGCACGAATGCGTCTCTGCTGGCGAGATAAAGCGATTTGGTCATTTCTGCTCAGAACAGCCGGGCTGAGCTCCACCCTGGGTCACAATAAATCATTTTAATCAGTTGCCTCACATATAGCCTAATGAGAGGCAGAATTGGTGTAATTTCTCCAGTTTTGCAGGTAAATATGCTGTGTGTACAAATATCGCTTCTCTCGGCGAGATAAAGCGATTTGGTCATTTCTGTTTAAAACTGCCGTGCTGACCTCCACCCTGGCTCCCAATGCATCATTTTGATCAGTTTTTATTACAATCAGTCCGAATGGGGTGTGGGACGAGGCGGAGGTTTCCTGTCTTCGCCTTCCACGGGGGCTGAGTGGAGGCCGACCGCGCAGCCGAACACAGTGCGCCTTCCTCGGCTTGTGGTGGTCAGGCATGCCGCTGATTTTTCACGGTCCCCCCCAGCTGGCTCAGCGCACTGCAGCTCAAGCAGACAGGTCCTGATCAGACTCCAGACTGCCTGTTGTGTCACATATAGCATAATGAGAGGCAGAGCTGGTGTAATTTTGCCAGTTTTGCAGGTAAATGTGTTGTGTGCACAAATGCGTCTCTGCTGGCGAGATAAAGCGATTTGGTCATTTCTGCTCAGAACGGCCGGGCTGAGCTCCACCCTGGCTCCCAATACATCATTTTGATCAGCTTTTATTACAATCAGCTCGAATGGGATGTGAGTGTTTTGGGTCTGATAAATGCACGCATCCCCGGAGCTCAGCGCTCGTTTGCATGTATAAGCTCAAAAATTGCCACAGTTATCCAAGTAACGTGAGAGCGATCAAAGGAACCATAACTGATTAAATGAGCCATTCGCAGTTTCACTGTACCGGCCGTGTGTACTTAGACTTGCATGGCTTAATCTTTGAGACAAGCATATGCTACTGGCAGGATCAACCAGGTAGGCCAACCGTCTAAACCTCCCCAGTCGGGCGGGTGGAGGCAGGCCCCGGGCGAGCGGGGCTAGCCTGACCCACCCACCGCGAGCCGGAGGCGGTCTGGTCTGGGTTGGCCTCACCGGGGGTCTCGGAGGAACCGGGGCCCGCGGCTCGGCTGCTTCATCCCTCCCTCCGGGGAGGGATGTATATATACACAACATACACGCTTATGTCCTGTTCGCTTTGAGAACACCGAGTTGCTTCTGGAGACGGCGCCGCAGTCTGCAGGAGCTCCGGGACACCCTGCGACGGACTCCGTGGAAGGACCGCTGTGAGGAGAGAGACGGGGCGTCTCGGTCTCGCTACCAATGGGTGTCAGGCACCGGGATGCGGGATGCGGAGGACCGCAAGAGTCGCAGCCCCGGGCCGGGGGAGGCGAGCATGCTGGCCGGGGGAACCGATCGCAGAATGCGCCCTGGAGGTCCAGGGGCCCACGGAGGCCCTCCGATGGCATGCCACGAATGCCGTTCGGTCAGTGGAAAAGCGAGCCTCGCACTGCCTGGAGGTCAACAGTTTTTGAAAATTGCCTTGCCTGTAAATCTGCTGGAGGTGGTCGAAGTTTATGGATACCACTGCTTGACACCGGAGGAAGGGCACAAGCCCCAAAGGTCCCCAGCTCTGTCCCTTCTCCCGGTCTGAAAACACTTTGAAATTTTAACGGCCCCTGGTAGTCCAACCACACTCTACACTTAGTGCATTTCCCTTTGCCTCCTCTCTTCGCGCCCCTGGTAGTCCAACCACCCTCTACACTTAGAAAATTTCCCTCTGCCTCCTCTCTTCGCGCCCCTGGTAGTCCAACCACCCTCTACACTTAGTGCATTTCCCTTTGCCTCCTCTCTTCGCGCCCCTGGTAGTCCAACCACCCTCTACACTTAGAAAATTTCCCTCTGCCTCCTCTCTTCGCGCCCCTGGTAGTCCAACCACACTCTACACTTAGAAAATTTCCCTCTGCCTCCTCTCTTCGCGCCCCTGGTAGTCCAACCACACTCTACACTTAGAATATTTCCCTCTGCCTCCTCTCTTCCCGCCCCTGGTAGTCCAACCACCCTCTACACTTAGAATATTTCCCTCTGCCTCCTCTCTTCGCGCCCCTGGTAGTCCAACCACCTTCTACACTTAGAATATTTTCCTCTGGCTCGGCTCGGCTCTGAGGAAGGGCACAAGCCCCAAAGGTCCCCAGCTCTGTCCCTTCTACCGGTCTGAAAACACTTTGAAATTTTAACGGCACCGGGAGAAGGGCACAAGCCTCTAGCTCCTCTCTCCGCGCCCCTGGTAGTCCAACCACCCTCCACACTTAAAATATTTCCCTCTGCCTCCTCTCTTCGCGCCCCTGGTAGTCCAACCACCCTCTACAGAATCAGAATCAGAATCAGCTTTATTGGCCAAGTATGTGCACATACAAGGAATTTGACTCTGGTAACTTTTACTCTCTGGTACAGTACAAACTTAAATCGCGAAATAAGAATAAAATAAAACACAATAAAATAAATCTCAATCTGTACATATAAAATATAGGTAATATATACACCGGGGTTATTGTACAGTGAATATTTACAGGGCAGAGTCATTGTTTATTGTTCATGTGGATGGTCTCTCGCTCTGTGACTGCTCAGAGTTCATCAGAGCGACAGCCCGGGGGAAAAAACTGTCCTTGTGGCGGGTGGTTTTGGCGTACAGTGCTCTGTAACGCCGGCCTGAGGGGAGGAGTCTGAACAGTTTGTGACCAGGGTGTGAGGGGTCTGTGGAGATTTTCCTGGCCCGCTTCCTGACCCGGGACCGGTACAGGTCCTGGATGGAGGGATCATCGGTGCCAGTGATCCTCTCTGCAGCCCTGACTGTTCTCTGCAGTCTGTCCCTGTCATGCCTGGTGGAGGATCCAAACCAGACAGTGATGGACGTGGTCAGGACAGACTGGACTATTGCAGTGTAGAATATGATCAGCAGCTCCTGAGGCAGGTTGAACTTTCTGAGCTGGCGCAGAAAGTTCAACCAGTCAAAGCAGGCCTGTAACTGCATCTTTGACTCGTCTGTCCATCTCTTCACAGTTTTCACTGCAGGCTTAGCAGATTTCAGCTTTTGCCTGTAGGATGGGATGAGGTGGACCAGGCAGTGGTCAGAAAGTCCCAAAGCAGCACGGGGGACAGAGCGATATGCGTCCTTTATTGTGGTGTAGCAGTGGTCCAGAGTGTTCATGTCCCTGGTGGGACACGTCACGTGCTGTCTATATTTTGGCATTTCGACCTTTAGATTTGCTCTGTTAAAATCCCCGAGAATGATTAGCAGAGAGTCCGGGTGTGTTTTCTCCACGTCTGTAATCTGGTCGGCGAGGTGATGTAACGCCTCCGTTACGCACGCCTGCGGTGGAATGTACACACCGACCAGCACAAACGATGCGAACTCCCGCGGTGAATAAAATGGTAAATGGTAAATGGCCTTGCTTTTATATAGCGCTTTTCTACCTATTGGTACTCAAAGCGCTTTTACAGTCAGATACACATCTACCCATTCACTCACACAAGCACGCACACATTCACACACCAGTGCCACGCACTGGGAGCAACTGGGGGTTCAGTGTCTTGCTCAAGGACACTTCGACATGTGGCACATTCCGGGGATCGAACCGCTAACCCTCTGGTTCGTGGACAACCCGCTCTACCTACTGAGCCACAGTCGACTGTAAAATGGTCTACAGTTTATGAAGAGTGATTCCAAGTGAGGGCTGCATAACTTCTTTAGCACTGTGACATCTGTACACCAACCTTCGTTAATGTAGAAGCACGTTCCTCCACCCTTCGACTTCCCAGACAGTTCCGTGCAGCGGTCCGCACGGAACAGCTGGAAGCCCGGCAGCCGTAGTGCGCTGTCCGGGATGTGTTCGCTGAGCCAGGTTTCAGTGAAGCACAGGGCGGCTGAACGGCAAAAGTCTGAGTTCTTGGTTAGGAGAAGAAGCAGTTCATCCATTTTGTTAGCCAGAGAGCGGACGTTTCCCAAGTGTATGGACGGGAGAGCGGTGCGCAATCCCCGCTGTCGCAGCTTGACGAGCGCTCCAGCTCGTTTTCCGCGCCGGCGTCTCCGTCTAAATCCACAGAGCGCTGCTGCTCCTCCAACCAAAATCTCCAAAAAACAGTCTGGCTGCCTGAAAACCGGTGAAAAACTACACTTAGAAAATTTCCCTCTGCCTCCTCTCTTCGCGCCCCTGCTAGTCCAACCATTTTTTACACGCAGCCGACGACGGGGCGCCTTCCTCGGCTTGTGCTGGTCAGACATGCCGCTGATTTTTCACGGTCCCCCCCAGCTGGCTCAGCGCACTGCAGCTCAAGCAGACAGGTCCTGATCAGACTCCAGACTGCCTGTTGTGTCACATATAGCACAATGAGAGGCAGAGCTGGTGTAATTTTGCCAGTTTTGCAGGTAAATGTCTTGTGTGCACGAATGCGTCTCTGCTGGCGAGATAAAGCGATTTGGTCATTTCTGCTCAGAACAGCCGGGCTGAGCTCCACCCTGGGTCACAATAAATCATTTTAATCAGTTGCCTCACATATAGCCTAATGAGAGGCAGAATTGGTGTAATTTCTCCAGTTTTGCAGGTAAATATGCTGTGTGTACAAATATCGCTTCTCTCGGCGAGATAAAGCGATTTGGTCATTTCTGTTTAAAACTGCCGTGCTGACCTCCACCCTGGCTCCCAATGCATCATTTTGATCAGTTTTTATTACAATCAGTCCGAATGGGGTGTGGGACGAGGCGGAGGTTTCCTGTCTTCGCCTTCCACGGGGGCTGAGTGGAGGCCGACCGCGCAGCCGAACACAGTGCGCCTTCCTCGGCTTGTGGTGGTCAGGCATGCCGCTGATTTTTCACGGTCCCCCCCAGCTGGCTCAGCGCACTGCAGCTCAAGCAGACAGGTCCTGATCAGACTCCAGACTGCCTGTTGTGTCACATATAGCATAATGAGAGGCAGAGCTGGTGTAATTTTGCCAGTTTTGCAGGTAAATGTGTTGTGTGCACAAATGCGTCTCTGCTGGCGAGATAAAGCGATTTGGTCATTTCTGCTCAGAACGGCCGGGCTGAGCTCCACCCTGGCTCCCAATACATCATTTTGATCAGCTTTTATTACAATCAGCTCGAATGGGATGTGAGTGTTTTGGGTCTGATAAATGCACGCATCCCCGGAGCTCAGCGCTCGTTTGCATGTATAAGCTCAAAAATTGCCACAGTTATCCAAGTAACGTGAGAGCGATCAAAGGAACCATAACTGATTAAATGAGCCATTCGCAGTTTCACTGTACCGGCCGTGTGTACTTAGACTTGCATGGCTTAATCTTTGAGACAAGCATATGCTACTGGCAGGATCAACCAGGTAGGCCAACCGTCTAAACCTCCCCAGTCGGGCGGGTGGAGGCAGGCCCCGGGCGAGCGGGGCTAGCCTGACCCACCCACCGCGAGCCGGAGGCGGTCTGGTCTGGGTTGGCCTCACCGGGGTCTCGGAGGAACCGGGGCCCGCGGCTCGGCTGCTTCATCCCTCCCTCCGGGGAGGGATGTATATATACACAACATACACGCTTATGTCCTGTTCGCTTTGAGAACACCGAGTTGCTTCTGGAGACGGCGCCGCAGTCTGCAGGAGCTCCGGGACACCCTGCGACGGACTCCGTGGAAGGACCGCTGTGAGGAGAGAGACGGGGCGTCTCGGTCTCGCTACCAATGGGTGTCAGGCACCGGGATGCGGGATGCGGAGGACCGCAAGAGTCGCAGCCCCGGGCCGGGGGAGGCGAGCATGCTGGCCGGGGGAACCGATCGCAGAATGCGCCCTGGAGGTCCAGGGGCCCACGGAGGCCCTCCGATGGCATGCCACGAATGCCGTTCGGTCAGTGGAAAAGCGAGCCTCGCACTGCCTGGAGGTCAACAGTTTTTGAAAATTGCCTTGCCTGTAAATCTGCTGGAGGTGGTCGAAGTTTATGGATACCACTGCTTGACACCGGAGGAAGGGCACAAGCCCCAAAGGTCCCCAGCTCTGTCCCTTCTCCCGGTCTGAAAACACTTTGAAATTTTAACGGCCCCTGGTAGTCCAACCACACTCTACACTTAGAATATTTCCCTCTGCCTCCTCTCTTCGCGCCCCTGGTAGTCCAACCACCCTCTACACTTAGTGCATTTCCCTTTGCCTCCTCTCTTCGCGCCCCTGGTAGTCCAACCACCCTCTACACTTAGAAAATTTCCCTCTGCCTCCTCTCTTCGCGCCCCTGGTAGTCCAACCACACTCTACACTTAGAAAATTTCCCTCTGCCTCCTCTCTTCGCGCCCCTGGTAGTCCAACCACACTCTACACTTAGAATATTTCCCTCTGCCTCCTCTCTTCCCGCCCCTGGTAGTCCAACCACCCTCTACACTTAGAATATTTCCCTCTGCCTCCTCTCTTCGCGCCCTGGTAGTCCAACCACCTTCTACACTTAGAATATTTTCCTCTGGCTCGGCTCGGCTCTGAGGAAGGGCACAAGCCCCAAAGGTCCCCAGCTCTGTCCCTTCTACCGGTCTGAAAACACTTTGAAATTTTAACGGCACCGGGAGAAGGGCACAAGCCTCTAGCTCCTCTCTCCGCGCCCCTGGTAGTCCAACCACCCTCCACACTTAAAATATTTCCCTCTGCCTCCTCTCTTCGCGCCCCTGGTAGTCCAACCACCCTCTACAGAATCAGAATCAGAATCAGCTTTATTGGCCAAGTATGTGCACATACAAGGAATTTGACTCTGGTAACTTTTACTCTCTGGTACAGTACAAACTTAAATCGCGAAATAAGAATAAAATAAAACACAATAAAATAAATCTCAATCTGTACATATAAAATATAGGTAATATATACACCGGGGTTATTGTACAGTGAATATTTACAGGGCAGAGTCATTGTTTATTGTTCATGTGGATGGTCTCTCGCTCTGTGACTGCTCAGAGTTCATCAGAGCGACAGCCCGGGGGAAAAAACTGTCCTTGTGGCGGGTGGTTTTGGCGTACAGTGCTCTGTAACGCCGGCCTGAGGGGAGGAGTCTGAACAGTTTGTGACCAGGGTGTGAGGGGTCTGTGGAGATTTTCCTGGCCCGCTTCCTGACCCGGGACCGGTACAGGTCCTGGATGGAGGGATCATCGGTGCCAATGATCCTCTCTGCAGCCCTGACTGTTCTCTGCAGTCTGTCCCTGTCATGCCTGGTGGAGGATCCAAACCAGACAGTGATGGACGTGGTCAGGACAGACTGGACTATTGCAGTGTAGAATATGATCAGCAGCTCCTGAGGCAGGTTGAACTTTCTGAGCTGGCGCAGAAAGTTCAACCAGTCAAAGCAGGCCTGTAACTGCATCTTTGACTCGTCTGTCCATCTCTTCACAGTTTTCACTGCAGGCTTAGCAGATTTCAGCTTTTGCCTGTAGGATGGGATGAGGTGGACCAGGCAGTGGTCAGAAAGTCCCAAAGCAGCACGGGGGACAGAGCGATATGCGTCCTTTATTGTGGTGTAGCAGTGGTCCAGAGTGTTCATGTCCCTGGTGGGACACGTCACGTGCTGTCTATATTTTGGCATTTCGACCTTTAGATTTGCTCTGTTAAAATCCCCGAGAATGATTAGCAGAGAGTCCGGGTGTGTTTTCTCCACGTCTGTAATCTGGTCGGCGAGGTGATGTAACGCCTCCGTTACGCACGCCTGCGGTGGAATGTACACACCGACCAGCACAAACGATGCGAACTCCCGCGGTGAATAAAATGGTAAATGGTAAATGGCCTTGCTTTTATATAGCGCTTTTCTACCTATTGGTACTCAAAGCGCTTTTACAGTCAGATACACATCTACCCATTCACTCACACAAGCACGCACACATTCACACACCAGTGCCACGCACTGGGAGCAACTGGGGGTTCAGTGTCTTGCTCAAGGACACTTCGACATGTGGCACATTCCGGGGATCGAACCGCTAACCCTCTGGTTCGTGGACAACCCGCTCTACCTACTGAGCCACAGTCGACTGTAAAATGGTCTACAGTTTATGAAGAGTGATTCCAAGTGAGGGCTGCATAACTTCTTTAGCACTGTGACATCTGTACACCAACCTTCGTTAATGTAGAAGCACGTTCCTCCACCCTTCGACTTCCCAGACAGTTCCGTGCAGCGGTCCGCACGGAACAGCTGGAAGCCCGGCAGCCGTAGTGCGCTGTCCGGGATGTGTTCGCTGAGCCAGGTTTCAGTGAAGCACAGGGCGGCTGAACGGCAAAAGTCTGAGTTCTTGGTTAGGAGAAGAAGCAGTTCATCCATTTTGTTAGCCAGAGAGCGGACGTTTCCCAAGTGTATGGACGGGAGAGCGGTGCGCAATCCCCGCTGTCGCAGCTTGACGAGCGCTCCAGCTCGTTTTCCGCGCCGGCGTCTCCGTCTAAATCCACAGAGCGCTGCTGCTCCTCCAACCAAAATCTCCAAAAAACAGTCTGGCTGCCTGAAAACCGGTGAAAAACTACACTTAGAAAATTTCCCTCTGCCTCCTCTCTTCGCGCCCCTGCTAGTCCAACCATTTTTTACACGCAGCCGACGACGGGGCGCCTTCCTCGGCTTGTGCTGGTCAGACATGCCGCTGATTTTTCACGGTCCCCCCCAGCTGGCTCAGCGCACTGCAGCTCAAGCAGACAGGTCCTGATCAGACTCCAGACTGCCTGTTGTGTCACATATAGCACAATGAGAGGCAGAGCTGGTGTAATTTTGCCAGTTTTGCAGGTAAATGTCTTGTGTGCACGAATGCGTCTCTGCTGGCGAGATAAAGCGATTTGGTCATTTCTGCTCAGAACAGCCGGGCTGAGCTCCACCCTGGGTCACAATAAATCATTTTAATCAGTTGCCTCACATATAGCCTAATGAGAGGCAGAATTGGTGTAATTTCTCCAGTTTTGCAGGTAAATATGCTGTGTGTACAAATATCGCTTCTCTCGGCGAGATAAAGCGATTTGGTCATTTCTGTTTAAAACTGCCGTGCTGACCTCCACCCTGGCTCCCAATGCATCATTTTGATCAGTTTTTATTACAATCAGTCCGAATGGGGTGTGGGACGAGGCGGAGGTTTCCTGTCTTCGCCTTCCACGGGGGCTGAGTGGAGGCCGACCGCGCAGCCGAACACAGTGCGCCTTCCTCGGCTTGTGGTGGTCAGGCATGCCGCTGATTTTTCACGGTCCCCCCCAGCTGGCTCAGCGCACTGCAGCTCAAGCAGACAGGTCCTGATCAGACTCCAGACTGCCTGTTGTGTCACATATAGCATAATGAGAGGCAGAGCTGGTGTAATTTTGCCAGTTTTGCAGGTAAATGTGTTGTGTGCACAAATGCGTCTCTGCTGGCGAGATAAAGCGATTTGGTCATTTCTGCTCAGAACGGCCGGGCTGAGCTCCACCCTGGCTCCCAATACATCATTTTGATCAGCTTTTATTACAATCAGCTCGAATGGGATGTGAGTGTTTTGGGTCTGATAAATGCACGCATCCCCGGAGCTCAGCGCTCGTTTGCATGTATAAGCTCAAAAATTGCCACAGTTATCCAAGTAACGTGAGAGCGATCAAAGGAACCATAACTGATTAAATGAGCCATTCGCAGTTTCACTGTACCGGCCGTGTGTACTTAGACTTGCATGGCTTAATCTTTGAGACAAGCATATGCTACTGGCAGGATCAACCAGGTAGGCCAACCGTCTAAACCTCCCCAGTCGGGCGGGTGGAGGCAGGCCCCGGGCGAGCGGGGCTAGCCTGACCCACCCACCGCGAGCCGGAGGCGGTCTGGTCTGGGTTGGCCTCACCGGGGGTCTCGGAGGAACCGGGGCCCGCGGCTCGGCTGCTTCATCCCTCCCTCCGGGGAGGGATGTATATATACACAACATACACGCTTATGTCCTGTTCGCTTTGAGAACACCGAGTTGCTTCTGGAGACGGCGCCGCAGTCTGCAGGAGCTCCGGGACACCCTGCGACGGACTCCGTGGAAGGACCGCTGTGAGGAGAGAGACGGGGCGTCTCGGTCTCGCTACCAATGGGTGTCAGGCACCGGGATGCGGGATGCGGAGGACCGCAAGAGTCGCAGCCCCGGGCCGGGGGAGGCGAGCATGCTGGCCGGGGGAACCGATCGCAGAATGCGCCCTGGAGGTCCAGGGGCCCACGGAGGCCCTCCGATGGCATGCCACGAATGCCGTTCGGTCAGTGGAAAAGCGAGCCTCGCACTGCCTGGAGGTCAACAGTTTTTGAAAATTGCCTTGCCTGTAAATCTGCTGGAGGTGGTCGAAGTTTATGGATACCACTGCTTGACACCGGAGGAAGGGCACAAGCCCCAAAGGTCCCCAGCTCTGTCCCTTCTCCCGGTCTGAAAACACTTTGAAATTTTAACGGCCCCTGGTAGTCCAACCACACTCTACACTTAGAATATTTCCCTCTGCCTCCTCTCTTCGCGCCCCTGGTAGTCCAACCACCCTCTACACTTAGAAAATTTCCCTCTGCCTCCTCTCTTCGCGCCCCTGGTAGTCCAACCACACTCTACACTTAGAAAATTCCCTCTGCCTCCTCTCTTCGCGCCCCTGGTAGTCCAACCACACTCTACACTTAGAATATTTCCCTCTGCCTCCTCTCTTCCCGCCCTGGTAGTCCAACCACCCTCTACACTTAGAATATTTCCCTCTGCCTCCTCTCTTCGCGCCCCTGGTAGTCCAACCACCTTCTACACTTAGAATATTTTCCTCTGGCTCGGCTCGGCTCTGAGGAAGGGCACAAGCCCCAAAGGTCCCCAGCTCTGTCCCTTCTACCGGTCTGAAACACTTTGAAATTTTAACGGCACCAGGAGAAGGGCACAAGCCTCTAGCTCCTCTCTTCGCGCCCCTGGTAGTCCAACCACCTACTACACTTAGAATATTTCCCTCTGCCTCCTCTCTTCGCGCCCCTGGTAGTCCAACCACCCTCTACAGAATCAGAATCAGAATCAGCTTTATTGGCCAAGTATGTGCACATACAAGGAATTTGACTCTGGTAACTTTTACTCTCTGGTACAGTACAAACTTAAATCGCGAAATAAGAATAAAATAAAACACAATAAAATAAATCTCAATCTGTACATATAAAATATAGGTAATATATACACCGGGGTTATTGTACAGTGAATATTTACAGGGCAGAGTCATTGTTTATTGTTCATGTGGATGGTCTCTCGCTCTGTGACTGCTCAGAGTTCATCAGAGCGACAGCCCGGGGGAAAAAACTGTCCTTGTGGCGGGTGGTTTTGGCGTACAGTGCTCTGTAACGCCGGCCTGAGGGGAGGAGTCTGAACAGTTTGTGACCAGGGTGTGAGGGGTCTGTGGAGATTTTCCTGGCCCGCTTCCTGACCCGGGACCGGTACAGGTCCTGGATGGAGGGATCATCGGTGCCAATGATCCTCTCTGCAGCCCTGACTGTTCTCTGCAGTCTGTCCCTGTCATGCCTGGTGGAGGATCCAAACCAGACAGTGATGGACGTGGTCAGGACAGACTGGACTATTGCAGTGTAGAATATGATCAGCAGCTCCTGAGGCAGGTTGAACTTTCTGAGCTGGCGCAGAAAGTTCAACCAGTCAAAGCAGGCCTGTAACTGCATCTTTGACTCGTCTGTCCATCTCTTCACAGTTTTCACTGCAGGCTTAGCAGATTTCAGCTTTTGCCTGTAGGATGGGATGAGGTGGACCAGGCAGTGGTCAGAAAGTCCCAAAGCAGCACGGGGGACAGAGCGATATGCGTCCTTTATTGTGGTGTAGCAGTGGTCCAGAGTGTTCATGTCCCTGGTGGGACACGTCACGTGCTGTCTATATTTTGGCATTTCGACCTTTAGATTTGCTCTGTTAAAATCCCCGAGAATGATTAGCAGAGAGTCCGGGTGTGTTTTCTCCACGTCTGTAATCTGGTCGGCGAGGTGATGTAACGCCTCCGTTACGCACGCCTGCGGTGGAATGTACACACCGACCAGCACAAACGATGCGAACTCCCGCGGTGAATAAAATGGTAAATGGTAAATGGCCTTGCTTTTATATAGCGCTTTTCTACCTATTGGTACTCAAAGCGCTTTTACAGTCAGATACACATCTACCCATTCACTCACACAAGCACGCACACATTCACACACCAGTGCCACGCACTGGGAGCAACTGGGGGTTCAGTGTCTTGCTCAAGGACACTTCGACATGTGGCACATTCCGGGGATCGAACCGCTAACCCTCTGGTTCGTGGACAACCCGCTCTACCTACTGAGCCACAGTCGACTGTAAAATGGTCTACAGTTTATGAAGAGTGATTCCAAGTGAGGGCTGCATAACTTCTTTAGCACTGTGACATCTGTACACCAACCTTCGTTAATGTAGAAGCACGTTCCTCCACCCTTCGACTTCCCAGACAGTTCCGTGCAGCGGTCCGCACGGAACAGCTGGAAGCCCGGCAGCCGTAGTGCGCTGTCCGGGATGTGTTCGCTGAGCCAGGTTTCAGTGAAGCACAGGGCGGCTGAACGGCAAAAGTCTGAGTTCTTGGTTAGGAGAAGAAGCAGTTCATCCATTTTGTTAGCCAGAGAGCGGACGTTTCCCAAGTGTATGGACGGGAGAGCGGTGCGCAATCCCCGCTGTCGCAGCTTGACGAGCGCTCCAGCTCGTTTTCCGCGCCGGCGTCTCCGTCTAAATCCACAGAGCGCTGCTGCTCCTCCAACCAAAATCTCCAAAAAACAGTCTGGCTGCCTGAAAACCGGTGAAAAACTACACTTAGAAAATTTCCCTCTGCCTCCTCTCTTCGCGCCCCTGCTAGTCCAACCATTTTTTACACGCAGCCGACGACGGGGCGCCTTCCTCGGCTTGTGCTGGTCAGACATGCCGCTGATTTTTCACGGTCCCCCCCAGCTGGCTCAGCGCACTGCAGCTCAAGCAGACAGGTCCTGATCAGACTCCAGACTGCCTGTTGTGTCACATATAGCACAATGAGAGGCAGAGCTGGTGTAATTTTGCCAGTTTTGCAGGTAAATGTCTTGTGTGCACGAATGCGTCTCTGCTGGCGAGATAAAGCGATTTGGTCATTTCTGCTCAGAACAGCCGGGCTGAGCTCCACCCTGGGTCACAATAAATCATTTTAATCAGTTGCCTCACATATAGCCTAATGAGAGGCAGAATTGGTGTAATTTCTCCAGTTTTGCAGGTAAATATGCTGTGTGTACAAATATCGCTTCTCTCGGCGAGATAAAGCGATTTGGTCATTTCTGTTTAAAACTGCCGTGCTGACCTCCACCCTGGCTCCCAATGCATCATTTTGATCAGTTTTTATTACAATCAGTCCGAATGGGGTGTGGGACGAGGCGGAGGTTTCCTGTCTTCGCCTTCCACGGGGGCTGAGTGGAGGCCGACCGCGCAGCCGAACACAGTGCGCCTTCCTCGGCTTGTGGTGGTCAGACATGCCGCTGATTTTTCACGGTCCCCCCCAGCTGGCTCAGCGCACTGCAGCTCAAGCAGACAGGTCCTGATCAGACTCCAGACTGCCTGTTGTGTCACATATAGCATAATGAGAGGCAGAGCTGGTGTAATTTTGCCAGTTTTGCAGGTAAATGTGTTGTGTGCACAAATGCGTCTCTGCTGGCGAGATAAAGCGATTTGGTCATTTCTGCTCAGAACGGCCGGGCTGAGCTCCACCCTGGCTCCCAATACATCATTTTGATCAGCTTTTATTACAATCAGCTCGAATGGGATGTGAGTGTTTTGGGTCTGATAAATGCACGCATCCCCGGAGCTCAGCGCTCGTTTGCATGTATAAGCTCAAAAATTGCCACAGTTATCCAAGTAACGTGAGAGCGATCAAAGGAACCATAACTGATTAAATGAGCCATTCGCAGTTTCACTGTACCGGCCGTGTGTACTTAGACTTGCATGGCTTAATCTTTGAGACAAGCATATGCTACTGGCAGGATCAACCAGGTAGCCCAACCGTCTAAACCTCCCCAGTCGGGCGGGTGGAGGCAGGCCCCGGGCGAGCGGGGCTAGCCTGACCCACCCACCGCGAGCCGGAGGCGGTCTGGTCTGGGTTGGCCTCACCGGGGGTCTCGGAGGAACCGGGGCCCGCGGCTCGGCTGCTTCATCCCTCCCTCCGGGGAGGGATGTATATATACACAACATACACGCTTATGTCCTGTTCGCTTTGAGAACACCGAGTTGCTTCTGGAGACGGCGCCGCAGTCTGCAGGAGCAGACCCCTCAGCGACCGGACACCCTGCGACGGACTCCGTGGAAGGACCGCTGTGAGGAGAGAGACGGGGCGTCTCGGTCTCGCTACCAATGGGTGTCAGGCACCGGGATGCGGGATGCGGAGGACCGCAAGAGTCGCAGCCCCGGGCCGGGGGAGGCGAGCATGCTGGCCGGGGGAACCGACCGCAGAATGCGCCCTGGAGGTCCAGGGGCCCGCGGAGGCCCTCCGATGGCATGCCACGAATGCCGTTCGGTCAGTGGAAAAGCGAGCCTCGCACTGCCTGGAGGTCAACAGTTTTTGAAAATTGCCTTGCCTGTAAATCTGCTGGAGGTGGTCGAAGTTTATGGATACCACTGCTTGACACCGGAGGAAGGGCACAAGCCCCAAAGGTCCCCAGCTCTGTCCCTTCTCCCGGTCTGAAAACACTTTGAAATTTTAACGGCCCCTGGTAGTCCAACCACACTCTACACTTAGTGCATTTCCCTTTGCCTCCTCTCTTCGCGCCCCTGGTAGTCCAACCACCCTCTACACTTAGAAAATTTCCCTCTGCCTCCTCTCTTCGCGCCCCTGGTAGTCCAACCACACTCTACACTTAGAAAATTTCCCTCTGCCTCCTCTCTTCGCGCCCCTGGTAGTCCAACCACACTCTACACTTAGAATATTTCCCTCTGCCTCCTCTCTTCCCGCCCCTGGTAGTCCAACCACCCTCTACACTTAGAATATTTCCCTCTGCCTCCTCTCTTCGCGCCCCTGGTAGTCCAACCACCTTCTACACTTAGAATATTTTCCTCTGGCTCGGCTCGGCTCTGAGGAAGGGCACAAGCCCCAAAGGTCCCCAGCTCTGTCCCTTCTCCCGGTCTGAAAACACTTTGAAATTTTAACGGCACCGGGAGAAGGGCACAAGCCTCTAGCTCCTCTCTCCGCGCCCCTGGTAGTCCAACCACCCTCCACACTTAAAATATTTCCCTCTGCCTCCTCTCTTCGCGCCCCTGGTAGTCCAACCACCCTCTACACTTAGAATATTTCCCTCTGCCTCCTCTCTTGCTCCCCTGGTAGTCCAACCACCCTCTACAGAATCAGAATCAGAATCAGCTTTATTGGCCAAGTATGTGCACATACAAGGAATTTGACTCTGGTAACTTTTACTCTCTGGTACAGTACAAACTTAAATAGCGAAATAAGAATAAAATAAAACACAATAAAATAAATCTCAATCTGTACATATAAAATATAGGTAATATATACACCGGGGTTATTGTACAGTGAATATTTACAGGGCAGAGTCATTGTTTATTGTTCATGTGGATGGTCTCTCGCTCTGTGACTGCTCAGAGTTCATCAGAGCGACAGCCCGGGGGAAAAAACTGTCCTTGTGGCGGGTGGTTTTGGCGTACAGTGCTCTGTAACGCCGGCCTGAGGGGAGGAGTCTGAACAGTTTGTGACCAGGGTGTGAGGGGTCTGTGGAGATTTTCCTGGCCCGCTTCCTGACCCGGGACCGGTACAGGTCCTGGATGGAGGGATCATCGGTGCCAATGATCCTCTCTGCAGCCCTGACTGTTCTCTGCAGTCTGTCCCTGTCATGCCTGGTGGAGGATCCAAACCAGACAGTGATGGACGTGGTCAGGACAGACTGGACTATTGCAGTGTAGAATATGATCAGCAGCTCCTGAGGCAGGTTGAACTTTCTGAGCTGGCGCAGAAAGTTCAACCAGTCAAAGCAGGCCTGTAACTGCATCTTTGACTCGTCTGTCCATCTCTTCACAGTTTTCACTGCAGGCTTAGCAGATTTCAGCTTTTGCCTGTAGGATGGGATGAGGTGGACCAGGCAGTGGTCAGAAAGTCCCAAAGCAGCACGGGGGACAGAGCGATATGCGTCCTTTATTGTGGTGTAGCAGTGGTCCAGAGTGTTCATGTCCCTGGTGGGACACGTCACGTGCTGTCTATATTTTGGCATTTCGACCTTTAGATTTGCTCTGTTAAAATCCCCGAGAATGATTAGCAGAGAGTCCGGGGGTGTTTTTTTTCCACGTCTGTAATCTGGTCGGCGAGGTGATGATAACGCCTCCGTTACGCACGCCTGCGGTGGAATGTACACACCGACCAGCACAAACGATGCGAACTCCCGCGGTGAATAAAATGGTAAATGGTAAATGGCCTTGCTTTTATATAGCGCTTTTCTACCTATTGGTACTCAAAGCGCTTTTACAGTCAGATACACATCTACCCATTCACTCACACAAGCACGCACACATTCACACACCAGTGCCACGCACTGGGAGCAACTGGGGGTTCAGTGTCTTGCTCAAGGACACTTCGACATGTGGCACATTAATGTCTACAGTTTATGAAGAGTGATTCCAAGTGAGGGCTGCATAACTTCTTTAGCACTGTGACATCTGTACACCAACCTTCGTTAATGTAGAAGCACGTTCCTCCACCCTTTGACTTCCCAGACAGTTCCGTGCAGCGGTCCGCACGGAACAGCTGGAAGCCCGGCAGCCGTAGTGCGCTGTCCGGGATGTGTTCGCTGAGCCAGGTTTCAGTGAAGCACAGGGCGGCTGAACGGCAAAAGTCTGAGTTCTTGGTTAGGAGAAGAAGCAGTTCCACCATTTTGTTAGCCAGAGAGCGGACGTTTCCCAAGTGTATGGACGGGAGAGCGGTGCGCAATCCCCGCTGTCGCAGCTTGACGAGCGCTCCAGCTCGTTTTCCGCGCCGGCGTCTCCGTCTAAATCCACAGAGCGCTGCTGCTCCTCCAACCAAAATCTCCAAAAAACAGTCTGGCTGCTGAAAACCGGTGAAAAACTACACTTAGAAAATTTCCCTCTGCCTCCTCTCTTCGCGCCCCTGCTAGTCCAACCATTTTTTACACGCAGCCGACCGCGGGGCGCCTTCCTCGGCTTGTGCTGGTCAGACATGCCGCTGATTTTTCACGGTCCCCCCCAGCTGGCTCAGCGCACTGCAGCTCAAGCAGACAGGTCCTGATCAGACTCCAGACTGCCTGTTGTGTCACATATAGCACAATGAGAGGCAGAGCTGGTGTAATTTTGCCAGTTTTGCAGGTAAATGTCTTGTGTGCACGAATGCGTCTCTGCTGGCGAGATAAAGCGATTTGGTCATTTCTGCTCAGAACAGCCGGGCTGAGCTCCACCCTGGCTCACAATACATCATTTTAATCAGTTGCCTCACATATAGCCTAATGAGAGGCAGAATTGGTGTAATTTCTCCAGTTTTGCAGGTAAATATGCTGTGTGTACAAATATCGCTTCTCTCGGCGAGATAAAGCGATTTGGTCATTTCTGTTTAAAACGGCCGTGCTGACCTCCACCCTGGCTCCCAATGCATCATTTTGATCAGTTTTTATTACAATCAGTCCGAATGGGGTGTGGGACGAGGCGGAGGTGCCTGTCTTCGCCTTCCACGGGGGCTGAGTGGAGGCCGAGCGCGCAGCCGAACACAGTGCGCCTTCCTCGGCTTGTGGTGGTCAGACATGCCGCTGATTTTTCACGGTCCCCCCCAGCTGGCTCAGCGCACTGCAGCTCAAGCAGACAGGTCCTGATCAGACTCCAGACTGCCTGTTGTGTCACATATAGCATAATGAGAGGCAGAGCTGGTGTAATTTTGCCAGTTTTGCAGGTAAATGTGTTGTGTGCACAAATGCGTCTCTGCTGGCGAGATAAAGCGATTTGGTCATTTCTGCTCAGAACGGCCGGGCTGAGCTCCACCCTGGCTCCCAATACATCATTTTGATCAGCTTTTATTACAATCAGCTCGAATGGGATGTGAGTGTTTTGGGTCTGATAAATGCACGCATCCCCGGAGCTCAGCGCTCGTTTGCATGTATAAGCTCAAAAATTGCCACAGTTATCCAAGTAACGTGAGAGCGATCAAAGGAACCATAACTGATTAAATGAGCCATTCGCAGTTTCACTGTACCGGCCGTGTGTACTTAGACTTGCATGGCTTAATCTTTGAGACAAGCATATGCTACTGGCAGGATCAACCAGGTAGCCCAACCGTCTAAACCTCCCCAGTCGGGCGGGTGGAGGCAGGCCCCGGGCGAGCGGGGCTAGCCTGACCCACCCACCGCGAGCCGGAGGCGGTCTGGTCTGGGTTGGCCTCACCGGGGGTCTCGGAGGAACCGGGGCCCGCGGCTCGGCTCGGCTGCTTCATCCCTCCCTCCGGGGAGGGATGCATATATACACAACATACACGCTTATGTCCTGTTCGCTTTGAGAACACCGAGTTGCTTCTGGAGACGGCGCCGCAGTCTGCAGGAGCTGCCCCCCCCTCCCGACGGGATGGGGGGGTCCGGGACACCCTGCGACGGACTCCGTGGAAGGACCGCTGTGAGGAGAGAGACGGGGCGTCTCGGTCTCGCTACCAATGGGTGTCAGGCACCGGGATGCGGGATGCGGAGGACCGCAAGAGTCGCAGCCCCGGGCTGGGGGAGGCGAGCATGCTGGCCGGGGGAACCGACCGCAGAATGCGCCCTGGAGGTCCAGGGGCCCGCGGAGGCCCTCCGATGGCATGCCACGAATGCCGTTCGGTCAGTGGAAAAGCGAGCCTCGCACTGCCTGGAGGTCAACAGTTTTTGAAAATTGCCTTGCCTGTAAATCTGCTGGAGGTGGTCGAAGTTTATGGATACCACTGCTTGACACCGGAGGAAGGGCACAAGCCCCAAAGGTCCCCAGCTCTGTCCCTTCTCCCGGTCTGAAAACACTTTGAAATTTTAACGGCCCCTGGTAGTCCAACCACACTCTACACTTAGAATATTTCCCTCTGCCTCCTCTCTTCGCGCCCCTGGTAGTCCAACCACCCTCTACACTTAGTGCATTTCCCTTTGCCTCCTCTCTTCGCGCCCCTGGTAGTCCAACCACCCTCTACACTTAGAAAATTTCCCTCTGCCTCCTCTCTTCGCGCCCCTGGTAGTCCAACCACACTCTACACTTAGAAAATTTCCCTCTGCCTCCTCTCTTCGCGCCCCTGGTAGTCCAACCACACTCTACACTTAGAATATTTCCCTCTGCCTCCTCTCTTCCCGCCCCTGGTAGTCCAACCACCCTCTACACTTAGAATATTTCCCTCTGCCTCCTCTCTTCGCGCCCCTGGTAGTCCAACCACCTTCTACACTTAGAATATTTTCCTCTGGCTCGGCTCGGCTCTGAGGAAGGGCACAAGCCCCAAAGGTCCCCAGCTCTGTCCCTTCTACCGGTCTGAAACACTTTGAAATTTTAACGGCACCGGGAGAAGGGCACAAGCCTCTAGCTCCTCTCTCCGCGCCCCTGGTAGTCCAACCACCCTCCACACTTAAAATATTTCCCTCTGCCTCCTCTCTTCGCGCCCCTGGTAGTCCAACCACCCTCTACAGAATCAGAATCAGAATCAGCTTTATTGGCCAAGTATGTGCACATACAAGGAATTTGACTCTGGTAACTTTTACTCTCTGGTACAGTACAAACTTAAATCGCGAAATAAGAATAAAATAAAACACAATAAAATAAATCTCAATCTGTACATATAAAATATAGGTAATATATACACCGGGGTTATTGTACAGTGAATATTTACAGGGCAGAGTCATTGTTTATTGTTCATGTGGATGGTCTCTTGCTCTGTGACTGCTCAGAGTTCATCAGAGCGACAGCCCGGGGGAAAAAACTGTCCTTGTGGCGGGTGGTTTTGGCGTACAGTGCTCTGTAACGCCGGCCTGAGGGGAGGAGTCTGAACAGTTTGTGACCAGGGTGTGAGGGGTCTGTGGAGATTTTCCTGGCCCGCTTCCTGACCCGGGACCGGTACAGGTCCTGGATGGAGGGATCATCGGTGCCAATGATCCTCTCTGCAGCCCTGACTGTTCTCTGCAGTCTGTCCCTGTCATGCCTGGTGGAGGATCCAAACCAGACAGTGATGGACGTGGTCAGGACAGACTGGACTATTGCAGTGTAGAATATGATCAGCAGCTCCTGAGGCAGGTTGAACTTTCTGAGCTGGCGCAGAAAGTTCAACCAGTCAAAGCAGGCCTGTAACTGCATCTTTGACTCGTCTGTCCATCTCTTCACAGTTTTCACTGCAGGCTTAGCAGATTTCAGCTTTTGCCTGTAGGATGGGATGAGGTGGACCAGGCAGTGGTCAGAAAGTCCCAAAGCAGCACGGGGGACAGAGCGATATGCGTCCTTTATTGTGGTGTAGCAGTGGTCCAGAGTGTTCATGTCCCTGGTGGGACACGTCACGTGCTGTCTATATTTTGGCATTTCGACCTTTAGATTTGCTCTGTTAAAATCCCCGAGAATGATTAGCAGAGAGTCCGGGTGTGTTTTCTCCACGTCTGTAATCTGGTCGGCGAGGTGATGTAACGCCTCCGTTACGCACGCCTGCGGTGGAATGTACACACCGACCAGCACAAACGATGCGAACTCCCGCGGTGAATAAAATGGTAAATGGTAAATGGCCTTGCTTTTATATAGCGCTTTTCTACCTATTGGTACTCAAAGCGCTTTACAGTCAGAGACACATCTACCCATTCACTCACACAAGCACACATTCACACACCAGTGCCACGCACTGGGAGCAACTGGGGGTTCAGTGTCTTGCTCAAGGACACTTCGACATGTGGCACATTCTGGGGATCAAACCGCTAACCCTCTGGTTCGTGGACAACCCGCTCTACCTACTGAGCCACAGCCGACTGTAAAATGGTCTACAGTTTATGAAGAGTGATTCCAAGTGAGGGCTGCATAACTTCTTTAGCACTGTGACATCTGTACACCAACCTTCGTTAATGTAGAAGCACGTTCCTCCACCCTTTGACTTCCCAGACAGTTCCGTGCAGCGGTCCGCACGGAACAGCTGGAAGCCCGGCAGCCGTAGTGCGCTGTCCGGGATGTGTTCGCTGAGCCAGGTTTCAGTGAAGCACAGGGCGGCTGAACGGCAAAAGTCTGAGTTCTTGGTTAGGAGAAGAAGCAGTTCATCCATTTTGTTAGCCAGAGAGCGGACGTTTCCCAAGTGTATGGACGGGAGAGCGGTGCGCAATCCCCGCTGTCGCAGCTTGACGAGCGCTCCAGCTCGTTTTCCGCGCCGGCGTCTCCGTCTAAATCCACAGAGCGCTGCTGCTCCTCCAACCAAAATCTCCAAAAAACAGTCTGGCTGGCTGAAAACCGGTGAAAAACTACACTTAGAAAATTTCCCTCTGCCTCCTCTCTTCGCGCCCCTGCTAGTCCAACCATTTTTTACACGCAGCCGACCACGGGGCGCCTTCCTCGGCTTGTGCTGGTCAGACATGCCGCTGATTTTTCACGGTCCCCCCCAGCTGGCTCAGCGCACTGCAGCTCAAGCAGACAGGTCCTGATCAGACTCCAGACTGCCTGTTGTGTCACATATAGCATAATGAGAGGCAGAGCTGGTGTAATTTTGCCAGTTTTGCAGGTAAATGTCTTGTGTGCACGAATGCGTCTCTGCTGGCGAGATAAAGCGATTTGGTCATTTCTGCTCAGAACAGCCGGGCTGAGCTCCACCCTGGCTCACAATGCATCATTTTGATCAGTTGCCTCACATATAGCCTAATGAGAGGCAGAATTGGTGTAATTTCTCCAGTTTTGCAGGTACACATGCTGTGTGTACAAATATCGCTTCTCTCGGCGAGATAAAGCGATTTGGTCATTTCTGTTTAAAACGGCCGTGCTGACCTCCACCCTGGCTCCCAATGCATCATTTTGATCAGTTTTTATTACAATCAGTCCGAATGGGGTGTGGGATGAGGCGGAGGGGCCTGTCCTCGCCTTCCACGGGGGTGAGTGGAGGCCGAGCCGCGCAAGCCGAACACAGTGCGCCTTCCTCGGCTTGTGGTGGTCAGAAATGCCGCTGACTTTTTCACGGGTCCCACCCAGCTGGCTCAGCGCAATGCAGCTCAAGCAGACAGGTCCTGATCAGACTCCAGACTGCCTGTTGTGTCACATATAGCATAATAAGAGGCAGAGCTGGTGGTAATTTTGCCCAGTTTTGCAAGGTAAATTGTGTTGTGCACAAATGCGTCTCTGCTGGCGAGATAAAGCGATTTGGTCATTTCCTGATCAGAACGGCCGGGCTGAGCTCCACCCTGGCTCCCAATACATCATTTTCGATCAAGCTTTCTATTACACTCAGCTCGAATGGGATGTGTAGTGTTTTGGGTCTGATAAATGCACGCATCCCCGGAAGCTCAGCGCTCGTTTGCATGTATAAGCTCAAAAACTTGCCACAGTTTACAGTACGTGAGGAGCGCTCAAAGAACCATATGATTAAATGAGCCATTCGCAGTTTCACTGTACCGGCCGTGTGTACTTAGACTTGCATGGCTTAATCTTTGAGACAAGCATATGCTACTGGCAGGATCAACCAGGTAGGCCAACCGTCTAAACCTCCCCAGTCGGGCGGGTGGAGGCAGGCCCCGGGCGAGCGGGGCTAGCCTGACCCACCCACCGCGAGCCGGAGGCGGTCTGGTCTGGGTTGGCCTCACCGGGGGTCTCGGAGGAACCGGGGCCCGCGGCTCGGCTGCTTCATCCCTCCCTCCGGGGAGGGATGTATATACACAACATACACGCTTATGTCCTGTTCGCTTTGAGAACACCGAGTTGCTTCTGGAGACGGCGCCGCAGTCTGCAGGAGCTCCGGGACACCCTGCGACGGACTCCGTGGAAGGACCGCTGTGAGGAGAGAGACGGGGCGTCTCGGTCTCGCTACCAATGGGTGTCAGGCACCGGGATGCGGGATGCGGAGGACCGCAAGAGTCGCAGCCCCGGGCCGGGGGAGGCGAGCATGCTGGCCGGGGGAACCGATCGCAGAATGCGCCCTGGAGGTCCAGGGGCCCACGGAGGCCCTCCGATGGCATGCCACGAATGCCGTTCGGTCAGTGGAAAAGCGAGCCTCGCACTGCCTGGAGGTCAACAGTTTTTGAAAATTGCCTTGCCTGTAAATCTGCTGGAGGTGGTCGAAGTTTATGGATACCACTGCTTGACACCGGAGGAAGGGCACAAGCCCCAAAGGTCCCCAGCTCTGTCCCTTCTCCCGGTCTGAAAACACTTTGAAATTTTAACGGCCCCTGGTAGTCCAACCACACTCTACACTTAGAATATTTCCCTCTGCCTCCTCTCTTCGCGCCCCTGGTAGTCCAACCACCCTCTACACTTAGTGCATTTCCCTTTGCCTCCTCTCTTCGCGCCCCTGGTAGTCCAACCACCCTCTACACTTAGAAAATTTCCCTCTGCCTCCTCTCTTCGCGCCCCTGGTAGTCCAACCACACTCTACACTTAAAATTTCCCTCTGCCTCCTCTCTTCGCGCCCCTGGTAGTCCAACCACCCTCCACACTTAAAATATTCCCTCTGCCTCCTCTCTTCGCGCCCCTGGTAGTCCAACCACCCTCTACAGAATCAGAATCAGAATCAGCTTTATTGGCCAAGTATGTGCACATACAAGGAATTTGTCTGGTAACTTTACTCTCTGGTACAGTAAAACTTAAATCGACGAAATAGAATAAAAATAAAACACATAAAATAAATCTCAATCTGTACATATAAAATATAGGTAATATATACACCGGGTTATTGTACAGTGAATATTTACAGACATGCCGCTGATTTTTCACGGTCCCCCCCAGCTGGCTCAGCGCACTGCAGCTCAAGCAGACAGGCTGATCAGGCTCCAGACTGCCCGTTGTGTCACATATAGCATAATGAGAGGCAGAGCTGGTGTAATTTTGCCAGTTTTGCAGGTAAATGTCTTGTGTGCACGAATGCGTCTCTGCTGGCGAGATAAAGCGATTTGGTCATTCCTGCTCAGAACAGCCGGGCTGAGCTCCACCCTGGCTCACAATGCATCATTTTGATCAGTTGCCTCACATATAGCCTAATGAGAGGCAGAATTGGTGTAATTTCTCCAGTTTTGCAGGTACACATGCTGTGTGTGCAAATATCGCTTCTCTCGGCGAGATAAAGCGATTTGGTCATTTCTGTTTAAAACGGCCGTGCTGACCTCCACCCTGGCTCCCAATGCATCATTTTGATCAGTTTTTATTACAATCAGTCCGAATGGGGTGTGGGATGAGGCGGAGGTGCCTGTCCTCGCCTTCCACGGGGGGTGAGTGGAGGCCGAGCGCGCAGCCGAAAACAGTGCGCCTTCCTCGGCTTGTGGTGGTCAGACATGCCGCTGATTTTTCACGGTCCCCCCCAGCTGGCTCAGCGCACTGCAGCTCAAGCAGACAGGTCCTGATCAGGCTCCAGACTGCCCGTTGTGTCACATATAGCATAATGAGAGGCAGAGCTGGTGTAATTTTGCCAGTTTTGCAGGTAAATGTCTTGTGTGCACGAATGCGTCTCTGCTGGCGAGATAAAGCGATTTGGTCATTCCTGCTCAGAACAGCCGGGCTGAGCTCCACCCTGGCTCACAATGCATCATTTTGATCAGTTGCCTCACATATAGCCTAATGAGAGGCAGAATTGGTGTAATTTCTCCAGTTTTGCAGGTACACATGCTGTGTGTGCAAATATCGCTTCTCTCGGCGAGATAAAGCGATTTGGTCATTTCTGTTTAAAACGGCCGTGCTGACCTCCACCCTGGCTCCCAATGCATCATTTTGATCAGTTTTTATTACAATCAGTCCGAATGGGGTGTGGGATGAGGCGGAGGTGCCTGTCCTCGCCTTCCACGGGGGGTGAGTGGAGGCCGAGCGCGCAGCCGAAAACAGTGCGCCTTCCTCGGCTTGTGGTGGTCAGACATGCCGCTGATTTTTCACGGTCCCCCCCAGCTGGCTCAGCGCACTGCAGCTCAAGCAGACAGGTCCTGATCAGGCTCCAGACTGCCCGTTGTGTCACATATAGCATAATGAGAGGCAGAGCTGGTGTAATTTTGCCAGTTTTGCAGGTAAATGTCTTGTGTGCACGAATGCGTCTCTGCTGGCGAGATAAAGCGATTTGGTCATTCCTGCTCAGAACAGCCGGGCTGAGCTCCACCCTGGCTCACAATGCATCATTTTGATCAGTTGCCTCACATATAGCCTAATGAGAGGCAGAATTGGTGTAATTTCTCCAGTTTTGCAGGTACACATGCTGTGTGTGCAAATATCGCTTCTCTCGGCGAGATAAAGCGATTTGGTCATTTCTGTTTAAAACGGCCGTGCTGACCTCCACCCTGGCTCCCAATGCATCATTTTGATCAGTTTTTATTACAATCAGTCCGAATGGGGTGTGGGATGAGGCGGAGGTGCCTGTCCTCGCCTTCCACGGGGGGTGAGTGGAGGCCGAGCGCGCAGCCGAACACAGTGCGCCTTCCTCGGCTTGTGGTGGTCAGACATGCCGCTGATTTTTCACGGTCCCCCCCAGCTGGCTCAGCGCACTGCAGCTCAAGCAGACAGGTCCTGATCAGGCTCCAGACTGCCCGTTGTGTCACATATAGCATAATGAGAGGCAGAGCTGGTGTAATTTTGCCAGTTTTGCAGGTAAATGTCTTGTGTGCACGAATGCGTCTCTGCTGGCGAGATAAAGCGATTTGGTCATTCCTGCTCAGAACAGCCGGGCTGAGCTCCACCCTGGCTCACAATGCATCATTTTGATCAGTTGCCTCACATATAGCCTAATGAGAGGCAGAATTGGTGTAATTTCTCCAGTTTTGCAGGTACACATGCTGTGTGTGCAAATATCGCTTCTCTCGGCGAGATAAAGCGATTTGGTCATTTCTGTTTAAAACGGCCGTGCTGACCTCCACCCTGGCTCCCAATGCATCATTTTGATCAGTTTTTATTACAATCAGTCCGAATGGGGTGTGGGATGAGGCGGAGGTGCCTGTCCTCGCCTTCCACGGGGGGTGAGTGGAGGCCGAGCGCGCAGCCGAACACAGTGCGCCTTCCTCGGCTTGTGGTGGTCAGACATGCCGCTGATTTTTCACGGTCCCCCCCAGCTGGCTCAGCGCACTGCAGCTCAAGCAGACAGGTCCTGATCAGGCTCCAGACTGCCCGTTGTGTCACATATAGCATAATGAGAGGCAGAGCTGGTGTAATTTTGCCAGTTTTGCAGGTAAATGTCTTGTGTGCACGAATGCGTCTCTGCTGGCGAGATAAAGCGATTTGGTCATTCCTGCTCAGAACAGCCGGGCTGAGCTCCACCCTGGCTCACAATGCATCATTTTGATCAGTTGCCTCACATATAGCCTAATGAGAGGCAGAATTGGTGTAATTTCTCCAGTTTTGCAGGTACACATGCTGTGTGTGCAAATATCGCTTCTCTCGGCGAGATAAAGCGATTTGGTCATTTCTGTTTAAAACGGCCGTGCTGACCTCCACCCTGGCTCCCAATGCATCATTTTGATCAGTTTTTATTACAATCAGTCCGAATGGGGTGTGGGATGAGGCGGAGGTGCCTGTCCTCGCCTTCCACGGGGGGTGAGTGGAGGCCGAGCGCGCAGCCGAAAACAGTGCGCCTTCCTCGGCTTGTGGTGGTCAGACATGCCGCTGATTTTTCACGGTCCCCCCCAGCTGGCTCAGCGCACTGCAGCTCAAGCAGACAGGTCCTGATCAGGCTCCAGACTGCCCGTTGTGTCACATATAGCATAATGAGAGGCAGAGCTGGTGTAATTTTGCCAGTTTTGCAGGTAAATGTCTTGTGTGCACGAATGCGTCTCTGCTGGCGAGATAAAGCGATTTGGTCATTCCTGCTCAGAACAGCCGGGCTGAGCTCCACCCTGGCTCACAATGCATCATTTTGATCAGTTGCCTCACATATAGCCTAATGAGAGGCAGAATTGGTGTAATTTCTCCAGTTTTGCAGGTACACATGCTGTGTGTGCAAATATCGCTTCTCTCGGCGAGATAAAGCGATTTGGTCATTTCTGTTTAAAACGGCCGTGCTGACCTCCACCCTGGCTCCCAATGCATCATTTTGATCAGTTTTTATTACAATCAGTCCGAATGGGGTGTGGGATGAGGCGGAGGTGCCTGTCCTCGCCTTCCACGGGGGGTGAGTGGAGGCCGAGCGCGCAGCCGAAAACAGTGCGCCTTCCTCGGCTTGTGGTGGTCAGACATGCCGCTGATTTTTCACGGTCCCCCCCAGCTGGCTCAGCGCACTGCAGCTCAAGCAGACAGGTCCTGATCAGGCTCCAGACTGCCCGTTGTGTCACATATAGCATAATGAGAGGCAGAGCTGGTGTAATTTTGCCAGTTTTGCAGGTAAATGTCTTGTGTGCACGAATGCGTCTCTGCTGGCGAGATAAAGCGATTTGGTCATTCCTGCTCAGAACAGCCGGGCTGAGCTCCACCCTGGCTCACAATGCATCATTTTGATCAGTTGCCTCACATATAGCCTAATGAGAGGCAGAATTGGTGTAATTTCTCCAGTTTTGCAGGTACACATGCTGTGTGTGCAAATATCGCTTCTCTCGGCGAGATAAAGCGATTTGGTCATTTCTGTTTAAAACGGCCGTGCTGACCTCCACCCTGGCTCCCAATGCATCATTTTGATCAGTTTTTATTACAATCAGTCCGAATGGGGTGTGGGATGAGGCGGAGGTGCCTGTCCTCGCCTTCCACGGGGGGTGAGTGGAGGCCGAGCGCGCAGCCGAACACAGTGCGCCTTCCTCGGCTTGTGGTGGTCAGACATGCCGCTGATTTTTCACGGTCCCCCCCAGCTGGCTCAGCGCACTGCAGCTCAAGCAGACAGGTCCTGATCAGGCTCCAGACTGCCCGTTGTGTCACATATAGCATAATGAGAGGCAGAGCTGGTGTAATTTTGCCAGTTTTGCAGGTAAATGTCTTGTGTGCACGAATGCGTCTCTGCTGGCGAGATAAAGCGATTTGGTCATTCCTGCTCAGAACAGCCGGGCTGAGCTCCACCCTGGCTCACAATGCATCATTTTGATCAGTTGCCTCACATATAGCCTAATGAGAGGCAGAATTGGTGTAATTTCTCCAGTTTTGCAGGTACACATGCTGTGTGTGCAAATATCGCTTCTCTCGGCGAGATAAAGCGATTTGGTCATTTCTGTTTAAAACGGCCGTGCTGACCTCCACCCTGGCTCCCAATGCATCATTTTGATCAGTTTTTATTACAATCAGTCCGAATGGGGTGTGGGATGAGGCGGAGGTGCCTGTCCTCGCCTTCCACGGGGGGTGAGTGGAGGCCGAGCGCGCAGCCGAAAACAGTGCGCCTTCCTCGGCTTGTGGTGGTCAGACATGCCGCTGATTTTTCACGGTCCCCCCCAGCTGGCTCAGCGCACTGCAGCTCAAGCAGACAGGTCCTGATCAGGCTCCAGACTGCCCGTTGTGTCACATATAGCATAATGAGAGGCAGAGCTGGTGTAATTTTGCCAGTTTTGCAGGTAAATGTCTTGTGTGCACGAATGCGTCTCTGCTGGCGAGATAAAGCGATTTGGTCATTCCTGCTCAGAACAGCCGGGCTGAGCTCCACCCTGGCTCACAATGCATCATTTTGATCAGTTGCCTCACATATAGCCTAATGAGAGGCAGAATTGGTGTAATTTCTCCAGTTTTGCAGGTACACATGCTGTGTGTGCAAATATCGCTTCTCTCGGCGAGATAAAGCGATTTGGTCATTTCTGTTTAAAACGGCCGTGCTGACCTCCACCCTGGCTCCCAATGCATCATTTTGATCAGTTTTTATTACAATCAGTCCGAATGGGGTGTGGGATGAGGCGGAGGTGCCTGTCCTCGCCTTCCACGGGGGGTGAGTGGAGGCCGAGCGCGCAGCCGAAAACAGTGCGCCTTCCTCGGCTTGTGGTGGTCAGACATGCCGCTGATTTTTCACGGTCCCCCCCAGCTGGCTCAGCGCACTGCAGCTCAAGCAGACAGGTCCTGATCAGGCTCCAGACTGCCCGTTGTGTCACATATAGCATAATGAGAGGCAGAGCTGGTGTAATTTTGCCAGTTTTGCAGGTAAATGTCTTGTGTGCACGAATGCGTCTCTGCTGGCGAGATAAAGCGATTTGGTCATTCCTGCTCAGAACAGCCGGGCTGAGCTCCACCCTGGCTCACAATGCATCATTTTGATCAGTTGCCTCACATATAGCCTAATGAGAGGCAGAATTGGTGTAATTTCTCCAGTTTTGCAGGTACACATGCTGTGTGTGCAAATATCGCTTCTCTCGGCGAGATAAAGCGATTTGGTCATTTCTGTTTAAAACGGCCGTGCTGACCTCCACCCTGGCTCCCAATGCATCATTTTGATCAGTTTTTATTACAATCAGTCCGAATGGGGTGTGGGATGAGGCGGAGGTGCCTGTCCTCGCCTTCCACGGGGGGTGAGTGGAGGCCGAGCGCGCAGCCGAAAACAGTGCGCCTTCCTCGGCTTGTGGTGGTCAGACATGCCGCTGATTTTTCACGGTCCCCCCCAGCTGGCTCAGCGCACTGCAGCTCAAGCAGACAGGTCCTGATCAGGCTCCAGACTGCCCGTTGTGTCACATATAGCATAATGAGAGGCAGAGCTGGTGTAATTTTGCCAGTTTTGCAGGTAAATGTCTTGTGTGCACGAATGCGTCTCTGCTGGCGAGATAAAGCGATTTGGTCATTCCTGCTCAGAACAGCCGGGCTGAGCTCCACCCTGGCTCACAATGCATCATTTTGATCAGTTGCCTCACATATAGCCTAATGAGCAGGCTATATAGCCTAATGAGAGGCAGAATTGGTGTAATTTCTCCAGTTTTGCAGGTACACATGCTGTGTGTGCAAATATCGCTTCTCTCGGCGAGATAAAGCGATTTGGTCATTTCTGTTTAAAACGGCCGTGCTGACCTCCACCCTGGCTCCCAATGCATCATTTTGATCAGTTTTTATTACAATCAGTCCGAATGGGGTGTGGGATGAGGCGGAGGTGCCTGTCCTCGCCTTCCACGGGGGGTGAGTGGAGGCCGAGCGCGCAGCCGAAAACAGTGCGCCTTCCTCGGCTTGTGGTGGTCAGACATGCCGCTGATTTTTCACGGTCCCCCCCAGCTGGCTCAGCGCACTGCAGCTCAAGCAGACAGGTCCTGATCAGGCTCCAGACTGCCCGTTGTGTCACATATAGCATAATGAGAGGCAGAGCTGGTGTAATTTTGCCAGTTTTGCAGGTAAATGTCTTGTGTGCACGAATGCGTCTCTGCTGGCGAGATAAAGCGATTTGGTCATTCCTGCTCAGAACAGCCGGGCTGAGCTCCACCCTGGCTCACAATGCATCATTTTGATCAGTTGCCTCACATATAGCCTAATGAGAGGCAGAATTGGTGTAATTTCTCCAGTTTTGCAGGTACACATGCTGTGTGTGCAAATATCGCTTCTCTCGGCGAGATAAAGCGATTTGGTCATTTCTGTTTAAAACGGCCGTGCTGACCTCCACCCTGGCTCCCAATGCATCATTTTGATCAGTTTTTATTACAATCAGTCCGAATGGGGTGTGGGATGAGGCGGAGGTGCCTGTCCTCGCCTTCCACGGGGGGTGAGTGGAGGCCGAGCGCGCAGCCGAAAACAGTGCGCCTTCCTCGGCTTGTGGTGGTCAGACATGCCGCTGATTTTTCACGGTCCCCCCCAGCTGGCTCAGCGCACTGCAGCTCAAGCAGACAGGTCCTGATCAGGCTCCAGACTGCCCGTTGTGTCACATATAGCATAATGAGAGGCAGAGCTGGTGTAATTTTGCCAGTTTTGCAGGTAAATGTCTTGTGTGCACGAATGCGTCTCTGCTGGCGAGATAAAGCGATTTGGTCATTCCTGCTCAGAACAGCCGGGCTGAGCTCCACCCTGGCTCACAATGCATCATTTTGATCAGTTGCCTCACATATAGCCTAATGAGAGGCAGAATTGGTGTAATTTCTCCAGTTTTGCAGGTACACATGCTGTGTGTGCAAATATCGCTTCTCTCGGCGAGATAAAGCGATTTGGTCATTTCTGTTTAAAACGGCCGTGCTGACCTCCACCCTGGCTCCCAATGCATCATTTTGATCAGTTTTTATTACAATCAGTCCGAATGGGGTGTGGGATGAGGCGGAGGTGCCTGTCCTCGCCTTCCACGGGGGGTGAGTGGAGGCCGAGCGCGCAGCCGAAAACAGTGCGCCTTCCTCGGCTTGTGGTGGTCAGACATGCCGCTGATTTTTCACGGTCCCCCCCAGCTGGCTCAGCGCACTGCAGCTCAAGCAGACAGGTCCTGATCAGGCTCCAGACTGCCCGTTGTGTCACATATAGCATAATGAGAGGCAGAGCTGGTGTAATTTTGCCAGTTTTGCAGGTAAATGTCTTGTGTGCACGAATGCGTCTCTGCTGGCGAGATAAAGCGATTTGGTCATTCCTGCTCAGAACAGCCGGGCTGAGCTCCACCCTGGCTCACAATGCATCATTTTGATCAGTTGCCTCACATATAGCCTAATGAGAGGCAGAATTGGTGTAATTTCTCCAGTTTTGCAGGTACACATGCTGTGTGTGCAAATATCGCTTCTCTCGGCGAGATAAAGCGATTTGGTCATTTCTGTTTAAAACGGCCGTGCTGACCTCCACCCTGGCTCCCAATGCATCATTTTGATCAGTTTTTATTACAATCAGTCCGAATGGGTGTGGGATGAGGCGGAGGTGCCTGTCCTCGCCTTCCACGGGGGGTGAGTGGAGGCCGAGCGCGCAGCCGAAAACAGTGCGCCTTCCTCGGCTTGTGGTGGTCAGACATGCCGCTGATTTTTCACGGTCCCCCCCAGCTGGCTCAGCGCACTGCAGCTCAAGCAGACAGGTCCTGATCAGGCTCCAGACTGCCCGTTGTGTCACATATAGCATAATGAGAGGCAGAGCTGGTGTAATTTTGCCAGTTTTGCAGGTAAATGTCTTGTGTGCACGAATGCGTCTCTGCTGGCGAGATAAAGCGATTTGGTCATTCCTGCTCAGAACAGCCGGGCTGAGCTCCACCCTGGCTCACAATGCATCATTTTGATCAGTTGCCTCACATATAGCCTAATGAGAGGCAGAATTGGTGTAATTTCTCCAGTTTTGCAGGTACACATGCTGTGTGTGCAAATATCGCTTCTCTCGGCGAGATAAAGCGATTTGGTCATTTCTGTTTAAAACGGCCGTGCTGACCTCCACCCTGGCTCCCAATGCATCATTTTGATCAGTTTTTATTACAATCAGTCCGAATGGGGTGTGGGATGAGGCGGAGGTGCCTGTCCTCGCCTTCCACGGGGGGTGAGTGGAGGCCGAGCGCGCAGCCGAAAACAGTGCGCCTTCCTCGGCTTGTGGTGGTCAGACATGCCGCTGATTTTTCACGGTCCCCCCCAGCTGGCTCAGCGCACTGCAGCTCAAGCAGACAGGTCCTGATCAGGCTCCAGACTGCCCGTTGTGTCACATATAGCATAATGAGAGGCAGAGCTGGTGTAATTTTGCCAGTTTTGCAGGTAAATGTCTTGTGTGCACGAATGCGTCTCTGCTGGCGAGATAAAGCGATTTGGTCATTCCTGCTCAGAACAGCCGGGCTGAGCTCCACCCTGGCTCACAATGCATCATTTTGATCAGTTGCCTCACATATAGCCTAATGAGAGGCAGAATTGGTGTAATTTCTCCAGTTTTGCAGGTACACATGCTGTGTGTGCAAATATCGCTTCTCTCGGCGAGATAAAGCGATTTGGTCATTTCTGTTTAAAACGGCCGTGCTGACCTCCACCCTGGCTCCCAATGCATCATTTTGATCAGTTTTTATTACAATCAGTCCGAATGGGGTGTGGGATGAGGCGGAGGTGCCTGTCCTCGCCTTCCACGGGGGGTGAGTGGAGGCCGAGCGCGCAGCCGAAAACAGTGCGCCTTCCTCGGCTTGTGGTGGTCAGACATGCCGCTGATTTTTCACGGTCCCCCCCAGCTGGCTCAGCGCACTGCAGCTCAAGCAGACAGGTCCTGATCAGGCTCCAGACTGCCCGTTGTGTCACATATAGCATAATGAGAGGCAGAGCTGGTGTAATTTTGCCAGTTTTGCAGGTAAATGTCTTGTGTGCACGAATGCGTCTCTGCTGGCGAGATAAAGCGATTTGGTCATTCCTGCTCAGAACAGCCGGGCTGAGCTCCACCCTGGCTCACAATGCATCATTTTGATCAGTTGCCTCACATATAGCCTAATGAGAGGCAGAATTGGTGTAATTTCTCCAGTTTTGCAGGTACACATGCTGTGTGTGCAAATATCGCTTCTCTCGGCGAGATAAAGCGATTTGGTCATTTCTGTTTAAAACGGCCGTGCTGACCTCCACCCTGGCTCCCAATGCATCATTTTGATCAGTTTTTATTACAATCAGTCCGAATGGGGTGTGGGATGAGGCGGAGGTGCCTGTCCTCGCCTTCCACGGGGGGTGAGTGGAGGCCGAGCGCGCAGCCGAAAACAGTGCGCCTTCCTCGGCTTGTGGTGGTCAGACATGCCGCTGATTTTTCACGGTCCCCCCCAGCTGGCTCAGCGCACTGCAGCTCAAGCAGACAGGTCCTGATCAGGCTCCAGACTGCCCGTTGTGTCACATATAGCATAATGAGAGGCAGAGCTGGTGTAATTTTGCCAGTTTTGCAGGTAAATGTCTTGTGTGCACGAATGCGTCTCTGCTGGCGAGATAAAGCGATTTGGTCATTCCTGCTCAGAACAGCCGGGCTGAGCTCCACCCTGGCTCACAATGCATCATTTTGATCAGTTGCCTCACATATAGCCTAATGAGAGGCAGAATTGGTGTAATTTCTCCAGTTTTGCAGGTACACATGCTGTGTGTGCAAATATCGCTTCTCTCGGCGAGATAAAGCGATTTGGTCATTTCTGTTTAAAACGGCCGTGCTGACCTCCACCCTGGCTCCCAATGCATCATTTTGATCAGTTTTTATTACAATCAGTCCGAATGGGGTGTGGGATGAGGCGGAGGTGCCTGTCCTCGCCTTCCACGGGGGGTGAGTGGAGGCCGAGCGCGCAGCCGAAAACAGTGCGCCTTCCTCGGCTTGTGGTGGTCAGACATGCCGCTGATTTTTCACGGTCCCCCCCAGCTGGCTCAGCGCACTGCAGCTCAAGCAGACAGGTCCTGATCAGGCTCCAGACTGCCCGTTGTGTCACATATAGCATAATGAGAGGCAGAGCTGGTGTAATTTTGCCAGTTTTGCAGGTAAATGTCTTGTGTGCACGAATGCGTCTCTGCTGGCGAGATAAAGCGATTTGGTCATTCCTGCTCAGAACAGCCGGGCTGAGCTCCACCCTGGCTCACAATGCATCATTTTGATCAGTTGCCTCACATATAGCCTAATGAGAGGCAGAATTGGTGTAATTTCTCCAGTTTTGCAGGTACACATGCTGTGTGTGCAAATATCGCTTCTCTCGGCGAGATAAAGCGATTTGGTCATTTCTGTTTAAAACGGCCGTGCTGACCTCCACCCTGGCTCCCAATGCATCATTTTGATCAGTTTTTATTACAATCAGTCCGAATGGGGTGTGGGATGAGGCGGAGGTGCCTGTCCTCGCCTTCCACGGGGGGTGAGTGGAGGCCGAGCGCGCAGCCGAAAACAGTGCGCCTTCCTCGGCTTGTGGTGGTCAGACATGCCGCTGATTTTTCACGGTCCCCCCCAGCTGGCTCAGCGCACTGCAGCTCAAGCAGACAGGTCCTGATCAGGCTCCAGACTGCCCGTTGTGTCACATATAGCATAATGAGAGGCAGAGCTGGTGTAATTTTGCCAGTTTTGCAGGTAAATGTCTTGTGTGCACGAATGCGTCTCTGCTGGCGAGATAAAGCGATTTGGTCATTCCTGCTCAGAACAGCCGGGCTGAGCTCCACCCTGGCTCACAATGCATCATTTTGATCAGTTGCCTCACATATAGCCTAATGAGAGGCAGAATTGGTGTAATTTCTCCAGTTTTGCAGGTACACATGCTGTGTGTGCAAATATCGCTTCTCTCGGCGAGATAAAGCGATTTGGTCATTTCTGTTTTAAAACGGCCGTGCTGACCTCCACCCTGGCTCCCAATGCATCATTTTGATCAGTTTTTATTACAATCAGTCCGAATGGGGTGTGGGATGAGGCGGAGGTGCCTGTCCTCGCCTTCCACGGGGGGTGAGTGGAGGCCGAGCGCGCAGCCGAAAACAGTGCGCCTTCCTCGGCTTGTGGTGGTCAGACATGCCGCTGATTTTTCACGGTCCCCCCCAGCTGGCTCAGCGCACTGCAGCTCAAGCAGACAGGTCCTGATCAGGCTCCAGACTGCCCGTTGTGTCACATATAGCATAATGAGAGGCAGAGCTGGTGTAATTTTGCCAGTTTTGCAGGTAAATGTCTTGTGTGCACGAATGCGTCTCTGCTGGCGAGATAAAGCGATTTGGTCATTCCTGCTCAGAACAGCCGGGCTGAGCTCCACCCTGGCTCACAATGCATCATTTTGATCAGTTGCCTCACATATAGCCTAATGAGAGGCAGAATTGGTGTAATTTCTCCAGTTTTGCAGGTACACATGCTGTGTGTGCAAATATCGCTTCTCTCGGCGAGATAAAGCGATTTGGTCATTTCTGTTTAAAACGGCCGTGCTGACCTCCACCCTGGCTCCCAATGCATCATTTTGATCAGTTTTTATTACAATCAGTCCGAATGGGGTGTGGGATGAGGCGGAGGTGCCTGTCCTCGCCTTCCACGGGGGGTGAGTGGAGGCCGAGCGCGCAGCCGAAAACAGTGCGCCTCCTCGGCTTGTGGTGGTCAGACATGCCGCTGATTTTTCACGGTCCCCCCCAGCTGGCTCAGCGCACTGC
>SRSE01001234.1:0-177626 GCA_005024645.1 Planiliza haematocheilus
CGGCAGATCGGGCGACTAGGAGACGTCCCGCCTGCTTCCAAAAGAAGGGAGTGTCCTAGTCAAAGAGGAATAATAATTAAAGCATATTTTTATTTAACTTCTTGTCGTTCACCAGTTATTCATTTTCTGATATTTTAGCTGTGTATAACGCAGCATTTCACTGAAGTTGTAGCTTAATAGATGGCATATTTTATGTCTGCACCGACCTGGCGCCTGTATAAAGCACTAAATTGGGTTTTGACCACATAATGAATGTAGTAACCTAACAAAAACATAGACTATAACCTATAACTTTCCATAAATGTTAATGTCAATTTTATATTTCCATTGAGCTATCACTTTTGTACAGTAAATGCATGACTTGAACATTTTCTGTTGACAATATTGTTAGGTTAAAAATACAAGGTAATGCAGATTTAAGTTTACACTTATTGCAGTAGTAGTCAGGCTCGTTTTTTTATCCTATAGTTTAGTTTAACCTACATGAACAGAAGGGATTTTGAAAATGAGATAAACAGGTCCAAAACGGACCCAGGCCAGATGAGCCTTTGAGTCCGCTGCGGGTCCGCGGCGGATGTATGTATCAATTTGCGGGTCGCAAACGGACCCGCCGCGGAGGTGAGGCTTTAATCGCGGATGCGGAGCGGATGCAGCGCGGAGCCACGGCGGATCCGCGATCCGCCTTCATAGCGGATCCGTTCCTGAGTGCATCTGGACCCCGTTACGGGTCCGATCCGGAAGCCGCCATACATCCGCGGCAGATCCGCCGCGCTGTCCTTTTGCTGTGTGGGACACCTTGACACTGGAGCCTCAGACGGACAAGAGTCGTTAGAGAACCATTCATAGTTAAGAGGACAGGGACCAAAACAGTCCCCCCATCACAACAGATAAGTACCCAGTCGTTAGTGGGAATAGTTGCACCAGTTTCGGGTTATTAGCATAACAAGCAAGGTTTCTCAGGAGGAGTTCCTATTTAAACCTCAGACTTCCCACCAGTCCCCCAGAACTGAAGAAGCTATGAGTGGTGAAACGTCTTCTCTAAAAAAAAAATCTTTTTGGATAACCACGTGTAAGTAGCCTAGCTAAAGTTAGTAGCTAATCGTTATTGTAATAAAGTAATTTACGTCACTAATATAAACGATATAAACTGTACAAAAACCATGCATATACATATATCATTTTGTCGCGGTAAATGTGGTACAATATTTACTGATTTTCAACTGAACACTCAGCTTACCGTCACGTTTTCGTCTTCGTCTTCTTCTTTTTCCTTTTTTTCTTCTTCTACTTCTACTTCTTCTCTTGGATTCGCGGCAGATCCTACTTCCGGTTCGAACCCGGAAGTACGTCACCGCCGGAAGTACGTCACCACCAAAGCACTTAAGTGTGTGTGCATACTTCCTGTGTGTGTGGGGGGGGCTACGCTGCCTTCCGGTCGCCAGGGGCGGTAGTGAGCAAAACGCTCACACACACTTTCACACACATCTCCACTTTTTGTCACCATGGGGGACATGCAATAAAAAAGCGAGAGGGCCATCAGGGGGAGCTGATGAGCTCATTTTGATTGAAATCAGTCTGGGGCCCGTCATTTTGGGCCCCACGTCGGTTGTGGGCCCCCCACTGTTGGTGGGCTCCCACCGCTCAGACCCCCTGAAGTAATAAATGCAAGTGCACATCTACACACACACACCCACACACACACACACACACACACACACACACACACACACACACACATATCTACTGCATGAAACATTTACACTCACCTGAGGGACCGTCCCACTGCTGTCTGCCTGTCCACACAGAAAAGACACGTTAGGACCAGTTTAAGGTGGACTGGTGTGATCAGACTGTTAGGACCAGTTTAAGGTGGACTGGTGTGATCAGACTGTTAGGACCAGTTTAAGGTGGACTGGTGTGATCAGACTGTTAGGACCAGCTTAAGGTGGACTGGTGTGGTCAGTCCACCTTAAGCTGTTAGGACCAGCTTAAGGTGGACTGCTCTGATCAGACTGTTTAATGAGTTTAAGGTGGACTGGTGTGATCAGACTGTTAGGACCAGTTTAAGGTGGACTGGTGTGGTCAGTCCACCTTAAGCTGTTAGGACCAGTTTAAGGTGGACTGGTGTGATCAGACTGTTAGGACCAGTTTAAGGTGGACTGGTGTGATCAGACTGTTAGGACCAGCTTAAGGTGGACTGGTGTGATCAGACTGTTAGGACCAGTTTAAGGTGGACTGGTGTGATCAGACTGTTAGGACCAGTTTAAGGTGGACTGGTGTGATCAGACTGTTAGGACCAGTTTAAGGTGGACTGGTCTGATCAGACTGTTAGGACCAGTTTAAGGTGGACTGGTCTGATCAGACTGTTAGGACCAGTTTAAGGTGGACTGGTATGATCAGACTGTTAGAGCCAGTTTAAGGTGGACTGGTGTGATCAGACTTTTAGGACCAGCTTAAGGTGGACTGGTGTCTTCCTGCCAGTCACCTCAGAGAGGACTGATGGCTGGTCTCGGTGGCGTCCCCTCCTGACGAGCTCCAGCAGCAGAGGGGACTTCCTGTTCAGGTCCGACTCCGACAGACCGAGTTCTCTGCAGACCAGGTCCCGACTGTCCAGACCGTTGAGCTGCAGAACCAGAGGAGGGTTTGGATCAGAACCACGTTCCTACATGTCTTCTCTGACCTGGAGTCTCTGTTTCACAGCCATAAACCACAGAAGAAGAAGCAGCAGAGACAGGACTCACCATGTTGGTCTCTGGTTGGAACACAGCCAGGCTGAAGTCCAGGTTAAATACCTGCAGGAAGTCCACCATCAGACTGGCCACCAGGCGACCTGCAGGGGAGGAGACAGGGGACAGGGGACGGGACAGGGGACAGGACTGAGCTATAACAGAACCTAATGGAACCACAGCCCCACCCTGTGGACAGAGACAAGAAGTACAACTCACCGTCTCTGGAGTTCAGACACTTCTTCAGGTTTTCATTGACCAGAGGAGTTTTACTCTGAGGATGACACAGTGAATGATGAATGAGTGAATATATAACAGATGATGAACGAGTGAATGATGAACGAGTGAATGATGAACGAGTGAATATATAACAGATAATGAATGAGTGAATAATGAACGAGTGAATATATAACAGATAATGAATGAGTGAATAATGAACGAGTGAATATATAACAGATAATGAATGAGTGAATAATGAACGAGTGAATATATAACAGATGATGAACGAGTGAATAATGAACGAGTGAATGATGAACGAGTGAATATATAACAGATAATGAATGAGTGAATGATGAACGAGTGAATATATAACAGATAATGAACGAGTGAATAATGAACGAGTGAATATATAACAGATAATGAACGAGTGAATAATGAACGAGTGAATATATAACAGATAATGAACGAGTGAATAATGAACGAGTGAATATATAACAGATAATGACACAGATGATGATGAATGAGTGAATAATGAATGAGTGAATGTTGAATGAGTGAATATATAACAGATAATGAATGAGTGAATAATTAATGAGTGAATATATAAAAGATAATGACACAGATGATGATGAATGAGTGAATATATAACAGATGATGAATGAGTGAATAATGAATGAGTGAATGATGAATGAGTGAATGAATAACAGATGATGAATGAGTGAATAATGAATGAGTGAATAATGAATGAGTGAATGATGAATGAGTGAATAATGAATGAGTGAATATATAACAGATAATGAATGAGTGAATATATAACAGATAATGACACAGATGATGATGAATGAGTGAATATATAACAGATGATGAATGAGTGAATGTATAACAGATAATGAATGAGTGAATAATGAATGAGTGAATAATGAATGAGTGAATGATGAATGAGTGAATATATAACAGATAATGAATGAGTGAATGATGAATGAGTGAATATATAACAGATAATGACTGAGTGAATAATGAATGAGTGAATGATGAATGAGTGAATATATAACAGATAATGAATGAGTGAATAATGAATGAGTGAATATTGAATGAGTGAATGATGAATGAGTGAATATATAACAGATAATGAATGAGTGAATGATGAATGAGTGAAGTGGATCACCTCCTGTCTGTCCTGCTCCTCCATGGCCAGGAACACTGCTGCCCTCATCTCTGCCTGCAGGAACAAACCATTCATCCATTAATAATGTCACAGACATGAAAGCCGGTCTGTCTGGTTGGTCCAGGTGAGTCCAGGTGACTCTAAAACCGACTGATTCCGCTCTTTGTCTTTAGACCGGAAGTCCTTTATGACACATGAAACCTCAAACCTTCACCATGAACCCAAGTTTATGACTGAACTGCTGAGCTAGCCGCTAGCCTTACCGCTAGCCTCTAGCCTCTAGCTGCTAGCCTAACCTAGCCTAGCTGCTAGCAGCTAGCCGTGCTGTGGTCGCACCTTGAGCTTGTTGAGGACTCCGCTGTTCTCCAGGTTCTGGATCAGGAGGTCTCTCAGCTCCGTGTCGTCCTCTGCTGCCGACATGTTGACCAGAAGCTAAGCTAACGGCTACCGCTGTCAGGACGACGGACCACAACAACACAACTACACAACTACTTCCGCTTCCTGGAACGACTTCTTCTTCTTCTTCTTCTTCTTCTTCTTCTTCTTCTTCTTTGGGTGTTATTAGTTCAGTGTCCCCTCCTGCTGGACGAAGAGAGACATCACGTGTCAGAGAATAAAGACATAAATAACTGATCATGACATTATTATTATTATTATTATTATAACACTCATCAGTGTGATGGAGCTGGGGCAGAAACTGGTCTCCCTCAGACCTGAACCAGGACTAATCTCTGTCCACGTGTCCACAGATAAAAACTACTGTCTCACTTTATTTATTTATTTCATTGTCTTGACTTGAATCCATGGATCACATGAGACCAGAACGATGTCCCCTGAGGACATGTCACGTTTGATTCTGTCTCTGTCCTCTATGCTCTCTGTCCCCTCTGGTCTCTGTCCTCTGGTCTCTGGTCTCTGTCCTCTCTGCTCTCTGTCCTCTGGGTCTGTCCTCTCTGGTCTCTGTCTTTACTTCCTGTCCTCTGGTCTCTGTCCTCTGGTCACTGTCCTCTCTGGTCTCTGTCCTCTGGTCTCTGTCCTCTCTGGTCTCTGTCCTTTACTTCCTGTCCTCTCTGGTCTCTGTCCTCTGGTCTCTGTCCTCTCTGGTCTCTGTCCTCTGGTCTCTGTCCTCTGCTCTCTGTCCTCTGGTCTCTGTCTTATCTGGTCTCTGTCCTCTGGTCTCTGTCTTATCTGGTCTCTGTCCTCTGGTCTCTGTCCTCTGCTCTCTGTCCTCTGGTCTTTGTCTTATCTGGTCTCTGTCCTCTGGTCTCTGTCCTCTGCTCTCTGTCCTCTGGTCTCTGTCTTATCTGGTCTCTGTCCTCTGGTCTCTGTCTTATCTGGTCTCTGTCCTCTGGTCTCTGTCCTCTCTGCTCTCTGTCCTCTGGTCTCTGTCCTCTCTGCTCTCTGTCCTCTGGTCTCTGTCCTCTCTGCTCTCTGTCCTCTCTGGTCTCTGTCCTCTGCTCTCTGTCCTCTGGTCTCTGTCCTCTCTGGTCTCTGTCCTCTGCTCTCTGTCCTCTGGTCTCTGTCCTCTCTGGTCTCTGTCCTCTGCTCTCTGTCCTCTGGTCTCTGTCCTCTCTGATCTCTGTCCTCTCAGGTCTCTGTCCTCTGGTCTCTGTCCTCTGGTCTCTGTCTTATCTGGTCTCTGTCCTCTCTGGTCTCTGTCCTCTGGTCTCTGTCCTCTGCTCTCTGTCCTCTGGTCTCTGTCTTATCTGGTCTCTGTCCTCTGGTCTCTGTCCTCTGCTCTCTGTCCTCTGGTCTCTGTCTTATCTGGTCTCTGTCCTCTGGTCTCTGTCTTATCTGGTCTCTGTCCTCTGGTCTCTGTCTTATCTGGTCTCGGTCCTCTGGTCTCTGTCCTCTGGTCTCTGTCTTATCTGGTCTCTGTGCTCTGGTCTCTGTCCTCTCTGATCTCTGTCCTCTCTGGTCTCTGTCCTCTGCTCTTTGTCCTCTGGTCTCTGTCCTCTCTGCTCTCTGTCCTCTGCTCTCTGTCCTCTGGTCTCTGTCCTCTCTGGTCTCTGTCCTCTCAGATGTCTCTGATTCTCCATGAGGATCAGCATCTGGTTTCTTCTTCTTCATGGGACAGTCTGGTAGTCCAAAGCCTCCAGAGACTGATGGACACATGAACCTGTCCTCCAGTCTGAGGACATGGATTATTATTATAGACAGAGAAGAGACAGGAAAGGAAAGATGGAGGAGGAGGAGGAGGAAGAAGAATAAAGGAGGGAGGAGGGATCTAGAGAGATGGATGTGGGGGAGGACAAAAAGAGGCATCATAGGGAGGAGGGGGAGACAGACGGGGTGAGGAGGAGGAGGAGGAACAGGAAGAGGAGGAGGAGGACGCACAGACAGACAGACAGACAGAGTGACTGACTGCCGGTGGATCACGGAGCCTCCGCCGCCGCCTCTGAGCTGCTGCAGCCGGACGCAGAAGCAGCAGACCCGGCCGCAGACCCGGCCGCAGACCCGGAGCCATGGCCGATGAAGCGGCTCGATCCACGGCCTGCACCGGCTCCAGCCTCCTGCTGCCGGTCAGCGAGATCACCAACCTGCCGCTGGACCAGGTAAGACCCTCCGGAACATCCTCCCCTCTCCATCATCCCCCGGGGCCGATCCCCGGAGCCCCAGCGGCCGCCGCTCCGGAGCACCGGGGCTCCAGAGCGAGGACCGGCCGCTGGGGCTCCGCCGCGCCGCGGGAAGAGCCAGACGAGCGGCAGAGGCACCGACGGGAGCGGCGGAGAGACGGTAAACAGGGCGGGCTGGTCCAAGATGGACGGAGGCCTAGGAGGAGGAGGAGGAGGAGGAGGAGGGGGAGGTGGAGGCTGCACCGACTACCAGAGCCCGTCATCAGCTGATCCATCAGATGATCAGCTCTGATCGATCAGCTGCTCTGAGGAATCGAACCTGTGACCTGTTGACTCATCGATCCTCATCAGCTGGTTCAACTCTTCACTGACATAAAGTTCTGTGGTATCCAACCTGTGGGTCGAGGCCTCCTTAGGGCCCTCAGCCCAACCCGGGGGTCAGTGGATGAATCAGTGAAGGGGAGGAGCCTAAGAAATAAATCAGCTGACTGACAGGAGGCCTTCCTGTGCTCTGATTGGCTGAGAGCTAGACCAGGAAGTAGCGTTTTTCTGCATTTATCTCAGATGTCTCTGTGAAGTTCCTCCCGGTTCCTCTGGGTTCCTCCGGGTTCCTCAAGGTCCCTCTGGGTTCCTCTGGGTTCCTCCGGGTTCCTCCGGGTTCCTCCCGGTTCCTCTGGGTTCCTCCGGGTTCCTCCGGATTCCTCCGGGTTCCTCTGGGTTCCTCCAGTTACCTTCAGCTTCATGTTGGACCAGGACTCTGTCCTGTAATCGTTCAGTTCACACAACATCTATTACTCTAGACCAACAGTGGTTCTTTGTGGTTAGCAGCTGTGGTTCCCTGTTGTTCCCTGTGATTCCCTGTGGTCCCCAGTGGTTCCCTGTGGTTCTCTATGGTTCTCAGTGGTTCGCTGTGTTTCCCCGTGGTTCCCAGGGTGTCCTCTGATCACGATACATCCAGATTCCGTCACAGACCTGAGATTAATAAAGCCTCCTCGTCTTCTGTCAGTGTTTAGAAGCTTCTGCTAACTCTTCTGCTAACCCAGCTAATTCTGCTGCTTACCCTGCTGCTAACCCAGCTAATTCCTCTGCTTACCCTGCTGCTAACCCAGCTAATTCTGCTGCTAACCCAGCTAATTCTGCTGCTTACCCTGCTGCTAATCCAGCTAATTCTGCTGCTAACCCAGCTAACCCTGCTGCTAACCCAGCTAATTCTGCTGCTAACCCAGCTAATTCTGCTGCTTACCCTGCTGCTAACCCAGCTAATTCCTCTGCTTACCCTGCTGCTAACCCAGCTAATTCCTCTGCTTACCCTGCTGCTAACCCAGCTAATTCTGCTGCTAACCCAGCTAATTCTGCTGCTTACCCTGCTGCTAATCCAGCTAATTCTGCTGCTAACCCAGCTAACCCTGCTGCTAACCCAGCTAATTCTGCTGCTTACCCTGCTGCTAACCCAGCTAACCCTGCTGCTAACCCAGCTAATTCTGCTGCTTACCCTGCTGCTAACCCAGCTAATTCTGCTGCTAACTCTTCTGCTAACTCTCCTGCTGCTAATGCTGCAGTGCTAACAGCTAACCCATATGCTAACATGGTGTCCTCTGTGTCTCCAGGTGAACTTCGTGGTGTGTCAACTGTGTGCTCTGGTCTCAGCGTTCTGGTTCCGTCTGTTCCTCCATCCCAGTAGAACCAGTCCCTTCATCAGACACGTGGTGGCCACTCTACTGGGACTCTACTTTGCTCTATTCTGCTTCGGCTGGTGAGATGAATCCTCCTCGTGTTGCTTCTTCAAACTGAACATCTGATTGTAATCAGTGACTTCAGAGACGCCATGTCACACTTAACCTTCCCTCCCCTTCCTTCCTTCCTTCCTTCCTTCCTTCCTTCCTTCCTTCCTTCCTTCCATCCTTCCTTCCTTCCATCCTTCCTTCCTTCCTTCCTTCCTTCCTTCCTTCCTTCCTTCCTTCCTTCCTTCCATCCTTCCTTCCTTCCTTCCTTCCTTCCTTCCTTCCTTCCTTCCTTCCTTCCTTCCTTCCTTCCTTCCTTCCTTCCCTCCTTCCTTCCTTCCTTCCTTCCTTCCTTCTTCCTTCTTCCTTCCTTCCTTCCTTCCTTCCTTCTTCCTTCCTTCCTTCCTTCCTTCCTTCCTTCCTTCCTTCCTTCCTTCCTTCGTTGCTTCCTTCCTTCCTTCCTTCCTTCCTTCCTTCCTTCCTTCCATCCTTCCTTCCATCCTTCCTTCCTTCCATCCTTCCTTCCTTCCATCCTTCCTTCCTTCCTTGGTGTTTGAAGGTGACTCTCTGTGTCCTACAGGTACTCCCTTCACTTCCTGGTTCAGAGTGGACTCACCTACGGCATCATGATCCTGACCGGAGTTGAACACATGCACAAGTGAGCTTCAGACTCCCTGAGTTAATGCTATAGCTAATGCTAATGCTAATGCTAATGTTGATTCTCTCCCACTGTCTTCAGATATTTGTCGTTAACTAAGATTTATGACTTTGATCAGTCTTAAGGACAGGAAGTACAGCTTCAGACTGACAGTACATACATATATATATATGTATATAAATAGATCTAACATCCACGTTCTCCAGAGGATGAACCATGAATCTGTCGTTGCAGATACTGCCTCCTGGTGGCGCTCAGCTATCTGAGTCTGTGCCAGATCACTCGAGTGTATGTCTTCGACTACGGCATGTACTCCGCTGACTTCACAGGGTAATGTTGCTCAACGTCTTCATGTTCAACAGCCTGTAAACAAGCTCTGGCTCTGGTTCTGGTTCTGGTTCCTAATCCGGTTCTCTTTGTTCCTTCTCCAGACCCATGATGGTGATCACTCAGAAGATCACCAGCCTGGCGTTTGAAATCCACGATGGTAAGCTGAACGGAGGAGGGTCTGAGCCTAGCATTAAAGCTGCAGACTCTTAGCCTACCATGCTATCAGAGTTAGCCATCAAAGCTGCAGACTCTTAGCCTAGCATGCTATCAGAGTTAGCCATAAAAATTTCAGACTCTTAGCATAGCATGCTAGACTCGACCGTCAGATCTTTGCTGGAACAGTAGAGAGGCTCCAGAGAGGCTAAATATTAGACAGATCTAGCGCTAGCTTTCAGGCTAGCTTTCAAGCTAGCTTCCAGGCTAGCTCAGAGTTGACCTTTAGTTTGTTTTTGACAGGAATGGCTCGTAAAGAGGAGCAGCTGACAGCGCGACAGAAGATCCTGGCGATCAGGTTTGTTTGTGGGATGTCCTGGTGGTTCCTCTGTGGTGGTTCCTCTGTGCTGGTTCCTCTGCGGTGGTTCCTCTGCAGTTCCTCTGTGGTGGTTCCTCTGTGGTGGTTCTTCTGTGGTGGTTCCTCTGTGGTGGTTCTTCTGTGATGGTTCCTCTGCGGTTCCTCTGTGGTGGTTCCTCTGTTATGGTTCCTCTGTGGTGGTTCCTCTGTGATGGTTCATCTGCGGTGGTTCCTCTGTGCTGGTTCCTCTGTGGTGGTTCCTCTGTGGTGGTTCCTCTGCGGTTCCTCTGTGGTGGTTCCTCTGTGATGGGTCCTCTGTGCTTGTTCCTCTGTGATGATCAGAGCTAACGGCGGTTCTGTGTCCAGGAGGATGCCCAGTCTGCTGGAGTACTTCAGCTACAACTGTAACTTCATGGGGATCCTGGCCGGACCCACCTGCTCCTACAACGACTACATCGCCTTCATCGAGGGAGACCCCCGTCGCCATAGAGACCAGGAGGCCGACAGGATGTCCAGCAGCAAGCTGAGGCTGAGCGAGCCGTCGCCAAACGTAGGTCACGTGACTGCCTCAGATCTGAGGATAGAGGGTAGGACTGAAGGAAGCAAGGAAGGTAGGATAGAGGGTAGTAATGAAGGACGAAAGGATAGAGGGTAGGACTGAAGGAAGGAAGGATAGAGGGTAGGACTGAAGGAAGGAAGGATAGAGGGTAGGACTGAAGGAAGGAAGGAAAGGAGGAAGGAAGGATAGAGGGTAGGACTGAAGGAAGGAAGGAAAGGAGGAAGGAAGGATAGAGGGTAGGACTGAAGGAAGGAAGGATAGAGGGTAGGACTGAAGGAAGGAAGGATAGAGGGTAGGACTGAAGGAAGGAAGGAAAGGAGGAAGGAAGGATAGAGGGTAGGACTGAAGGAAGCAAGGAAGGTAGGATAGAGGGTAGTGGTAGGAAGTGACACGTGTCTTCTTCGTCTCCTCAGATGGAAGTCGTCCGTAAAGTGTCCACTTCCTTCCTCTGCCTTCTCGTCTTCCTGTCGGTTTGTAAAGTTTTCCCTGTGGAGCGAAACATCGACGATGACTTCATCGCCAACACTCCGTTCTACGCTCAGGCGGTCTACCTGTACTTGTCCATGCTGACCACCAGACCCAAGTACTACTTCGTGTGGACTCTAGGTGAGGAGGACTCAAACCTGGTTCTGGTCTTTTAAACCCTGTCCCTGGTCTAACCTCAGCCTGTGTCCCACAGCCGACGCCATCAACAACGCCGCCGGCTTCGGCTTCAATGGCTACGACAGTGACGGCTCTCCTCGCTGGGACCTCATCTCCAACCTGAGGATCCTCAACATTGAGGTGAGGACTGAGACGTGGGCCGTCCCCTTTCAGAACCAGGTCTGTAGCTAACCCGGTCCATCTGTGTTTGGTTCCAGTTTGCCACCAGCTTCAAGGTCTTCCTGGACAACTGGAACATTCAGACGGCTCACTGGCTCAAGAGGTGATCTGATTGATCAACAATTAACCTGGTCCATCCACCTGCTCTCACCTGCTCTCACCCGTCCATCCACCTGCTCTTACCTGCTCTCACCTGGTCTCACCTGGTCTCGCCTGCTCTCACCTGCTCTCACCTGCTCTCACCTGGTATCACCCGTCCATCCACCTGCTCTTACCTGCTCTCACCTGTCCCTCCATCTGCTCTCACCTGGTCTCACCTGGTCTCGCCTGCTCTCACCTGCTCTCACCTGGTCTCGCCTGCTCTCACCTGGTCTCGCCTGCTCTCACCTGGTATCACCCGTCCATCCACCTGCTCTTACCTGCTCTCACCTGTCCCTCCATCTGGTCTCGCCTGCTCTCACCTGGTCTCGCCTGCTCTCACCTGGTCTCACCTGGTCTCGCCTGCTCTCACCTGCTCTCACCTGGTCTCGCCTGCTCTCACCTGTCCCTCCATCTGCTCTCACCTGCTCTCACCTGGTCTCGCCTGCTCTCACCTGGTCTCGCCTGCTCTCACCTGGTATCACCCGTCCATCCACCTGCTCTTACCTGCTCTCACCTGTCCCTCCATCTGGTCTCACCTGCTCCCACCTGGTCTCGCCTGCTCTCACCTGATCTCGCCTGCTCTCACCTGGTCTCACCTGGTCTCGCCTGCTCTCACCTGCTCTCACCTGGTCTCGCCTGCTCTCACCTGTCCCTCCATCTGCTCTCACCTGCTCTCACCTGTTCTCGCCTGCTCTCACCTGGTATCACCTGTCCATCCACCTGGTCTCACCTGGTCTCACCTGGTCTTAATGTAAATGTGTCTCCACCTGGTCTTAATGTCCCTGTGTCTCCACATGCGTCCCCAGCCAGCTCTGTAGATGTGATCTCAGTGTGTGTGTCTGTAAATGAGCAGCATTGCCATCATGTGGTCAGTAGAATATTAATGGATCTCTACCTACCACTGGATCAGAACCATCAACAGCTGCTTGGTGACTTGGAGACATGATCCACATTTAGGAACCATATGGAAACACTCTCACATGAGAACATCTGATTTTTTTTTAATGGAAGTTATTTTAGAGGACAGAATATTTTAAAGGCTGAGATCAGTTCAGTCAAATATTCTTCAAGATGAACAGTTGTGATCAGATGCTAATGTAAAGTCTGACCTCTGACCTCTGACCTCTGACCTCAGGGTGTGCTATGAGCGATGTCCCTACCACCCGACAGCTGCTACGTTCATCCTTTCAGCCATGTGGCACGGAGCCTATCCAGGATACTACCTCACCTTCCTCACCGGCATCGTCATCACATTGGCTGCCAGAGCGGTGAGCTAGCTGTTAGCTCTTAGCTGTTAGCTCTTAGCTGTTAGCTGTTAACTGTTAACTGTTAGTGGTTAGCTGTTAACTGGTAGCTGTTAACTGTTAGTGGTTAGCTGTTAACTGGTAGCTGTTAACTGTTAGTGGTTAGCTGTTAGCTGTTAACTGTTAACTGTTAGTGGTTAGCTGTGAGCTGTTAGTTGTTAGTTGTTAGCTGTTAGCTGTTAGTGGTTAGCTGTGAGCTGTTAGCTGTTAGCTGTTAGTTGTTTGCTGTTAGTTGTTAACTGTTAACTGTTAGTGGTTAGCTGTTAGCTGTTAGCTGTTAGTTGTTAGTTGTTAGCTGTTAGCTGTTAGTGGTTAGCTGTGAGCTGTTAGCTGTTAGCTGTTAGTTGTTTGCTGTTAGTTGTTAACTGTTAACTGTTAGTGGTTAGTTGTTAGCTGTTAGTGGTTAGCTGTGAGCTGTTAGCTGTTAGTGGTTAGCTGTGAGCTGTTAGCTGTTAGTGGTTAGCTGTGACCTGTTAGTGGTTAGCTGTGAGCTGTTAGCTGTTAGTTGTTAGCTGTTAGTTGTTAGCTGTTAGTTGTTAGCTGTTAGCTGTTAGTGGTTAGCTGTGAGTTGTTAGCTGTTAGTGGTTAGCTGTGAGCTGTTAGCTGTTAGCTGTTAGCTGTTAGCTGTTAGCTGTTAGCTGTGAGCTGTTAGCTGTTAGCTGTTAGCTGTTAGCTGTTAGTTGTTAGCTGTTAGCTGTTAGTTGTTAGCTGTTAGCCGTTAGCCCTTTAGTGACTACAGTGTCTCGTCCTCTCAGGTCAGACACAACGTCCGTCCCTACTTCCTGCAGTCGCCGGGCCCTAAACTGGTCTATGATGTCATCACGTGGGCGGCCACTCAGATCGCCATCTGCTACACTGTGGTACCGTTCGTCCTGTTGTCTGTTGGTCCGTCAATAAAGTTTTACAGGTCAGTTTAAACCGGTTTATCTCAAGATAGCATCACTAACGTTAAAGGTTTTAACTTTGCTCTGAATTTTCTACTTTTATTTATCTCACTCCTCCTCCTCCTCCTCCTCTTCCTCCTCCTCCTCTTCCTCCTTCTCCTTCTTCTCCTCCTCCTCCTCTTCCTCCTCTTCCCCCTTCTCCTCCTCCTCTTCCTCCTTCTCCTTCTTCTCCTCCTCCTCCTCCTCTTCCTCCTCCTCTTCCTCCTCCTCCTCCTCATCCTCCTCCTCCTTCTCCTTCTTCTTCTCCTCCTCCTCCTCCTCCTCCTCCTCCAGGTCCTGGTGCTTCAGTCTCCACATTGGTTGCGTCCTCCTGGCCGTAGCGTTGCCTGTCAAACCGAGACATCTCCGCCTCAAAGTCCAGCAGGAGTCGGTCCAGCAGGACCCGGTCCGGCCTCCTACTCCTGGGCACCACCCGGAGGCCACAGACTGCCACAGCAGCCAGAAGGAGAAAACCACATGAGGACAAAGGACGTGAACAGCATCATATTTCCATGTATAGGAGGACGAGGAGGCGAACCATCAGAAGGGGACTTCCTGTCGGCCTGGTCAGAAACACGAGGGCCTTGTATTATCTGGATCCGCGGTCCTCAGGCCGACTGCCAGCCAAGGATCTGGACTCAAAGGGTTTCTGGGTCAGGATCCGTCAAAACTGCCACGTTGGAGGAAATCACTCCAGAACCGTCATGGCCGCCTGCTCAGTGTTGAACTGACTCTATCTTCTTTGTGGAACCTGTTGCCGTAGCAAATGAGCAGAGAGACGGAGGCGGTGATGAAATGTGAATAACCGTCAGACCCATTAAACCACCACATCAGAAAGTGCCAATAACAGCTCCACTCAGTCACCTTAGTTGTCTGATCAGTCCAGTTTACATTTATTCATTTCATATCAAAGACCACGAGCTGCTCACATCTGGTTCCTTGATGCCAAAAATCACATCACGTCATGTTTAGCATCGGGCTAATGGCTCCAGAGCTAAAGCTATGTTAGCTTGGCCCAGGTTAGCAAACAGCCCACCTCAGAGCAGTATTAACCGACAAACCGGGTCGACTGATGAAGCACTTACACAAATAAAAGAGTTGCTACAGCCAGTGTTTGGATGCTAACCTGTTTCCTGTTAGCCAACAAAGCTAAAACACTACCCTGAACAAGCTAGCCCACTGTTCAGCTGAAACAGTTTGGCGGTTGCTTGCTAATAATCACTCTAAGTTAGCTAATGGCTCTACTTTGAAACAATGTATGTAAGCTAACATTTCAATGCTAAAACCGTTTGCTAATGCTAATGGGTAAGTGTAGACAAAAATGTTTTGGATTAGCTAACTGCTAAGTGTAGAAGCTACATCAGTCAGCTTCGCATTAGTTTCTATTTAGGTTAGCTAAACGAACAAATCTAAAACCATTTGCTACACATTAGCAGACAGGCTACTTCACTGACGAAGCTAACTCACTCAGTTAATTTGAAACTGTTTTGTTAGTGTTAGCTAACTGTTCCATTCATCTTTTGGGTTAGCTTCCAGCTCAGCTCAGATGTTACCTAACATCTCAAAGCTACAACACTTGGTTAGTTAATTTAAACTGTTAGCTTAGTGTTAGCTAATGGTTCACCTTTGTTAAAATGCTTTGGCTAAACTAAAGGCTAAGGTAGAAGCTAAACGAGTCAACGCAGGTTACTAACAGTGTAGCTTAGCTAACAGGACAGCGTCAGTAGGTTCGGTTAGCGGCTAACAGCAGCTGTTTCAGTGTGAAACCAGGCTGGACACACAGGAGGACGTCATCAGAAGGTTATTGTGTTTGTAGTCGTGTCTTCTTTGCTAAAAACCAGGAAGCACATTTTTAAATGTTCCTGCGTGTTTTCCTGTCGCCATGTTTGTATTTTAGTGTCGTATTTCTTTCACCTGGTCGGAGGCGATGCTGAGGAAGAGGAGGAGGAGGAGGAGTATAGAGAGGAGGAGTTCTCTGTGGCTTTGACATGTGTTTGGTTCTTTTGTAAATGATGTGATTAAACTTGGATTTTTGGACGCCTGACCTGAACGTGTCATCTGATTAGAGCAGAGGAGGGTCTGAGCTTTAGACCCAATAAAGTGATGGTGAGCTGATAGCAGCGGTAGATCTGCTGTTAATCATCGTTAGAACCGATAACCCTCGAGTCTCATCTCATCATTAATAATTAAATAACCAAAGTGCTGAGAGCTGCAATTACAAGTCAGCGCTCCAGCTACAATGCTAACGATGCTAGCTCACCGGCCTGTTACTGCTAATGAATGAACACATGAATAATGATTTCACAGACGATCAACATGAGCAGTCACTGATATTATAAAACAGTTAATACATTTAAAAATATATGTAATAAAATATAAAAGAATTCAGCAGTTTGTGTTTGACCAGATAAAAATATAATGTAATATTATGTAGTTTTTAATAACAATAAACAAAAGTAAAAATAATCATGAAACAAACAAATGATATAAAACTAAATAATGAATATTAATAAAGATAATAATAATGTACTAATACATAAATAGATTATAAAATATCATACATACATTACTCGTTCTAATTTCTATGATATAATAATTCATAAAAACAATTAATGAATGTTCTATTTACACTCAAATCAAGAACACGTTGGGCGGAAGTTATCAGTTGTCGTGCTTTTATTTTGACATCCCTGTGGCGGAAGTGTGCGCGTGTGAGTGGCGCGCTTGACGGCGGGCTGTGATTGGCTGCAGTGCTGCTTGTTGTTCTCATCAAGATGGCCGCTGTTGTCGGGGATGGAGAGTGAGCTCCGACTGTCATCAGAACACAGGCCGACGAGACGCACCCACACCCGGAGAAGAACCCGCAGCGACACCCGAGACCCGAGACCCGAGACCCGCCCGCAGCCCAGAGCACTGACCCAGAACCTGACTGTGTAGTGACGGTAAAGCCGGTTCGGTTCCGTTCAGCATCCTCCGAGTCCGCGATTGATCCGTGTTTGATTGACAGCTGATCTCCCCTGATCGGTTTTATTTATAGACATTAACGATTTATTAACGGCTTATTAACGGATTATTAACGGATTATTAACGGTTACTGGTCAGTGGTGAACGAGTGAACGCGACAACGTGAAGGTTGTTCATGTCACCTCGGTCATAGAGCCGTTATTAACGAGGTGAAGGTGTTATTTCATGTGTTCATTAACAACAGCAACGGATAGGGCTCGAGCTCACCGGAAGAAACAACAACAATAATAATAATGATAATAATAATAATATAAAAGACTATAGTTAATTATATATGAGGACTAATAACGATCAAATATTATAAATAAATAAAAGTGAATCAGATCATCAAATATAACATATGTTATATAATACCATGAAATGATTTAACATCTATAATATATGAAATGATAACATGAATATAAATAATAAATAATAAAAACTAACTATAAAATAAAGACGCTGCAGCAGATCTTCATGTTAAATCAAGCTCCACTTTAAAAGGAGAAATAATATTTATATTTGTATTATTATTGTTAAAGCGTTGCTTTCTGCTTGTTCACTGAGACCCATGACAGAGACAGATACAATGAATGGATGAATGACTGTGATGAAGAGACTTCAGGAGACAACATGGAGGCCGTTGTCATGGTGACAGCAGCACGTCTCCTCTTATCAGTGTTGAGCAGAGCTGCACATAGAGCTCAGAGCATAGACTGTAAATATGGACAACACGTCTCCTCCTCTTCCTCTCATTGGTCAAACTGACCTGGGGCCATGTATGGAGCAGTTGGCATGGCAACTGGTATTATGTCACATCTTGTTTCTATAAATAAACAAATTAAACAAATATTATCCAAAACATTTAATATATTAACAACCTAAAATGACAGAAACCATCACTTATGTTAGTGTTTTAGTTTGACCCAAGCCCCGCCCACTAACATGGAGGGGGTGGAGCTTATGACCTATACTGCCCACTAACATGGGGGAGCTCTAGTTGCTTTAGCTTCACTTTAGAGGAGCTGTTCCATCTTTCTACCGTCTCTGGTTCTGACCAACAGTCAAACAGTCAGTGCCACCTAGAGGCAGCAGGAGACATCACATCCTGAACCTGAGAAAATAAAATAAACTAATAACGACGTTTAACCCTCTGAGGTCTACAGTATAATTGGCTGTTTTTGACAACTTTTGGTTTGACCTTTATATTTCATCTTAAATTCTTTTCAGCACAACCTCACATGTGTGATTCTACAGTTATTTTTTCATTCTAACATACTGTATTAACACAGTAGACCTAAAACCACACTAAAACATAAAAGGAAAAACTTTTTTTGTGAAAACCACAAACATATAACTTAGATAGAAGTTAATATATTATACCATTTTTATAACTTAGAATTGAAACTCTACATTTCAAAAGTTTATATAAAAAATTTAGCAAACAACAAAGTTATTTACAACTATTTACATTGAAATGCAGGAAATGCATCAGGCGTTTTTTGCAACTATTTACAACCATTTGCAAAACTATCAGGCCTCACAGTAAGACACGTCTAATAAGTCACGTCTAATAAGTCACGTGTAATAAGTCACGTGTAATAAGTCACGTGTAATAAGTCGTTTGTAATAAGTCACGTCTAATAAGTCACGTCTAATAAATCACGTCTAATAAGTCACGTCTAATAAATCACGTCCAATAAGTCACGTCTAATAAGTCACGTGTAATAAGTCACGTGTAATAAGTCGTGTCTAATAAGTCGTGTGTAATAAGTCGTGTCTAATAAGTCACGTCTAATAAGTCACGTCTTATAAGTCACGTCTAATAAGTCGCGTCTAATAAGTCGTGTCTAATAAGTCGTGTCTAATAAGTCGTGTCTAATAAGTCACGTCTTATAAGTCACGTCTAATAAGTCGTGTCTAATAAGTCGTGTCTAATAAGTCGTGTCTAATAAGTCGTGTCTAATAAGTCACGTCTAATAAGTCACGTCTAATAAATCACGTCTAATAAGTCACGTCTAATAAGTCACGTCTAATAAATCACGTCTAATAAGTCACGTGTAATAAGTCACGTGTAATAAGTCACGTGTAATAAGTCACGTGTAATAAGTCGTGTCTAATAAATCACGTCTAATAAGTCGTGTCTAATAAATCACGTCTAATAAGTCACGTCTAATAAGTCACGTCTAATAAGTCGTGTCTAATAAATCACGTCTAATAAGTCACGTCTAATAAATCACGTCTAATAAGTCACGTCTAATAAGTCACGTCTAATAAGTCACGTCTAATAAGTCACGTCTAATAAATCACGTCTAATAAGTCGTGTCTAATAAATCACGTCTAATAAGTCACGTCTAATAAGTCACGTCTAATAAGTCACGTCTAATAAATCACGTCTAATAAGTCACGTCTAATAAGTCACGTCTAATAAGTCACGTCTAATAAGTCGTGTCTAATAAATCACGTCTAATAAGTCGTGTCTAATAAATCACGTCTAATAAGTCGTGTCTAATAAATCACGTCTAATAAGTCGTGTCTAATAAATCACGTCTAATAAGTCACGTCTAATAAATCACGTCTAATAAGTCACGTCTAATAAGTCACGTCTAATAAATCACGTCTAATAAGTCACGTCTAATAAGTCACGTCTAATAAGTCACGTGTAATAAGTTGTGTCTAATAAGTCACGTCTTATAAGTTGTGTCTAATAAATTAGGTAAGTAAATACAGTTAGGCCCAGAAATATTGTGACACAATCTTCATGATTTGGGCTCTGCATGCCATCACATTGGGTTTGAAACGAAACAACTACAACAGAATTATAGTGCAGACTATAAGGTTTAATACAATGGATTGAACAAAAATATATGATTAAACATGTAGGAATTGTAGCTGTTTTTATACAAATGCTCCTCATTTCAGAGGCTCAAAAGTAATTGGACAAATAAACATAACCCTAAGTAAAATGTTACTCTGTTGAGAATCGTTTTCAGGCAATGACTGTCTGAAGTCTGGAACGCATGGGCATCACCAAACGCTGGGTTTCCTCCTCTGTGATGCTTTACCAGACCTTTACTGCAGCTGTCTTCAGTTGCTTGTTTGTGGGTCTTTCTGCCATAAGTTTTGTCTTGAGCAAGTGAAATGCATACTCGATTGGGTTGAGATCTTGTGGCTGACTTAGCCATTGCAGAATATTTCACTTCTTTGCTTTAAAAAAACTCCTGGATTTCTTCATCATTGTTCATCTGTACTGTGAAGCGCCATCCAATCAATTTGGCTGCATTTGGCTGAATCTGAGCAGAAAGTATAACCCTATACACTTCAGCTTCTGTCTTTTGTCACATCATCAATAAACACAAGTGACCCAGTGTCATTGGAAGCCATGTATGCCCATGCCATCACACTGCCTCTACCATGTTCTACAGAGGATGTGATGTGCTTTATCATGAGCTGTTCCAATTCTTCTCCAAACTTTCTTCTTCCCATCATTCTGGTACAGGTCGATCTTAGTCTTATCTGCCCAAAGAATGTTGTTCCAGAACTGGGCTGGCTTTTTCAGGTGTTTTTTGGCAAAGTCAATTCTGGCCTTTCTATTTTTCAGGCTGATGAATGGTTTGCACCTTGTGGTGAATCCTTTGTATTTACTCTCATGAAGTCTTCTCTTTATGGTAGACTTAGATACTGATACACCTACTTCCTGGACAGAGTTCTTCACTTGAGTGGATGTTGTGAAGTGGTTTTTCATCACCATGGAAAGGATTCTGCGATCATCCACCACTGTTGTCTTCCTTGGACGTCCGGCCTTTTTGAGTTCCCATGCTCACCAGTACACTCTTTTTTTCTCAGAATGTACCAAACTGTTGATATGGCCTCTCCTAACATTTCTGCTCTCTCTGATGGATTTCTTCTTTTTTTTTTTCAGCCTCAGGATGGTCTGTTTCACCTCCACTGAGAGCTCCTTTGACCGAATGTTGTGTGTTCACAGCAACAGCTTCCAATGCAAACACCACACCTGGAATCAACTCCAGACCTTTTAACTGCTTGATTAACGAGGGAAGAGCCCATGCAGCCTTGTTTTTTTATTTTTGCAGCCTTCTGAGTCAATTGTCCAATTACTTTTGGTCCCTTGAAAAAGAGGAGGCTACGTATTAAAGAGCTGTAATTCCTAAACCTTTGCTCCAATTTGGATGTGAATACTCTCACGTTACAGCTGAGAGTCTGCACTTTAAGCCCATATTGATTATATAATTGTATCCTGCATATGTTTTCGTAAACAGCTAAAATAACAAAACTTGTGTCACTGTCCAAATATTTTTGGGCCTAACTGTACGTACGGTCACAAATGTCTCAAATCTCAGAACTCGTTTCTCTCTCTTCATCGTCGTCACTCCATGGATTGTATATAGCGTCACTTCCACAAATGTTCCCTCTTCCTTTGCCACCATTACCATATCATTTTCTGATTGGCTGATGTGATGCATTTTTGCACTGATAGGAAAGAGCGTTTCATGTTTTGTTTTGTGTTTTTTTTTTGCTTTCGATCACCTGAAGCCGGCTAGTGATCTCTGCTTGCTAGCATTTTCCATTTTGCCGTATCTTCCTGCACTAAACACGATGACAATACTCAGGAGAAAGCATGCCGTATATTCGTTTTAATAAATCCAGTTTTACTTGCCCTATCAACACAATTTAAAAACCGGTATATAGTTTGAAGTTAGCACTTTCTACACTAATTGAAACGGAGTCACAGTGAGGACTCGTCTTGCTGCTATATTGTCTTAAACTGGTCATGTGATTTGGACGCGCTAGCATGTCCATCGATTCCAGAGGGTTAATAATGATGAAACCTGTCAGAGTCAGATCTGTGTTGTGTCCACAGGGGGCGCCGTGACGACCGCAGACATGGACACCACCACGTCCATTAAGATGACCACGCTGGCCATCCAAAACCTGTTCAGCTACGTGGAGGAGGAGAACCTGACGGTGCTGAAGGCTCACCTGGACCGCTTCAAGGAGGTGGACGGACGCAGCGATGTACGTTTACCTGTGTCATGGTTTACCTGTGCTGTCATGGTTTACCTGTGTTGTCATGGTTTACCTGTGTTGTCATGGTTTACCTGTGTTGTCATGGTTTACCTGTGTTGTCATGCTTTACCTGTGTTGTCATGGTTTACCTGTGCTGTCATGGTTTACCTGTGTTGTCATGGTTTACCTGTGTTGTCATGGTTTACCTGTGTTGTCATGGTTTACCTGTGTCATACTTTACCTGTGTTGTCATGGTTTACCTGTGTTGTCATGGTTTACCTGTGTTGTCATGGTTTACCTGTGTCATGCTTTACCTGTGTTGTCATGGTTTACCTGTGTTGTCATGGTTTACCTGTGTTGTCATGCTTTACCTGTGTCATGCTTTACCTGTGTCATGCTTTACCTGTGTTGTCATGGTTTACCTGTGTTGTCATGGTTTACCTGTGTCATGCTTTACCTGTGTTGTCGTGGTTTACCTGTGTTGTCATGGTTTACCTGTGTCATACTTTACCTGTGTTGTTCCAGAACGGTCAGACTCCTCTGATGCTGGCGGCGGAGCAGGGCAGTCTGGAGATCGTCCAGGAGCTCATCAGGAGAGGAGCCAACGTCAACCTGGACGACGTGGTGAGAACAACAATCGCTCCCCGCTCTGTTCTGCTCTGCTCTGTGTGGGAGAGGTGGGGTGGTTGCCGCGGTAACGCTGTCTGTCTCTCTGTCTCTCTGTCTGTGGTCAGGACTGCTGGTCGGCTCTCATCTCTGCAGCCAAAGAAGGACACGTGGACGTGGTGAAGGAGCTGCTGGAGAACAGCGCCTACATCGAGCACAGAGACATGGTGGGAGCAAAGGCTCATGGGAAATGGAGGCCATCCATCACACAGACATAACAAGTAGAACACAGATAGATGCATGTTCAGAGACTGACATGAGTTGTGTTGTTGTTGTTGTCAGGGAGGCTGGACGGCTCTGACCTGGGCCTCCTATAAAGGTCGTGTAGAGGTCACTGAGCTGCTGCTGGAGCATGGAGCTAACCCCAACACTACGGGACAGGTGAGACACTCTGAGACACTCTGAGACACTCTGAGACACTCTGAGACACACTGAGACACTCTGAGACACACTGGAAAACTCGAGACACTCGGAGACACTCGGAGACACGCTGAGACACACTGAGACACTTTGAGACACTTTGAGACACTCTGAGACACACTCTGACCCCCGACCCCCCTCACTGTCCTCACTGTCCCTGCAGCAGTACAGTGTGTATCCAATCATCTGGGCGTCAGGACGAGGACACGCTGACATCGTCAAACTGCTGCTGAGCAACGGAGCTAAAGTCAACTGTTCTGATAAGGTGACCTACACGGCAACGCAACACTGACATGATAACAACACGGCAACGCAACACTGACATGATAACAACACGGCAACGCAACACTGACATGATAACAACACGGCAACGCAACACTGACATGATAACAACACGGCAACGCAACACTGACATGATAGCAACACGGCAACGCAACACTGACATGATAGCAACACAAGGCAACATGGCAACAATAATATAGCACATGGCAACGTGTCAATGTACTATTGTGTATCGTTGTGTCAGTACGGGACCACTCCTCTGATCTGGGCGTCCAGGAAGGGTCACTATGACTGTGTGATGCATCTACTGGAGAACGGAGCTGATGTTGACCAGGAGGGGGCGGTAAGACACACTGCGGCATCATCAAGCTAACTAGCTAATCAGCTAATCAGCTAACTAGCTAACTAGCTAACTAGCTAACACGTTTAAATCTTAAAGAAATGTTTTACTGTTTTACTGTGTTTGGACTCACACAAGAAGATTCATTCCAAGAACCACATCTATGACAGTTTTAGCTAAACACTAAATGCTGACCCTCTGACCTCTGACCTCCATCACGGCTCTGACCCTCTGACCTCTGACCTCCATGACGGCTCTGACCCTCTGACCTCCATGACGGCTCTGACCTCTGACCTCCATGACGGCTCTGACCCTCTGACCTCTGACCTCCATGACGGCTCTGACTCTCTGACCTCTGACCTCCATGACAGCTCTGACCTCTGACCTCCATGACGGCTCTGACCTCTGACCTCCATGACGGCTCTGACCCTCTGACCTCTGACCTCCATGACGGCTCTGACTCTCTGACCTCTGACCTCCATGACGGCTCTGACCTCTGACCTCCATGACGGCTCTGACCTCTGACCTCAGAACTCCATGACGGCTCTGATCGTGGCGGTGAGGGGGGGTTACACGGCAGTGGTGAAGGAGTTGCTGAAGAGGAACCCCAACGTCAACATGACGGACAAGGACGGCAACACGGCGCTCATGATCGCTGCCAAGGAGGGCTACACCGAGATCGTCCAGGACCTTCTGGACGCCGGGACTTACGTCAACATACCTGACCGGGTGAGACACCGTCACTATGGCAACAGCCATGACGATGATGATGATCACGATGGTGATGGTGACTAGACGGTGTTTTGTTCCAGAGCGGAGACACGGTGCTGATCGGAGCTGTGAGGGGGGGACACGTGGAGATAGTCAGAGCTCTGCTGCACAAATATGCTGACATCGACATCAGAGGACAGGTGAGACATGATCAGAGGACAGGTGAGACATGATCAGAGGACAGGTGAGACATGATCAGAGGACAGGTGAGACATGATCAGAGGACAGGTGAGACATGATCAGTGGACAGGTGAGACATGATCAGAGGACAGGTGAGACATGATCACAGGTCAGGTGATCAGAGGACAGGTGAGACATGATCAGAGGACAGGTGAGACATGATCACAGGTCAGGTGATCAGAGGACAGGTGAGACATGATCGGACATGAGAAGACAGGTGAGACATGAGAGGACAGGTGGTTGACGTCTGTCTGTGTCTCCAGGACAACAAGACAGCTCTGTACTGGGCCGTGGAGAAAGGAAACGCCACCATGGTCAGAGACATCCTGCAGTGTAACCCTGATACTGAGACCTGCACCAAGGTCAGTCTGGGATGAAGTGGTGAGGTGGTGAAGTGGTGAGGTGGTGAAGTGATGAAGTGGTGAAGTGGTGAAGTGGTGAAGAGATGAGGTGATGAAGTGGTGAAGTGGTGAAGAGATGAGGTGATGAAGTGGTGAAGTGGTGAAGTGTTGAAGTGATGAGGTGGTGAAGTGATGAAGTGGTGAGGTGGTGAAGTGGTGATGATGTGAGGTGATGAAGTGATGAAGTGGTGATGAAGTGGTGAAGTGGTGAAGTGATGAAGTGGTGATGATGTGAGGTGATGAAGTGATGAGGTGGTGAAGTGATGAAGTGGTGAGGTGGTGAAGTGATGAAGTGATGAGGTGGTGAAGTGGTGAAGTGATGAGGTGATGAAGGGGTGACGTGGTGAAGTGATGAGGTGATGAAGTGGTGAAGTGGTGAAGTGGTGAAGTGGTGAAGTGGTGATGATGTGAGGTGATGAAGTGATGATGTGGTGATGAAGTGGTGAAGTGGTGAGGTGAAGTGGTGATGATGTGGTGAAGTGATGAAGTGGTGGTGATGAAGTGGTGATGAAGTGATGTTGAAGTGATGAAGTGATGATGAAGTGGTGATGAAGTGGTGAAGTGATGAAGTGGTGGTGATGAAGTGATGAAGTGATGATGAAGTGATGATGAAGTGGTGAAGTGATGATTAAGTGGTGATGAAGTGATGAAGTGGTGATGAAGTGATGATGAAGTGATGATGAAGTGGTGATGAAGTGATGATGAAGTGGTGATGAAGTGATGAAGTGATGATGAAGTGGTGATGAAGTGGCAGGCTGACGTCATGACGTCCTGTCCTTCTCAGGACGGAGAGACTCCTCTGATCAAAGCCACTAAGATGAGGAACATTGAGATCGTGGAGCTGCTGTTGGACAAAGGAGCCAAGGTGTCAGCTGTGGACAAGGTGAGAACCTGAAAGACACAGCTTCCTGTCTCAGAGACAGACAGCCTTCAGAGTAAAAGCAGACTGATTCATCCATTCATAGAGGTCTTAGATGTCTCAGTCCTGTTGTGTCCTGGCTTCCAACAGAAGGGTGACACTCCCCTCCACATCGCCATCCGTGGGCGGAGTCGGCGTCTGGCCGAGCTGTTGCTAAGGAACCCTAAAGATGGCCGCCTGCTGTACCGGCCCAATAAGGCTGGAGAGACACCCTACAACGTGGACTGCAGCCACCAGAAGAGCATCCTCACTCAGATCTTTGGAGCTCGTACGTCCTCTGACCTTTAACCTTTGACCTCCCCATCTCACCTAGAGCACAGCTGAGCACTTACCTGTTGACCCCGCCCCACAGGTCACCTGTCCCCCTCAGAGACGGACGGGGACATGCTGGGCTACGACCTGTACAGCTCTGCTCTGGCTGACATCCTGAGTGAACCCACCATGCAGCCTCCGATCTGTGTGGGGCTCTACGCCCAGTGGGGCAGCGGCAAGTCCTTCCTGCTCAAGAAGCTGGAGGGTGAGACGCCATAAACACTGTACATGATGTACACAATGATATGTACACACACACTGTGTATGATGTACACAATGATATGTACACACACACTGTACATGATGTACACAACACAAAGCTTTCTTCCTCTTCCTCTTCTTCCTCTTCCTCCTCCTCCTCCTCCTCCTCCTCCTCCTCTTGCTCTTGCTCTTCCTCCTCTTGCTCCTCCTCTTGCTCCTCCTCTTCCTCCTCCTCCTCCTCTTCCTCCTCCTCCTCCTCTTGCTCCTCCTCTTCATCCTCCTCCTCTTCTTCCTCTTCCTCCTCCTCCTCTTCCTCCTCTTGCTCTTCCTCTTGCTCCTCCTCCTCTTCCTCTTCCTCTTCCTCCTCTTGCTCCTCCTCTTGCTCCTCCTCTTCCTCCTCCTCCTCCTCTTGCTCCTCCCCTCCTCCTCCTCCTCTTCCTCCTCTTCCTCCTCCTCCTCCTCCTCCTCCTCCTCCTCCTCCTCTTCCTCTTCCTCTTCCTCTTCCTCCTCCTCCTCCTCCTCTTCCTCCTCCTCTTGCTCCTTCTCTTCCTCTTCCTCCTCCTCCTCCTCCTCCTCCTCCTCCTCCTCCTCCTCTTGCTCCTTCTCTTCCTCCTCCTCCTCCTCCTCCTCCTCCTCTCCTCTTCCTCCTCCTCTCCTCTCCTCCTCCTCCTCCTCTCCTCTTCCTCCTCCTCCTCCTCCTCCTCCTCCTCCTCCTCAGATGAGATGAAGACGTTTGCAGGACAGCAGATAGACCCGTTGTTCCAGTTCTCCTGGCTGGTGGTCTTCTTGTCTCTGCTGGTCTGTGGTTCTGTTGCTGTGGTTCTTGGGTTCTCCGTGGACCCCAGACTGTCCATGTCAGTGTCTCTCAGCCTGCTGGCTTTGCTCTACCTCTTCTTTGGTAAGACCTCGTCCTCCTGTCCTCCTGTCCCCCTGTGGCCGTGGTCTTCTAAATAACCTTGTGTGTCCTGTAGTGGTGGTGTACTTCGGGGGGCGTAGGGAGGGCGACAGCTGGACGTGGGCGTGGCTTCTCAGCACCCGCCTGGCGCGTCACATCGGTTACCTGGAGCTGCTGCTGAAGCTGATGTTTGTCAACCCTCCAGAGCTACCTGAGCAGAGCACCAGAGCTCTACCTGTCAGGTACCACTGTCCTCTCTAGACATCTGCCAGTCAGGTATCACCAGGAATACCTTGTCCTCTCTAGACCTCTACCTGTCAGGTGCCACTGTCCCCTCTAGACCTCTGCCTGTCAGGTACCACCAGGAATACCCTGTCCTCTCTAGACCTCTACCTGTCAGGTGCCACTGTCCCCTCTAGACCTCTGCCTGTCAGGTACCACCAGGAATACCCTGTCCTCTCTAGACCTCTACCTGTCAGGTACCACTGTCCCCTCTAGACCTCTGCCTGTCAGGTACCACTGTCCTCTCTAGACATCTACCTGTCAGGTACCACTGTCCTCTCTAGACATCTACCTGTCAGGTACCACTGTCATCTCTAGAAATCTACCTGTCAGGTACCACTGTCCTCTCTAGACATCTACCTGTCAGGTGCCACTGTCCTCTCTAGACCTCTACCTGTCAGGTGCCACTGTCCCCTCTAGACCTCTGCCTGTCAGGTACCACCAGGAATACCCTGTCCTCTCTAGACCTCTACCTGTCAGGTACGACTGTCCCCTCTAGACATCTACCTGTCAGGTACCACTGTCCTCTCTAGACATCTACCTGTCAGGTACCACTGTCCTCTCTAGACATCTACCTGTCAGGTGCCACTGTCCCCTCTAGACCTCTGCCTGTCAGGTACCACCAGGAATACCCTGTCCTCTCTAGACATCTACCTGTCAGGTGCCACTGTCCCCTCTAGACCTCTGCCTGTCAGGTACCACCAGGAATACCCTGTCCTCTCTAGACCTCTGCCTGTCAGGTACCACTGTCCCCTCTAGACCTCTGCCTGTCAGGTACCACTAGGAAGACACTGTCCTCTCTAGACCTCTGCCTGTCAGGTACCACTGTCCTCTCTAGACCTCTACCTGTCAGGTAAAATCTGGAAGACATTGTCCCTGCCTGATCACTGGATTATGACCTCACACAGATATGTCTCCTGTGTCATGCCTTGTGTCTCTTGTCTCTTGTCTCGTCCAGGTTCCTCTTCACCGACTACAACCGTCTGTCCAGCGTGGGAGGAGAGACATCGATGGCAGAGATGATCGCGACGCTTTCCGACGCCTGTGAGAGAGAGTTCGGGTTCCTCGCCACTCGTCTCTTCAGAGTGTTTAAGACGGAGGAGACTCAAGGTAAAGACTAGGACCAGGACCAGAACCAGAACTGACCTGGACCAGAACTAACGGCGTCTGTGCTCCTCTCAGGGAAGAGGAAGTGGAAGAGGACGTGCTGTGTGCCGTCTTTTGTCCTCTTCATCCTGGTGCTGGCGTGTCTGGTGGCCGGCATGGCGCTGCTGGCCGTCTTCAGGGTGGACAGCGAGAACCAGACGGTGAACGGGGTCCTGGTTGCTGTGGGCAGCGTGGTGGGTCTGGCTCTGCTCCTGAACTGCAGGACGTGGTGGCAGGTGACGGACTCGGTGCTGAACTCTCAGAGGAAGAGGCTCCACAGCGCCGCCAACAGGATGCACAAACTGAAGAGTGAGGGCTTCATGAAGGTGAGGACTCTCCTGGGTCTTTGATCAGCTGATCCACCAGTCAGGGTCCAACATGGCTGCCGGTTTGTCTGCTCCACCAGGTCCTGAAGAACGAGGTGGAGCTGATGGCGAGGATGGCCAAGACCATCGACGGGTTCACGCAGCATCAGACGAGGCTGGCAGTGGTCATCGACGGGCTGGACTCCTGTGAACAGGACAAAGTCCTCCAGATGCTGGACACGGTGAGTCCATGTGAAGGAGACGTTTTATTTTAAAAGGACGGGATGCTGACGTCCTGTGTGGCCCCCTGCAGGTAAGGGTTCTATTCTCCAAGGGCCCGTTCATCTCCATCTTCGCCAGCGACCCCCACATCATCATCAAAGCCATCAACCAGAACCTGAACAGCGTCCTCAGAGACTCCAACATCAACGGACACGACTACATGAGGAACATCGTCCACCTGCCCGTATTCCTCAACAGCAGAGGTCTGTCCAGCGCCAGGAAGATGTGCGCCGCTGCGCCTGCCAACGGAGACACCGCCACCGCTGAGGGTAACCATGGCGACACGTGATGATAAACATGCCGACTTTGTTGATGATGATATCAGAGATTCTAAATAGCCTGGTTGGATGATTGATTGGTTGGTTGGTTGGTTGGTTGGTTGGTTGATTGGTTGGTTGATTGATTGTTGGTTGGTTGGTTGATTGGTTGGTTGGTTGGTTGATTGGTTGGCTGGTTGGTTGGTTGGCTGGTCTTTCAGCAGGTTGGCATGAGGAGCTTGACAGGAAACTTTCTCAGCACAGTCTGGGAGAATTAACCAAGTTTGGCAGCAAGACAACACTGAACCGCCGGGTGAGACTCTGCCTCCTTGTGTCTCTTTGTGTCTCTCTGTGTCTTTGTCTCTGGTTGGTGGTCATGTGACCTGTTTTGCGTTCAGGACACCTACTCCCGACGGCGGCAGGCTCAGCGCTCAGTGACTCGTCAGATGTCTTTCGACCTGACGAAGCTGATGGTGACGGAGGACTGGTTCAGTGACATCAGCCCCCAGACCATGAGGAGGCTGCTCAACATCGTCTCTGTCACAGGTGAGCCTCAGCAGGACCAGGACTAGAACCAGGGTCAGAATTTCAAACAGAATCAGGGCCAGGGCCAGAATTGGACCTAGACCTAGACCTAGATTCAGAACTAGACCTAGAACCAGAACAACGCCCAAAACTAGACCTAGAACCAGAACTAGACCTAGAACTAGACCTAAAACTAGACCTAGAACCAGAACTAGACCTAGAACCAGAACTAGACCTAGAACTAGACCTAAAACTAGACCTAGAACTAGAACTAGACCTAAAACTAGACCTAGAACCAGAACCAGACCTAGAACCAGAACTAGACCTAGAACTAGACCTAAAACTAGACCTAGAACCAGAACTAGACCTAAAACTAGACCTAGATCTAGAACTAGTACTAGAGCGCAAACTAGACCTAGACTAGGACCAGGACCAGGACCAGACTAGAACCAGGACCTGTAATAATCCTCTTCCTGTCTGTGTCTAGGTCGGCTGCTGCGAGCCAATCAAATCAGCTTCAACTGGGACCGTCTGGCGTCCTGGATCAACCTTACGGAGCAGTGGCCCTACAGGACGTCCTGGCTCATCCTGTACCTTGAGGAGACGGACGGCGTCCCCGACCAGGCCACGCTGAAGACCATCTATGAGAGGTCAGTGGTCAACCTGTTGTTGTTGTCCTAGCTGTGTCTCTCCTGCCGCTCATCGCTGTCTGTCCTCAGAGTGTCCAAGAACATCCCCACCACCAAAGACGTGGAGCCGCTGCTGGAGATCGACGGAGATGTACGCAGCTTTGAGGTCTTCCTGTCCTCACGGTCGCCCGTCCTCAACGCCAGAGACATCCGCACCTTCCTGCCCTGCACCGTCAACCTGGACCCCAAACTCAGAGAGATCATCGCAGGTAAGAGGGACACCTGAGACACACCTGGGACACACCTGAGACACACCTGGGACACACCTGAGACATACCTGAGACACACCTGGGACACACCTGAGACACACCCGAGACACACCTGGGACACACCCGAGACATACCTGAGACACACCTGGGACACACCTGAGACATACCTGAGACACACCGGGGATACTAAGACACACCTGATACATACCTGAGACACACCTGAGACACACCTGGGACACAGAGACATTGAGACACAGGGACACTTGACTGATCCAGATGTTGTCTCTCTCTCCAGACGTGCGTGCAGCCCGGGAGCAGATGAATATGGGCGGAGTCACGTTCCCGGCCGTCCCGCTGCAGGAGGCTCAGCCCCGCCCCTCTTCTGTCTACAGCCAGGTGTCGTCGGCGTGCTCGCCGTCCGCCTCCTTCAGCGGACCCTTCCACCCGCAGGCAGGAGGCGTGATCTCCCCTCAGCCTCACAGCAGCTACTACAGCGGGATGGCCGGCCCCCAGCACCCCTTCTACAACAGGGTGAGTACAGGCCCCGCCCACCCATGCCGTCTCTCAGGTGGACTCACCTGGTGGACTCTCTCCTGGTCCCGTCCCTCTCATCACGTGTTTCTCATCATTAGCTTCATTTCAGTGTCTCAGTGAATCTGTGCTGTTAGCTCCATGCTAATGCTAACAGGTGTCAGGTGTTTTTACGTTCAATCACCTCCATGAACTTTATTTTGGTTTTCTGCCCCCCCCACCCCCAGCCATATTTCCCCCACCACCTTTACCAGCTGCCACGCCCCCTAGTGGCCTCCTTCCCTCCACTCCTCCATCTACGCCCGCCTCCTAGAGGCGCCTTCAGCCGAGACGCCGCCGCCACACCTGTGAGTACCACCTGGACCGGAGCTGACGTCCAATCAGATGTCAGGAAACTAATCAGTCATCTGGTTATTATCAAACTGCTGCTCTCTCTCTCTCTCCTCCTCCTCCTCCACTTCTTTTTCTTCATGTGTCCTGATGTCTGATCATTTCCTGTCTTCCTGCTGTTCAAGTCCCTCGTCTGTCTCTGTCTGTCCTCCTGTCTGTCCTCCTGTCTGTCTGCAGTTTAAGACTTCATCTTTGAAAAGGAAGCAGGTATTAAACTTCCTCTAACAACATTCCTCCCTCCTCTCTCTCTTCCTCCCTCCTCCCTCTCTTCCTCCCTCCCCCGTCTCTTCCTCCCTCCTCCCTCTCTTCCTCCCTCCCCCGTCTCTTCCTCCCTCCTCCCACTCTTCCTCCCTCCTCTCTCTCTTCCTCCCTCCTCTCTCCCCCCCCCCTCCTCCTCCCAGACTGATCTTAATGTCCACAGCTCTTGTCTGCATCGTGTTCACTCTTTCATTTGATTTCATCCATCAGGGTGTAGCATCATGCTAGTAGCATGTAGCATGGTAGCTAGCCTTCGCTAACGAGACGTTCCAGGTGCAGCAGACTCTTAGCCTAGCATGCTAGCAGGGTTAACGTAATCTTTGTCTGAAAATGAAACTGGTGACTGGACGCTGTGGACATGAGAGAAACTACTACAACTCCCAGCATGCAGCTTGCCTGGACTAGCCTCCAGTAGAGTAGCTGGTTGATGTGCTCTCCCCCACTCTCCCCCACTCTCCCCCACTCTCCCCCTCCCTCACCTCCACCTCAGATGGTTGTATCTATGTTATAAGTTCTAACCTTTGATTTGACTGATTCTTTATGTGAAATATAAAAACACAGCCGCTCCAGTTTGTGACGTTTGTCGTGTTCGTGTTCAGGGCTCCGCCTCCGTCGTGTCCGCCGCCCCACCCATCCTCCTCAGCTCCATGACCACGGAGGCGGTTTGTGAGCGCGTGCGTCAGATCGAAGGCATCGACCAGAGCATGACGGGACAGTACGCCGCCACCATCAGGAAGGTGAGTGACGCTGCAGCGCAGGAACAAGAGTCTCCTTCATCTGCTATAAGAAACGTTTTCATTCTGGTTTCAGGCCAACGTCAACGGCAGAGTTCTGTCTCAGTGCAACATCGACGAACTGAAGAAGGAGATGAACATGAACTTTGGAGACTGGCAGCTGTTCAGAGCCACGGTCAGTTATACAGAAGCTAGCAGGGTTAGCATGGCATGCTAGCAGGGTCAGCCTTTATAGCTTCAGGCTCTTAGCCTAGCATGCTAGCAGGGTTAGCCCTTCCTGTCAGCTGATGTTGAGGGTTAAGATTTTTGGATGAATGAATTAACAATTTTGTTCCTCCTGGTTCCTCCTGGTTCCTGCTGGTTCCTGCTGAAGGTTCTGGACATGCGCCACATTGAGAGCCAGGTGTTACACGAGGAAGCTTCCAGTGAGCAAGGCAGTGTTGTTGGCAGTCACATTGAGACCGGGAGGCGAGCGGTGGCTCCGCCCCACGCCGGCTCCGCCAACACCGACGCGTCACCGATGTACAGCTTCAACCTGAGCTTTGAAGAGCTGAGCACCGTGGGACTGGACGAGGGGCCGCGACACGGGAACACGGCGTGGATGGTAAACCAAAGCCATCTATTAAAACCTGTAACCTCACACCGTACACTTGGCCTAGCACGCTAGTAGGGTTAGCATTTAGAGCTGTAGGACTCTTAAAGGTGCAGTAGACAACTTTTACGAAACTTACTTTCTGTCATATTTGCTGAAACTGACCCTATGGTCAAGTATAATTGCATGAAGCAGGTCATTTTAAAATCGGATCATCTGGTCCCTCCTAGAACCTGTACCGCGATTTGCAAGACATCCACCGCTCCACATTCAGATGCACCAATCAGGACCAGGGGTGTGTCTAACATGTTTCAGAAACATCCTAACCTTGGTTTTGTCATTAGTTGACTGTTGCTAAATATTTTGACCTAAAGTATCGTTGTACTTTAGGTCAAAATATTTAGCAATAACGAATTATAAAAACTATTTTGTTGTTCTGACGTCGGTGTGTTCCATGCTAGTTTGTTTACTCGCTCTCTCTCGGTTCTCTGCTCGTGCGCAGTATTCCAGGGGCTTGGGAGACCGTTTTGGGCTTTAGCGGAAAGGAGGGAGGGACTGAGAAGTTGTTGATGTTCAAATTTTTTGGCTAAGTCCTGGATCTTCACAATCTTGCCTACTGCGCCTTTAAGCTAGCACAGCTTACATTAGCCCGTCATGCCACATAATTTACTGTCTCTGACCTCAGGGTGGCGCTCACCGCACCGCCAGTATGACCAGCCTCAACTCTCAGGAGTCATCCAACGACATCTCCAGGTTGACGGACAAGCAGCAGGACGAGTACCGCAACGCCTACCAGGAGTACATCGCCCAGATGGCCCAGCTAGAGATGGCGGGCGGCGGCGGCGAGAAGCCGGTCCAGCCACAGCCGGGGCAGTTTATGACACCTCAGCCTGAGGACAAGAGCAAGGACGGCCCCGAACAAGACGGACGCAAGTCCTTCAACAAGAGGACCGGGGTCAAGCTGGCGGCGGACACCCCCGACTTTGCCTCCAACGCTGAAGCGCTGGACCCCATCACCGAGGAGGACGAGAAGGGCGACCACGGATCCTCCAAGTCTCTGCTGACCCGCAAGACGTCAGCTGAAAGAGGGGGGCTGTTCCAGGGAGCGGCCGACCTGAAGCTGAAGGCCGGCGGCGGGCTGCGCTACCAGAAGCTGACCAGTGACGATGAAGAGTCCGAGGAGTCCGATAACGCTCCCCTGCTGAAGGACGGCAAGAAGGTGGTGGACCCCAAACCGCCCGGCGGCTCGCTGGCACTAAAGGGGAAGGACTATCTGTCAGACGCCACGCTGGACAAGAAGGACTCATCCGACTCAGGGGTGCGGTCAAACGAGAGCTCGCCCAACCACTCGCTGCAGGACGAGGAGGCGGACCTGTCCCAGCTGGAGCGGGCCAACCTGATTGAGCTGGACGAGGACGGCCTGGCCAGGAAGCGCGGCCTTCCCAGCAGCCTCAGTGGCCTCCAGGACCCGGCCGTGGCCCGGATGTCCATCTGCTCCGAGGACCAGTGCAGCCTCCTGGCCAGCAGTCCCGAGGAGAGCTGGCCCTCGTCCAAGAGCTACAACCTGAACCGCACGTTGAGCAACGTCACCCTCAACAACAACACCAACGCCCAGCAGGGAGACCGCCCTCGCCAGCCTCCAGAGGGTTCCACCTCCTCCACCGCCACCAGGCCAGGCCCCAACAACGAGAACGTCCGGGTCGTCCACCTGAAGAGGGGCCTGAAGCCTGGGGACCCGCCAGAGGTCTGCACCGTGTCCTCTGACACCGTCACCTTTGGCGAGGAGCGCGAGAGCATCCTGTGACCGGGCTACGAAGACAAGGAGAGCACCGAAGGTCCAGCAGGGGGCGCCCCTCATCCTCCACGGATCAGATAAGACTCATTTAGGGTTTAAGATGGGCCCGATGGACGGTGGGGGGGCGACTGTGGACCAGGTTTAGATGCATGCCTTCATAGATTAACCTCAGTGTTGTGAATAACAATAGATGTGATCCCAGTGACCCCTGTTACCCCTGTGACCCCTGTGTCCCCTGTGACCCCTGTGACCCCTGTTACCCCTGTGACGCCAGTGACCCCAGTGCCCCCAATGACCCCTGTGACCCCAGTGCCCCCAATGACCCCTGTGACTCCAGTGCCCCCTGTGACCACTGTGACCCCAGTGACCCCTGTGCCCCCTGTAACCCCTGTGACCCCAGTGCCCCCTGTGACCCCAGTGACCCCTGTGCCCCCTGATGGAGCGGTGCAGGGATCAGGTCTAGAGTTCAGGTGCAAGCACACAGTTAAATAAACTACACCGTGTCCCCAAAGTTCATGCAGCCCAGTGGTCAGCATGTTTGCCTCTAGCACCTGGTCAGCCAGGTGAGGTTGTTTAATTAGTTCATCTGTTTGTGATAGGCCTATAAATGACTGAGTTTACCTGGTCTTTAGAATCCAGGCTTTGATCATCTCCAGGATATGGTGTTTACATGACACAGAGAAACCTGGTCATTCATGTCCCGTATACAAGATTAATAACAGAAACCTGTTCTCTCATCTTATCTGCACATGCGTGTTTTACGTCTTTTTGAATGTTTCCATTGCGACCAACTTGCTCAGTGGAGTGAGGTGGAAAACCAGCGTCACGTAGCTTCTCCAGTGTTTTCTGCATCTAAACACGTCGTTATGTTTAGTTACATTACTTCATCGCTCCAAAAGTGAGAAGTTCTCGTTGCCGCCATGTTGTTTGTATTTCTAGTGCGTCGCTTAGCGTCACTCGCGCATGCGCAGACAGTGATCAGCCGTCAGAGATCAGGATAAGGTGAATACATGCTCCAGTATCCAGGCTTCTATCAGAGTACTCCAGGTAGCAAAGCCGGGTTTCTTGAAATCGGGATATGGGCCTAACCCTAACCCATATGGTGTTTACATGGACAAACACAAAGCCAGGATACTTCAATATCCCGATCAAAATCAGGACACTAGACCATGTAAACGTGGTCAGTGTCTTGGCTGACCATGAAGCAGGTCACTGAAGAACCTTTTTGAAGTGTTGCCACGATGACCAAACACAAATCTGTCTCAAGCCATCGCCTTGTGCAGAGCAGGGAGGAAGCTCTGGACCTGAAGCATACGATGGTGGCAGAGACACCACAGCTGTGACACCCTTAAAGACATGTCCCGTGCAGGTCACCCCTTAGTCCAAGGACCTCATCCACAAGATCAAGACCAGACTCAGTCCCAGACTGAAGAATCATGGGAGAACCCTCTGAGAGAACCCTCCATCGTTCTCTGACTGATAAACTGGCTTTTCTCTCTTATTTCCAGCTCTGATAACAGAATGGAGGCACCACCTTGTGAACAGGTCATGGTCATGGTCTGGGGTGTGATGTCATCTTCAGTTCTGTCTGAGTTACATGTTGTTCCTCCACCATCAACGCTGAGGTTAATGTTAGGAACGTTCTCCAGTCAGTGCTGCTACTCACCAGAAAGAAGAAACCAGATCCGTCACCATCAACTCTGGGACACGGTGTTTAACCTGTAGGCTAACGCTAGCTAACATGCTACAGGCCGTCAGCCACACTTGTTCACGCTGTCTTCTTCCTCTTCTTCTTCTTCTACTGTGGCATGTGTCCTGACTCTAATGAAGGTCTGACCTGCACACAGCGCCATCATGTGGTCAGTAGAATAACGTACCAGCTGTTTTTTAGTCGTGATCAAAGATGGAGTCAGAAAAAAAAAATAATAATTTAGATTGAATGAATCTGAACGAGACAATAAAACAGAGATAATTAAATGATCTGAATTATTCCTTCACAATAAAAGCCTGACTTAGTGATGTGTTGACATTTGAAGTAGAGTAGTAGTTCTTCTCATTGTTGTGATCTGTGTCCCAGTGTCCCAGTGTCTCAGTGTCCCAGTGTCTCAGTGTCTCAGTGTCACGGTGTCTCTCCTGAGCATGTATCAGCTGTGAATTAAATAAATAAATAAATACTATGTCCTCACTGTCTCTGTCTCTTATCTCTGGACCAGTTTTAATTAAAACAATAAAGTTAATAATAAACTGGACTGGTTGGACAACACTAATGTCCTCTACAGGGAGGGACAGTGCTGAGGACACTGAGGACACTACTCAGGAGGACCTTCTATGAGACCATGTTCTGCTGGTGGAGTCACAGAGAGAGACCAGATGGACTGATGGAGAGGTCCAGCTCTGTCCTGGTCTGTCCTCTGGACTCAGGAGGAGGTCTGCAGGACGTCCCATGTCCCCTCAGCAGTCAGACTCATCATCCATCCAGTCTAAATGTTTTCTACCATTTATAAAGCTCCTCCTGAAATAAACTTTCATCTGTTTATTTAATCTGCTTGGACCTTCTCAACCAGAGTCCATTCAGAAAACTGCAGATTTTACTCCCATGTCTAATTAAGAGTGAGCTACAGGTTAATGTCAGTGGATACCTGCCAGGTGTGCCAAGACCAGGACCTGGACCTGGACCTGGACCAGGACCAGGACCAGGACTCCCCGTCACCCCCTCCTCTTAAAGGAACAGTCCACTGTGTTTTTATCATTTTATTTAGAGTGAATGTTGCTGCAGACAGAGAGGATGCTGGGAGTTGGTGTCCAGCAGAGGGAGACAGAGATCAGCTATTCAGACTAAACAGTTACATGTGCTGATGAAGATGAAGATGAAGATAAGAAGCACTGATGAACTAACAGAAACCACTTCCTGTTCTGGCTCTGACCCAGACCGGGTCAGACCGGGTCAGACCGGGTCAGACGTCTGTTTCCTGTCTCTGTCCCGACACCAGACGCCCCGGGCCTCAGTCTGACCTTTGACCCCCGGCCTGGTGCACTGATGATGATGATGATGATGATGATGATGATGATGATCTAAGGTTCATTGTGGAAGAAAAACAAAGTTAAATAAAACAGAACTAGATCATTATTAATGTTAATTATTATATTTATATATTATAATTAAATAGTTAAAACATGATTTATGAGTTTTTATTGTTTAGTTTTAAATAAAGCTTAAGGTCATTAAAGGGCCGTTTCCATGACGACGCTATCAGCTGATTGCGTCATTAAATGAACCTTTTAAATAAACTGGATAATTAAAGCGAAGCAGCTGATGAAGACGAGGCTCAGACCTGAGATGAAGATGTTTAATGAGAGACCTGATGACGTCACATTTAATAAGCGAGTCTTGAACCAATGAGCAGTCGGATCAGTTCCAGCTGATTTATTCAAACAAAGCAAAGGAAAGCACCTCCTCTCCGTTCTCCTCCTCCGCTGCACAAAAACAAAAACATCTCAACTCAAACACGAGGCTGAAGAACGAGGCCTCTGCTACATCTGGAGCAGGGCGGGATTCAAACCCACAACCCTCCTGCTCGCTAGTGCCTGTACAAAAAGAACCTGCAGCCTGTTGGGTTCTGGTAGAAAGGTGAGGTACGTCTGGTTCAACTAAAGTCTCTGTGCTAATGCATAGTCCTGATTCTGGTCCTGGTCCTGGTTCTGACCCAGAACAAGAAATCCATAAAACCCTGTTGGAGGGACCCCGAGTCCCCGACTGGCCCCGGAGCTCCAGAACCTCCAGAATGTCCTCCACCCCTCCCACCCTCCCCGGGGTCAGTAGGTGAAGACCAGGTCCGAGAGGTCGGCCTCCAGCCAGCCCCCTGCGATCATCTGGCTCAGCTCCGGGGTGCAGTAGTCCGGGAAGTCGAAGTGGGAGCTGAGGCTGCCCTCGCCGCCGAACCGGTCCAGGTCCTGGTCCACCAGGGACAGGCTCAGGTTCCCTGGGGCCGCGCTGGAGGACGAGCTCCACGGCTCTGGGGCTGTGGAGGAGCCGGTGAAGTAGTCCCCAGCCTCCGCAGGGAGGTCGTCCAGGTCCTCCCCGCAGCTGGAGGAGGAGGTGGAGCCGGACCGGGACGCCGGGGAGAGGGAGGCCGGGTAGGAGGGGGTGCTGGCGGGGGTCCGGGTGATGTTCTTGAAGCTGTAGAAGAGCCGACCGGAGGACTCGAACACGCCGCTGCCCTCCGACTCCGGACCGGAGCTCAGACTCCGGCTGGACCGGGACTGCTCGTCCTCCTCCTCCGCCTTCAGCTCCTCCTCGGACTCCTCCTCATCGTCGTCGTCATCCTCCTCCTCCTCCTCGTCGTCATCAGTAAAGTCCCGTTTAACGAGGCTGCCGGGGGTCAGCAGGTACCGGTAACGGGGCTCCGGGAGCCGGCGGGACCCGACCAGCGGCTTGACGGACTTGGAGAACTTCTTTGCGGGAAGTTTGTTCCCGAGTCCGTTTTTCTCCGGTGACTGCGCGGCTGCTTTCCCCGCAGGAAACGCACATCCGTCCGTCTTGGGCTTCTTCTTGGGCCGGTACTTGTAGTCCGGGTAGTCGGCCATGTGCTGCAGCCGGAGCCGCTCCGCCTCCCGGATGAACGGGACCTTCTCGGCTTCCTTCAACATCTTCCAGCGCTTCCCGAGCCGCTTGGAGATCTCGGCGTTGTGCATGTCCGGAGCCTGGAGCATGATCTTTCTCCTCTCCACCTTGGACCAGACCATGAAGGCGTTCATCGGACGCTTGATGTGACCCGACGCCGTCTTACACCAGTCCGGCTTCAGCGGCCCGGGGCTGCCCGCCGGCGGCGCCAGCAGCCCCCTCTGCTCCGGGTCAGCGGTGGTGATCCCGGTCCCGGGGGGCTCCGTGTGCTGAACCATGGCCCCAACTTCTGTTTCTGTTCCCCCGCAGACTCTCCGCTGTCGCTCCCCGACGGCGTCTCTCCTCCAAACCGGCGTCTTATTAACCGGCCGAGCATGCGCACGGCGTTACCGCCCTCAACCAATCACAGCTCATCTTCTCCAAAACCTTCCCGCCTCCACCGCTCCCTCAGCCAATCGCAGCGGTGAATCCCTCCTCGGCCCCGCCCACCGCCGAACGGCCATCGCTTCAACTCAGTGATTGATAAATAATCAGAGAAAGTGATCGAAGTTTAATCGAAGTTTAATCGACGTGTAACAGGTTTTTATTGGCGGTTAATCTGTGGATCAACACGATTAAACATGATGGTTTCAAACACCGTGAGAGGAAGAAACTAAAATAAATGTTAAATAAACAATAAAACTGTGTTGAGACGTTTCCATGGCGACGGCAGCAGGATTTAAAGACAGTGTTCATGGGTCTTTAAACGTTCCTGAGTTCTAGAAGAACCTCTGAGATGTTTAAACTTATAGGATTACCATGGTTACGTCATAGGAGTCATGTTCATGATAATGATCGTAACTAAAGGCTGATTAAATGCAGGTGACATTAGTGGACTTCTTCCTGAGAACAGTCCTGGTGAGACCTCCTGTCTCACATTGAGGCGTCTCAAGCATGGTGCCTTTAGCCATGTTCCAAAAACAAAGGAGCTGGTTATCTGCACAAAACCAGATGTGACAGTAGAGGTTTCACTTGGTGGTCGACTTGTTGAACCTGTGGAAACTTTGAAATACCTTGGCACAGTTCTGGACGTTCATGGCGGCTTCCCCTTCTGAGGAGACGGAGCTGTCTTCTGGTCAGTCCAGTGACTCTGGAGCTTGTGTTTACTCACATAGAGAACGTCCTAACGTTCCATCTCTCTGCTCTCTGGGACACTTAAGCTGGAAGTGAAGGAACAAACTCAACAGGATCGTAGCAACGGCAAAAGCCCAAATCTGTACTGAGAGGACGAGGAGGAAAGCTAAGCTAACCCTGGCAGATAGCTCCACCCTGAATCATCAGTCTGGGAGGCGCTACAGAGCCCCTCTGGTCAGGGGGTTTTAAGAAGTCCTTTACCTCTAATGCCATCGGCTTCCTTCACACTGAGTGACTCATGCTGCCATCCACTGTCTCACTGTGACTATGTCAGGGTGAAGCTGTGAATGGATTCATGTCAGCCTTTGTACTTTACTACTCTCTGTCTTCTGTGTTGGTGAGCCCAAGAAAAGTTTGGCAGATGCTCACATCAGCTGCTACTTGGCTAAGCTAACAAGCTAATGAGAAGCTAGCTTAATGTACCAGCAGCCGAGGAGCATGAGCTCACACTACAAAGATGGTCCGTGACCTTTAACCTGAACACGTGACTGATAGTTTGCTGTTGATCGGTCAGTCTCACAGTCAAGTCTGTTTAAGACGTGAAACCGAGTCCAGCCGCGGGACCATCGCTGCCGTTCACACCACTACAGGCTGGTGTGGGACTCCTTTCACTAACATGAGCTCAGCCGTTATTCAGGAATGTGGCTGTGGTCCTGGAGCACAGGGGTCAAAGGTCGAGCTGCTGCTCAGGTGGAAACAGGAAGTCAGGAGATGCTCCTTCTCCTCCTTGTTGTTGTCGTTCTACTTCGTGTTGTTCTTCTTCATATTCGCTTCTTTTTAACAACCTAAAACATAAGTGCAGTGTGGAAGGGGCGGGGCTTATGACGTGTCCTGCAGCCAGCCACCAGGGGGAGCTCCACATACTTAGAGGAGCCGTCATGGTGTCCACTGGTTCTACAGATGACGGTTCAAACCCTTTAACTGAGAATAAACCAGAGACTAAACTGAGTCAGACCAGAGATGATCCTGTACCAGACAGACCAGAGTCCATAGACCTCCAGACCTCCAGACCTCAGGACTTCAGGACCTCAGGACCTCAGGACCCCAGGACCCCAGGACCTCCAGACCCCAGGACCTCCAGACCTCAGGACTTCAGGACCCCAGGACCTCCAGACCCCAGGACCTCCAGACCTCAGGACCCCAGGACCTCAGGACCTCAGGACCCCAGGACCTCCAGACCTCTGGACCTGCAGACCTCAGGACCTCAGGACCCCAGGACCTCCAGATCTCCAGACCTCCAGACCTCAGGACCTCAGGACCTCAGGACATATTCGTCCTCCTTCAGTCTGAGAGGGGAGCAGCTGGTTTTTGTAAAGACACAAACAAGGGACCAAGCTGTTAATAAGACCCCCCTCCACCCCCCCATCTCTCTGTGGGACTCTCTATTATAGTATGAAAGGGAGGAAAGGGAGGAGGGGGGAGGATTTAGGCCAGAGAGGCTTCATCCTCCTCCCCCATCAGGATCAGGAGACGTCCAGAGACAGATCAGCTCAGAACTAAAACATTAAAGCCTCTCCTCTGGTCCCAGGTCTGAACTTTAATGGATCTTCACGTCTTAATCCGGTTCAGATTAACTCCAGGTTTCACTCCTGTTTCACCATCGACGTATTTTAATCCAGTTCAGATGAATCAACAGAACAAGGACCAGATCTGATCCAAACAATCAGAACAGTGTTAGCCTTTAAAGCTACAGACTCTTAGCCTAGCATGATATCAGTGTTAGCCTTTAATGCTAGCATGCTATCAGTGTTAGCCTTTAAAGCTAGCATGCTATCAGTGTTAGCCTTTAAAGCTACAGACTCTTAGCCTAGCATGCTAGCAGTGTTAGCCTTTAATGCTGCAGACTCTTAGCCTAGCATGTTATCAGTGTTAGCCTTTAAAGCTAGCATGTTATCAGTGTTAGCCTTTAAAGCTAGCATGCTATATTAAAGCTCCAGATGTTTTTCTGTTGGTTGGTTCTTAAAGTTCTTAAACGTGAAAAGAAGAAGAGGAGGAACCACAAGGACTCTTTTCTTCTTCTGTGACTTTCTCTGCTCCACCTCTCTAGGTTAATCAGCACCAACACAAACAGGCCGAGTGGAGGAGGAGGAGGAGGGGTGGGGGGTGAGGGGGGAGGAGGGAGGGGTGGGGGGGGAGGTGCTGAGGGGGGGGGGGGGGGGGGGGGGGGGGGGGGGAGGAGGTGGTCAGACTGCAGCAGATGGAGCCTGATGAATTCTGAAAGGAGGAACTGAAACCAGGAGAAGTTGCTGTAATTATCAACGCGCCTTTGGGTTCATTGTCAATCAGAGCAACGGTCGGGGCGAGCAACAGCTGTGGCAGATGGTGAGAGAGAGAGAGGGGGGGGGGGTCCCTCACTGATGATGTCATCAGACTCAGACGATGAATGGATGATTGTTCAGGGTTTGATTTTATGAGGAAACACTGAAACTACATGATACTGTCTCAGAGTATAAAGACTAAAGTACTACATGATACTGTCTCAGAGTATAAAGACTAAAGTACTGCATGATACTGTCTCAGAGTATAAAGACTAAAGTACTACATGATACTGTCTCAGAGTATAAAGACTAAAGTACTACATGATACTGTCTCAGAGTATAAAGACTAAAGTACTACATGATACTGTCTCAGAGTATAAAGACTAAAGTACTACATGATACTGTCTCAGAGTATAAGGACTAAAGTACTACATGATACTGTCTCAGAGTATAAAGACTAAAGTACTACATGATACTGTCTCAGAGTACAAGGACTAAAGTACTACATGATACTGTCTCAGAGTATAAAGACTAAAGTACTACATGATACTGTCTCAGAGTATAAGGACTAAAGTACTACATGATACTGTCTCAGAGTATAAAGACTAAAGTACTACATGATACTGTCTCAGAGTATAAGGACTAAAGTACTACATGATACTGTCTCAGAGTATAAAGACTAAAGTACTACATGATACTGTCTCAGAGTATAAAGACTAAAGTACTACATGATACTGTCTCAGAGTACAAGGACTAAAGTACTACATGATACTGTCTCAGAGTACAAGGACTAAAGTACTACATGATACTGTCTCAGAGTACAAGGACTAAAGTACTACATGATACTGTCTCAGAGTACAAAGACTAAAGTACTACATGATACTGTCTCAGGGTATAAAGACTAAAGTACTGCATGATACTGTCTCAGGGTATAAGGACTAAAGTACTACATGATACTGTCTCAGAGTATAAAGACTAAAGTACTACATGATACTGTCTCAGAGTATAAGGACTAAAGTACTGCATGATACTGTCTCAGAGTATAAAGACTAAAGTACTGCATGATACTGTCTCAGGGTATAAGGACTAAAGTACTGCATGATACTGTCTCAGAGTATAAGGACTAAAGTACTACATGATACTGTCTCAGAGTATAAGGACTAAAGTACTACATGATACTGTCTCAGAGTATAAAGACTAAAGTACTACATGATACTGTCTCAGAGTATAAAGACTAAAGTACTACATGATACTGTCTCAGAGTATAAGGACTAAAGTACTACATGATACTGTCTCAGAGTATAAGGACTAAAGTACTACATGATACTGTCTCAGAGTATAAGGACTAAAGTACTACATGATACTGTCTCAGAGTATAAAGACTAAAGTACTACATGATACTGTCTCAGAGTATAAAGACTAAAGTACTACATGATACTGTCTCAGAGTATAAAGACTAAAGTACTACATGATACTGTCTCAGAGTATAAAGACTAAAGTACTACATGATACTGTCTCAGAGTATAAGGACTAAAGTACTACATGATACTGGTTCAGAGTATAAAGACTAAAGTACTACATGATACTGTCTCAGAGTACAAGGACTAAAGTACTACATGATACTGTCTCAGAGTACAAAGACTAAAGTACTACATGATACTGTCTCAGAGTATAAAGACTAAAGTACTACATGATACTGTCTCAGAGTATAAAGACTAAAGTACTATTGAGGAACAATGAGAACGTGGTTAGTAGCATGAAAGAAGCTGGAACTGGTGAATTCTGTAGACGACAAGAAGCCACACTGATCTGATACTGATCTGATACTGATAGATACTGATCTGATAGATACTGATCTGATACTGATAGATACTGATCTGATACTGATACTGATCTGATCTGATCTGATCTGATACTGATACTGATCTGATCTGATAGATACTGATCTGATACTGATCTGATACTGATCTGATACTGATCTGATACTGATCTGATAGATACTGATCTGATCTGATAGATACTGATCTGATACTGATAGATACTGATCTGATACTGATCTGATCTGATACTGATACTGATACTGATCTGATACTGATCTGATACTGATACTGATACTGATACTGATACTGATACTGATCTGATACTGATCTGATACTGATACTGATACTGATCTGATCTGATCTGATACTGATACTGATACTGATCTGATCTGATCTGATAGATACTGATCTGATACTGATCTGATACTGATCTGATAGATACTGATCTGATCTGATAGATACTGATCTGATACTGATAGATACTGATCTGATACTGATCTGATCTGATACTGATACTGATACTGATACTGATCTGATACTGATACTGATACTGATACTGATACTGATACTGATACTGATCTGATACTGATCTGATACTGATACTGATCTGATACTGATCTGATAGATGCTGATCTGATAGATACTGATCTGATAGATACTGATCTGATACTGATCTGATACTGATCTGATCTGATCTGATCTGATCTGATCTGATACTGATACTGATCTGATACTGATCTGATACTGATCTGATCTGATCTGATCTGATACTGATACTGATCTGATACTGATCTGATACTGATACTGATCTGAAGATACTGATCTGATAGATACTGATCTGATACTGATCTGATACTGATCTGATCTGGAAGAGTATTCAGAAGGACATTAAACAGGTTTTTACATTTTGGGTATAATTCCTGTCAGATCTGAATATTTTCTAGTATTCTGCTGCTGAGAGTAAAAAAGACAGTAACAGGCTCTGAGTGTATCACAGTGTGATCATTATGGAGAAGATCACAGACGTCACTATTAATACACAACTCTAGTCACCTCCACCTTTACCTTTACTCTACTACAGCAGGGGGGTCTTTACTTGGAGTTTTTCTCATGTGTTAAGTACTTGTACTAAGGCGTTGATGGTTCTGATCCATTAGAGACAGATGGTCTCTAATGGATCACTGGATGGAAGAACCACATGGTGGTTCAGACCAGACCGTCTCAAAGTTCAGGTCTACTTGTGGTTCCTAGAGGTTCTTAAGTAGAATGGGAGGTAGAACCTTCATCTATCAGGACCCTTTTCAGTCTGGGCTCAGGAGGCAGACCCCCCCCCCAGGTCTTTGATGAAGCGTGTAGTTAGAGCTGGACTGAACCGTCTCATAGTTCAGGTTCAGGTTCAGGTCCTGGTCCTGGTCCTGGTCCTGGTCCTGGTCCTGGTCCTGGTCCTGATTCAGGTCCTGGTCCTGGTCCTGGTCCTGGTCCTGGTTCAGATCCTGGTCCTGGTCCAGGTCCTGGTTCAGGTCCTGGTCCTGGTCCTGGTCCTGGTTCAGATCCTGGTCCTAGTCCTGGTCCTGGTTCAGATCCTGGTCCTGGTCCAGGTCCTGGTTCAGATCCTGGTCCTGGTCCTGGTTCAGATCCTGGTCCTGGTCTTGGTCCTGGTTCAGATCCTGGTCCTGGTCCTGGTCCAGGTCCAGGTTCAGGTCCTGGTCCTGGTCCTGGTCCTGGTCCTGGTCCTGGTCCTGGTCCTGGTTCAGATCCTGGTCCTGGTTCAGGTCCTGGTCCTGGTCCAGGTCCTGGTCCTGGTAAAGCGTCTTTAACCATGCTTTGTTTGTGACAGACTGATCAGCTGCTGCATCAGAAACGTTTATTTTTGCTTCTCTTTCTAAAGCCGACGTCTTCTCACTGACCTGAATCTAAACAGAACAAACCTGGTCCAGGTTTTAAGAGCCAGCGTTTGGGACAATAAAATGAAAGGGGGAGTAGAGGGGGAGGGGTCAGGCTGAGCGTAATGCTAATGAGGCCGTCTCTTTGTCCCGGAGCCATTCACACCAACGTGCTTTTACCAGATTTGTCCAGCGAGCGTTGTCTCAGGGGAAATAAGCTCATGAAGTAACATCCTCAGGCGCAGGGCCCAGCTGAGGGACGCCTGCTGTCTCTGGGGGACGTCTGCCAGCGTTTATGAGGCCATTGTCAATGTCCTCACACAGATGGTGGACAGCAGAGGACAGGAGGCCCTGCAGCAGAGACACGTCTAGCCAGCAGCTCCTCATTGGTCCAGCACATGGACACCAGGAGGACATGAGACACTGGCTCATAGTTAATGTATGTCTCTTTTTCTCATTATCTTCTTCTGATAGAGACAAACATCAGATCATCAGACTGTGATGACGTGTCTCTGCTGCCCCCTGCTGGTGACAAGCGGCATCTGCTGCTTCAGGTCCAATAACAACATTTCTCTTGGATTAAGGTCAGGACTTTGACTTGTTCCTAAACATTCATCTGGTTCTTCTTTAACCGTTCTGACGTAGAACCACTTGTGTTCTTGGTTCTCCTTGTCTTTTCTCTTCACATTCAGCTCATGGACAGATGTCCTGACATTGTCTTTTACAGTTCACTGGTAGAATTCAGAGGTCATTGACTGGTTTTATCAGTAGGTGGCGCTGGTGTCTTGAACACTGCAGCCACTCTACTCTTTGTCTCAGGTAGAACCAGGTGACAGGTGAGTGCAGAACCTTTCAGACATTGTGAAAACCTGAAAACCAGAAGAACTGTTTCTGTTTGATATGAAGTGAAGCTGTTGCTATGACGACGACACTATTAGATGAACCAATGAGAGCAGCAGGTCCAGCTAGCAGCTAGCCTGAAGCTAACATGCTAACACATGTAGTTTAAAGTGAATGTGAAGCAGATGAAACATGTTTCAGAGTGAAGCAGCAACAGCATCAGGAGGACAAGATAACAGGCTTTTATTTGTGTGACAGGCTGCAGCTTCCTGTCCAGCATTTCAAAATAAAACAGCTTTCAGATCATGTTTACTGTGGTAAACTCTCAGGTGCAGGTCTACCTGTCTCCCCCATCGGCAGGTGTCTCAGACTCCGCCCCCAGTGGGGAACACCAGGAAGCCACTGAAGGTGCTGAGGCGACTCTGGTCAAAGATGCTGCTCTTTGTCCACATAGTGATCCAGACCCGGTCTTCCTGCTCCAGCTCCAGCGTCATGCTGTTGGAGGCGCTGCCGTGTTGCCCCCTAGTGTCAAAGATGGCGAACATGATCTGGTCGTTCTTCATCAGCGCTGCGTTCAAGGACCTCGAGCTTCCAACGTTACCGGTGAAGCTGACGTAGTAGAGTCCTCTCACAGGGGCAGTGAAGACGCCTGCAGACAAAGACCGGGGTGAAACAAGCCCAGTGTTAGACTTGGGGGAGGTTCTGGGGGTGGGGCTTGCTCGTGGGACAGTCATGGACTTAGGGGGACGAACCCTAAAGCTGCCCTAACCGGTCCTGACCAGGTGAGGCGTACCTGTGTCTGGGTCGTATGCGTTTCCGATGTTTGTCGTCACCCTCTGGAACACCAGCGGCGTGGCCGTCTCAAAAGGCCCGTGATTGGTCCATTCTGTGGTGTTGAAGAGGGAGGTGGAGAACGCCACCTGAGGTCTACCTGGAGGACGTCAGAGGGTTTCATTAAAACGCTGAACACACGTATCAACATGTCTGGACAGAGGACAGCGTCCACCAAACATCATGTCCATCAGACTGACCTCTGTCCTCCCTCTCCTCCTCCAGTCTCTTCACTCTGGCTGCCAGCTGCTTCACCAGGACTCTCAGATCTTCTGTCCCTTCGTCTTCATGTCCTGGTGTGATCTGAGCCTGCAGCCCAACCAGAACACAGCCCAGCAGAACCAGGAGAACCAGCAGAACCCGAGAAGACATCACCCCTGTTTGGTCGGAGTGAAGCAGAGGAACCTGATGGACTTTGATCCGTTATCTGTCATTAGAGGCGGTTCTAACCTGATGGACGTTGATCTGTCATTAGAGGCGGTTCTAACCTGATGGACTTTGATCCGTTATCTGTCATTAGAGGCGGTTCTAACCTGATGGACGTTGATCTGTCATTAGAGGCGGTTCTAACCTGATGGACGTTGATCTGTCATTAGAGGCGGTTCTAACCTGTTCTCTCACAATGATCAATATATCACAACAGTGTGTACGATGTGTTCATCTCCTCTTTAACGACTTTTTGAGTCATTTTTCAGTGACATTATCAGTTAGTGTAGTTTTTGTTCTTGTTTTTATATAATAATATAAAATGAAGGTTCTCAGTCATCCAGGTCATGGTTTATCCAAAACGTTTCAAAAAAGGCAACTTGAGTTGTAAGAACTCCTCCTGAAAAACTTCTTGTTATGCTAATAACCAGAACCTGGTGCAGCTAAGTTCCATAACGACGGGTATTCTCAGGAGGAGTTCCTGTTTAACCCGCAGACGTCCCATCAGTCCCCTAGAACTGAAGAAGATACTCAGATGAAACGTCTTCTCTAAAAATCTACAAGTGCATTTTCCTTTTTTGAACCTTTTTGGATTATATAAAAGTATAACTATACAATATGAAAATAAAACGTAGAATGGACGTGAGACATGTGGTGTGTAAATGTTCTGACTAGGTTCCAAATCTGTGTTCAGCTTATTTAAATGAAGGCGTACCACAGGGTTCTGTATGAGGACCTCTTCTTTTTTCCATTGTGGATGGTTCTACAGCTTCAGAATGGACTGAGATAAATGTTGGTTTCTGTGAAGCAGCTTGAAGACAGAACATCTCACAAACTGGAAAACCTTGAGAGGAGCCTCGACTTCCAGAGGACGACTGACGCTCTGAACATCTTTAGTCCAGAACTGGAACCTTCAGCTGGAAAACATCTCATCAGTCTGAATTCACACAAACATGTTTCTGAGACGTTACAGTGGTTAAGACTCCACAGCCTTTCTTTTTGTTCGTCTGGAGGGGGCGGGGCTTAAAGAGCACAGAATGATGGATGTGAGCTCATTACTTTCATTTCCTCTCTGTGCTTCATCTTTATTGACGTCACAGCTGCAGATGATCAGACCTCCAGGAGTGAGATCAGGTCAGCCGTCAGGAGGGTCAGGAGGGTCAGGGTCTTGCTCAAAGGCACACTGGCAGGATCAAACCTCACTGGGTCATTAAAGTGTCTCATCCTCTCATTACAGAGTCATTTTACTTCGTGTGAACCCTGGAGCATGTCTTCCTCAGGTCATGTTTATCAAGTGAATGTTTCTGTGAAACTGATGAAGAAATCACTGATGCTTACTCACAGTGTTGTCCAGGTGAACCCAAGATGAAACACCACCTAGAGTCTGTTCATCTACTGATGGATGAATGAATGAGTTCTCCTCCTCTTCCTCAGATCAGACCTGGTGAGTAGCTGGTCTTTAATGTGACCCAGGACTCATTGTGTGTTCACTCTACCAGAGGAAGGAGGTCACATGTGTTCCAGACCACCTCCACATGTGGACTGACACCAGATCAGTGTTCACACCTGGACCTGTTTAACCTGGACTCTAGAGACCAGATCAGTGTTCACACCTGGACTCTAGAGACCAGATCAGAGTTCACACCTGGACCTGTTTAACCTGGACTCTAGAGACCAGATCAGGGTTCACACCTGGACTCTAGAGACCAGATCAGTGTTCACACCTGGACTCTAGAGACCAGATCAGAGTTCACACCTGGACCTGTTTAACCTGGACTCTAGAGACCAGATCAGGGTTCACACCTGGACTATAGAGACCAGATCAGTGTTCACACCTGGACCTGTTTAACCTGGACTCTAGAGACCAGATCAGGGTTCACACCTGGACTATAGAGACCAGATCAGTGTTCACACCTGGACCTGTTTAACCTGGACTCTACAGACCAGATCAGTGTTCACACCTGCACCTGTTTAACCTGGACTCTAGAGACCAGATCAGTGTTCACACCTGGACTCTAGAGACCAGATCAGTGTTCACACCTGGACCTGTTTAACCTGGACTCTAGAGACCAGATCAGTGTTCACACCTGGACCTGTTTAACCTGGACTCTAGAGACCAGATCAGTGTTCACACCTGAATGTGATGACAAGAACCAGAGAGGATTGTGGGTAATGGTTGCTTTATTTGAGACAGAGACAGAAGGAAACCAAACCAATCAGCTGGTAAAGACGTCATCACATCATCTCTGAGTCCTTTCTTTACAGGACGAGCTCTGAGCGTCAGAGTTTGGACGACGGCCTCTTCTGATTGGCCGGAGCGAGCGGCCAAGGTCGACCCCAGAGGCGGAGGCGGCTGACTCCCCCGTCCGGAGCGATGATGAGACGGACGTGGCTGACGGGACGACTCAGCTTCAGCTCTGCTTGACCGTAGTGATGACGGTGATGAGGACGCAGCTGCAGCAGAGACAAAGACGACGGTGACCAAGATGAGTTCATGAAAGATATGTGAGAGGTGAAACACTCACCTTCTGAGGGGGGAGGAGGACCTCCCATTTCCCACAATTCCACCTGGTCCTGATGCACTCGGCCTCCTCCTCAGGGGTCAGCGTGCACGCCTCCATCCTGCAGGAGTCCGGGAAGTTACCTGGACGCAAGAACAAAGAAAAGCTGAGTTTGATTTCAGAGGAAATGAAACTCCACCTTCATGACGCGTCTCCACCTTTGAAGTGGTTGGTGTCCACTTCAATGTCACGGATCAGTCCGGCTTGACCGAGACGAAACACGGCCCACTCCCAGCCCGGGACCTGCAGGATGCCCCGCTGGTCTGCCTGCAAGACAACAGCCAGGGAGGCATTTAACACAGCGTGGACCAAAGACAGGAGGACAGAGAGGACACTGGGTGGAGTCAAGAGTGTGACGTGTTTTAGACAGTCTGAGGACGTCTGGAGACATTTATGAAAGTGAGGACGTTTATTAAAGTTGTTTCTGGCTCATTTTCTCCTTCTTGTCAAAGTGTTCTCAGTCTTCCAGGTCATGTGGATCCAAAAGGTTTCATCTGAGTAGCTTCTTCAGTTCTGAGGGACTGGTGGGAAGTCTGAGGTTTAAACAGGAACTCCTCCTGAGGAACTAGCTTGTTATGCTAATAACATGAAACTGGTGCAGCTATTCCCACTAACGACTGGGTACTTACCTGTTGTGAGGGGGGACTGTTTTGGTCCCTGTCCTCTTCCCTATGAATGGTTCTCTAACGACTCTTGTCCCTCAGAGTCTCCAGTGTCAAGGTGTGAATGAGACTGAAACTTCTTGGGGACAGAAGTTCAAACTGTAAATAGATGTCAGATTAAATCTCAGTCCACCTCCTCTGTTCAGTGAAGGTTTTTCCAAAACAGTCCCCCCTCACATCAGGTAAGTACCCAGTCGTTAGTGGGAATAGCTGCACCAGTTTCAGGTTATTAGCATAACAAGCTAGTTTCTCAGGAGGAGTTCCTGTTTAAACCTCAGACTTCCCACCAGTCCCTCAGAACTGAAGAAGATACTCGGATGAAACGTCTTCTTCAAAATCTACAAGTCCAGTTTCCTTTTTGAAAAACTTTTTAGATTGTCAAAGTGTTGTTACTTCCTGTTTAGGGACTGAAACTTCTTCTACTGTTTTCGTTCAAACCTTCAGTTCTTTGGGTCGGTCCAGTCTACGGGCTGTTTCCCAGCCGTCGGCCATGTTGGCAGCTCGTCCAAGTCCTGCCAGAGAGTTCATCAGTTCATCAGTTCATCAGTTCATCAGTTCATCAGTTCATCAGTTCATCAGTCAGTGTGACACTGTTAACACACACAGCAAAAGAAGAAGAAAAGCCCAATGCACTGATTATTTCAACTGATTCCAACCAATCATGTTGCGTGGATGTCCAAAGTGGGCGTCGCTGTAGCCGAGGCAGACTCCCCCATTGGTCATGGCCACCAGGTCGACGCTCTGATTGGTGGAGACAGACGACCAGTCTCTCTGTCCGACACCGTACGCCCTCAGTCTGGCTATCCCTCCATCTGAGGACACACACACCTTCAGCACTGTCGTGTGTGTGTGTGTGTGTGTGTGTGTGTGTGCGTGTGTGTGTGTGTGTGTGTGTGTGTGTGTGTGTGTGTGTGTGTGTGTGTGTGTGTGTGTGTGTGTGTGTGTGTGTGTGTGGGTACCTGGGTACATGTTGAGGCGCAGGTGTGTTACTCTCTTGTTAAAGTTGACTTTGAAGTAGTTGTGGCAACAGTCTGAGAACCCCGGCTGCAGCGCTGACACACCCACCAACTCTGGCCACGCCCCCGAGCCCAGCTGTCAATCAAAGCAGCATCAGCTCCAGGTCACATTGATCAAACACCATCCTGTGTCGCCACGGTAGCCAGTAACCACAGTGACCAGCTGGCTGTCATTTGACCTTCTGCGTTACCTTGGCGACAGCAGCCATCTGACTGTCGGAGGCGGCCATGCCAGTCCGGTCTCCCTCTTGTGTGAAGCTGGGCTGCTGGTCTGCTGAGAGAAGGGGAGGAGCTAGATCAGTGAAGCCCTGTAGTGATGATGATGATGATGATGAGGAGGAGGAGGCAGAACAGCTGGTACCCAGACAGCCGGCCTGGATGGAGACGTAAGGCGAGTGGTTTCCCGTGAAGAAGGACGTGTCCACATCAAAGCCGTAGATCCGTCCTGGTACTCCCAGCTGGATGATGCACCAGTCGTGACCTTCAGCAACGACAGAGACCAAAAAAATATAAAAGTGTTTATGACAAAACACACAACTAACCACAACAAGTTCAAATATTGTCATATCATAAATAAATGTTAATATTTAATACTTCCTTAAACCCTGTGTAATATGGTTATAATGGGAGTCAATGGGGCAAAAGCAGCCACTAACGGTATGAAAAGAAGTTTTAATGAAAATCAGATGTTGCTCAAAAATCAAATATGCTTCAAAATCAATGATGTTACTATTCTTTGACATATCCAAGACTGTGATAACAGGTAAAAATCTGCTTCCAATCTTCTTTTATGTTGAAAATAGGTCATTTTGTGTGAAATGTTCCCCATGTCAGTAACTTTATTTACTAAATTGGCATTAAAATGGTTAAAATTTTGATTTATTTTTTGATATTTAGTAGTTTTGATCAGAGATGAAGCCGATTAACAGATTTAAGCAAAAAAGGTTGAAAAAAATATTTATCTGATATAATTTTACAGCAGTCAAAGTTGGTGGCTGTTTTCAGCCACTAACGATATGAAAAGGTAATAAATTTGCCCACAGTGTATTATTGGCCTAATGAAAGTTTTCAGATCATATTTTCAAAATTGATGTAAAATTGAGGTTACTCAGCAAAAATCAGTCCATTTGGTGCAACAGAGTGAAAGTTATGGTCAAATTAATATTAAAAATGACTCCAAGTGGCTGTTTTCATCCCCAATGGTACACAAGGGTTAATAGTCCTTTGCAGACAATGACTGTCTGAACTCTGAAGCCATGGACGTAACTAAGACATAGGTTTCCTCCTTTATGTCCCGGGCTACGGGTAACTGCAGTACTCTGAAGGTAGGAACATAATTACAGACAAGTATCTCTTCAAATATGACTGATAACTCTTATATAAGGTTACCATCAGCCATGTCCTCTGGTGTACCACAAGGTTCTGTCCTCGGTCCAGTCCTCTTCATCATGTACCTCCTCCCCCTTGGTCACATATTCCATAAATACAATATTCACTTTCACTGCTATGCAGACGACACCCAGCTCTACCTTTCCTCTAACCCCACCTCCACCCTCCCTCTGAGCTTCTTCTCATTGCTTCTAAATCCACCCTCTCCAAAGCCAACAGTTTCACCATCACCACTGACAACTCTTCTGTCTCCCCCTCCCCTCAAGTCAAGAGTTTGGGTGTCGTCCTGGACGGCACACTTTTCAGATCCCATCTCAAACCACCTGTTTCTGCAATCATACCCTCCTTGAGTCACTCTCTCCACATTTTTAATCTTTTCTCTTTTTCTCTTTTAGTGTCTCATAGTTTGTTAAATGCTTTTGATGCCTGATACGTATTTTAAACCCTGTTTTACCTGTACGCTGACCTTGGCTGTTTTGAAAGGCGCTTATAAATAAAATGCATCTTCATCATCATCATCATCATCATCACTAGTCTACAGTCCACAAAGATAATGTTCTACTGTTGTACAATCCATCTCAGATACAACTTTAAATTACAGCCTTGTCCTTTTACTTGGTTAAATCGTATCATGTTGATCTTCTACAGATCTGTGTCTGTGTGGACAGACGATGATGGTCTGATCTCTACAACCAATGGAGATCATCCAAGAATGAGTTTCCTTCTTTGTGAGGCTTTGCCAGGTCTTTACTGCAGCTGTCCTCAGCTGCTGATTGTCCCTTTAGTTTTGTCTTCAGGTCAAACTCAGTCAATAATGACTCAACCTCTGCAGAATACTCTACTTCTTTACCTTCAGAAACTCCTGGGATCCATTCACAGATTGTTTGGTCTCCTTGTCCATCTGGACTGTGAAGCATCATCCAATCATCTTCCTTCATTTGTCTGAATGTGAGCAGACCAGCAGCAGTCATTCTGGTCCAGGTTGATCTGATCCTGATCTACAACTGATCTGGATCTTTACATGTGGTTTTAGTCTAATCCGGTCTTTCTGTTGTTGAGGTTCATGAATCGTTTCCATCATGTGTTGAAGCCTCAGGTCTTTATAGTGACTTTAAGTTTGAGCTAAAGGTCTAAAATAACATAACGTTGAACAGTGTCAGACATAGATGGACTGCTTGGTTTGCACTTCAGTAATGTTGATGTTACTGTTGGATGGACATTTAAAATGTGAAATAAATATCTGTGTGGACCATAAACATCATCTGTCAGTAAACATTGTCTCTCCACTGAACTCAGTGAACATCTGTTCATGTTGACATCACTGAAGGTTTAAAATACTAAAAACAAGTGAACATCAGTGAACTTCACTAACCAGGGATTCTCTTCCTCCTCGTCTCCCATCCGTCCATCCACTTTCCAAACTCAGTGAAGGCAGAGGAGATGAACTGTGGCGGCTCTCTCTGTACCAACACAGAGTTAACAGGGAAAGTGTTTTAAAAGCTGGAAGATGAAAAGGGAACAGCAGCAGATAAGACGTGGCTGATCCTATGAGGAGACATGACTTTATGACTGATAGTACTGCTACTATATATATGATCAGAGTACCTTCAGCAGGTTTTTAGCAGGAGCAAACCATTCGTCTGTAGCAAAGATAACCTGTGAGAACAACAAGCACGTGTTACTAGTGAGCAGAGCAGTTCATGAGAGAGGATCCAGCATCAACACAGAGTCTCCACTGAACTCATCAATACTTTAAAGTCATCAGATGATGTTTTGATAAGTACTGAGAGTCTGTGAAGGTTCTCAGTCCTTTAGATCATGTTATCAATTAAAGAACAAGCTGAAACAAAGACATCTTGCTGCTCTCTGATGTGTTTCCTGGATGTTGTCTGTCTTGGTCTGTTGTTCTGTTTGGACTCTACCTGCTCATAATGTCTCCTTTGTATTGCTTCTTTTAATGAATGACCTGTTCATCACTGTGGCACCTTTCTGATCGTTTTAGTAAGTCCAGGTCCAGAGTTCAGACATTTTCTTGGCGCTGTATATTTTTATAGCTGCTGTATCTGATCATGTGCAGGTAGCAGCTGACTCACCTTCCCTCCAAGCGTCTCACAGACCAGATCATTAAACTGCAGGAAGTCCAGCTGTGCTGCGTCCTCTCCCGACGTCGTCCTCTCTGCCATGCTGAGCTTTTCCTGGAGTTTCTACCGAAGACGGAGAAGAAGTCGCTGGTTGAGCTGAAGCCTGAAACCAGAGGTGATTCTGACCTAAATATTCGTCTGTATCTTTAAATCCTAATGAAAATCATTGACTTTGTCCCACACAAGTCCAAAGGTTGATCTCTACGTCTACAATCAGATTAATGATTGAAAGGTAACAAGGAGGAGTCAGGAAACGCTCTCTGATTCTTTCTGCTTTATTTCCTCTTCAGGTTCAACTGGTTTTAACGTCACTCTGAAGTTCTGAGGAAGTGACGGCGTCCTCACAGAGAGAAAGAGCAGCTTCTTCTCAACACATGAAGGTGGAAAGTGTCTGAAAGTCGACCTGAAGGTTCAACAGGTGAGAATCCTACCAGAGAAATCTGGACATGTCTCATTAACTGGATCACTCTCTTTATTGTTCATTATTATCAGGTTGATTCAAACATCTCTTTAAAAATGCTGCAGCCAGAGCATTGACAGGAATCAGAGAGTTTCAGTTTCTCTTCAGTGGATCTCTGTAAAATAAAGATCCCCTGAAGTATTAAATCGAGTTTAATACTCCGAGTTTGGTACTCTGATTAATGATTAACTATTTACCACATTAACAGTTAGTTATGGTTGAAGGAATATGGAGTTCTTGACAGTGTAGAGGTTGGCAGAATTCACCCTTTTGCTACATTAAACAGACAACACTTATGTTTAAAAGATATCTATTTAAAAGAATGAAAGTAAAAACATACAATCTAACAACAGTGTACTTTTTACAGTGGTGTGTGTGTCTATCTGTGTGTGGGTTTTTGAAAATGGTCGCTGACGCCTTGAACAAAGAAAACAAGATGGCTGACCAAACAGGGACCATGTGCTGGCTGAGTGCATGTGTAGAATGTGAGGTGTGAGGTTAGAGTCTCAAATCGCGTACTTCTGCACTTACCTAATCTGAGTACGTGAGGGTGTTCACACTGCAAGTACCCGGATGATGTACTCTAAATGGTCAACCAATTCTTTTTGTTGTGGTATATCGCCCACCTGCTCCTTATTCTGAGTTTTTAGCTGAATTCTCTGAGTTTCTATGTGATTTAGTTCTTAGAACAGATAAAGTCATTATAGTAGGTGACTTTAACATCCATGTTGATGTTGTCAGTGACAGCCTTAGCTCCTCATTTACATCATTATTAGATTCAATTGGCTTTTCTCAGAATGTAAACGGATCAACTCACAGTTTTAATCACACCTTAGATCTGGTATTAACATACGGCATAGAAACTGAAGGTTTAACTATATTTAGCCATAACCCTCTTTTATCTGACCATTTCCTCATAACCTTTGAATTTACTATAATGGATTACGCAAGAATTGAAGAGACATATCATTACAGTAGATGTCTATCTGATGATGCTGTAACTAGATATAAAGAATTAATTCCTTCTTTATTCATCCCAGTGCCATGTGTCAATGATGTGGACGACAGCAACCACAATTTAACTCCTGCACTATTAGATGATTTTGTTGATGTTACTGCAGTATCGCTTAGTTCAGCTCTAAACTTAGTTGCTCCTCTGAAAAAGAAGGTCATGAATGGGAGGAGGCTAGCTCCCTGGTATAATTCACAGTTACGCTGTTTAAAACAGGCAGCCCGAAAGCTAGAAAGAATTTGGCACTCCACTAATTCTGAAGAAGCTCACATAGCCTAGAAAGATAGTTTAACGACTTATAAAAAAGCTCTCCGTAGTATTAGAACAGCGTACTATTCAACATTAATAGAAGAAAACAAGAACAACCCTCGATTTCTTTTCAGCACTGTAGCCAGGCTGACAAAGAGCCACAGCTCTGTTGAGCCATCTATTCCTTCAGCCCTCAGCAGTAATGACTTCATCAGCTTCTTTACCAATAAAATTGTTGACATCAGGGAAAACATTCAAGGCATCGTTCCGACGACTGTCAAAGATGTAAGTACAGTGACTTTAGAAATTTCTGTTAGACCTTATCAACATCTGGAATCCTTCTCCCCAGTAGATCTTCTCGAGCTATCTTCAACAATTAAAGCATCTAAACCATCAACCTGTCTTCTAGATCCAATCCCAACTAAATTGCTCAAAGATGTTCTTCCATTAATTAACACCTCCATATTGAACCAGATAAATTTATCTTTATTAACAGGATATGTGCCTCAGTCTTTTAAGATTGCTGTAATTAAGCCCCTACTTAAGAAAGCCACTCTAGATCCAAATGTTTTAGCCAACTATAGACCAATCTCCAACCTTCCTTTTATTTCCTTTTAATTCTAGTTAAAGTTGTTGCTAATCAGTTGTGTGACCACTTAAACAGGAATGGTCTGTTTGAAGAGTTTCAGTCAGGTTTTAGAGTTCATCATAGTACAGAAACAGCTCTGGTTAAAGTTACCAATGATCTCCTCATGGCTTCAGATAGTGGACTTGTCTCTATACTAGTTCTGTTAGATCTTAGTGCTGCATTTGACACTATTGATCATAATATTTTACTACAGAGACTTGAAAGTGAGATCCAGATTAAAGGAACTGCATTAGATTGGTTTGAATCCTATCTGTCTGACAGATTCCAGTTTGTTCATATCAACCATGATTCCTCTACTTATACTAAAGTAAGTTATGGAGTTCCTCAGGGTTCTGTGCTAGGACCAGTACTCTTCACTTTATACATGTTGCCATTAGGGAAGATTATTAGAAAACATGGCATAAACTTCCATTGTTACGCAGACGACACCCAGCTATATTTATCCATGAAACCAGATGAAACTAATCAGCTGGTTAAACTCCAAGCATGCCTTAAAGACATAAAGGCTTGGATGACGTGTAATTTCTTACTCTTAAACTCAGACAAAACAGAAGTTATTGTATTTGGTCCTAAGCATCTCAGAGATTCATTATCTAATCACGTGGTTTCTTTGGATGGCATTACCTTGGCCTCCAGTACTACTGTGAAAAACCTTGGTGTTATATTTGATGAGGATATGTCCTTTAAATGTCACATTAAGCAAGTAACCAGGACTGCCTTCTTTCATCTACGTAATATCATCAACATTAGGAACATCCTGTCTCAGAGTGACGCTGAGAAACTAGTTCATGCATTTGTGTCTTCCAGACTGGATTATTGTAATTCATTACTGTCTGGATCCAAATAACTCTTTAAAAAGCCTCCAACTGATTCAAAATGCTGCAGCAAGAGCATTGACAGGAATTAACCAGAGAGATCATATTACTCCAGTTTTAGCTTCTCTTCACTGGCTCCCCTTAAAGTCTAGAATAGAATTTAAAATCCTCCTCCTTACATACAAGGCCCTCAAAGGCCTAGCTCCATCATATCTTAAAGACCTCATGGTACCATATCATCCCAACAGATCACTTCGGTCTGAAAGTGCAGGCCTACTTGTGGTTCCTAGAATTTCAAAGAGTAGAATGGGAGGTAGAGCTTTCAGCTATCAGGCTCCTCTCCTGTGGAACCAGCTCCCAGTTTGGGTTCAAGAAGCAGACACTCTCTCTATTTTTAAGGTCAGGCTTAAGACTTTCCTTTTTGATCAAGCTTATAGTTAGGGCTGGACTAAACCATCCCTTAGTTATGCTGCTATAGGCCTAGGCTGCTGGGGGACAATGCACCAAACACATGTTCTCCTTCTTTCTTCTCTCTCCTCTCTCGTGTCCTCCACTTTCTTTTTCTCTGGCACAGAGCTCCTCCCTCTAAATTCCTATCTGCTACTAGTCATGACATTCTGTGCTATTACTATGTAGAATGTTTACTGCTGCTCTCCCTTCTTCCGAGTATCTCTGGCCTGGAGTTGAGTGTTTCCTGTGGAGCTCCATACTACATCTGTTGTCATGGTCTCATCAGCCTGCCCAGTCTCCATGAATCCTGCTGTTATCCACTCCTACCTGAATGAACAATTCTCCAACCTGCCTATGATTCCCCTTACATTTTCTAACTGTCATGTAACATCATTAGTTTGAATCATAGCATCCCACCTGTATGTTTTAGTCAGATGTGTGTATTTATGACAGATGTATGTTTATCTTGCTGTTCTCTTTCTCTGTCTGTACCCGGCTGGCCTTAGGCAGATGGTTCCTCCACATGAGCTGGTTCTGGTTCTGGTTCTGCTCCAGGTTTCTTCCTGTTAAAAGGGAGTTTTTCCTGCCACCGTCTCCTTCAGGCTGCTCTGGGGGTTTCAGGCCGGGTCTTGTAAAGCGTCTTGAGATGATTTGTATTGTTATTGACGCTATTTAGTTAAATTAGCGATTTGTGTTGACTCGGTGCAGTGAACGAACTCGCAAAAGCTAGAAAACGTGATCAAAAGGGTCATATTTAAGATGTTTGAAGTGTTGCATGTTTAAATATTAAAATTATAATTTGCGGCGCGACACTCACCGGCCACTTTATTAGGTACACCATGCTAGTAACGGGTTGGACCCCCTTTTGCCTTCAGAATTACACCAGGCGAGGTGGTTAGCACTGATGACTCACAGCAAGAAGGTCACCGGTTCGAATCCATGGGCCGGCTGGCCTTTCTGTGTGGAGTTTGCATGTTCTCCCTGTGTCTGCGTGGGTTCTCTCCAGGTTCTCCAGCTTCCTCCCAGCATCCAAAGACATGTTCATTAGGTTAATTGATGATTCTAAATTGCCCGTAGGTGTGAATGTGAGTGTGAATGTTGGTCCTGCGATGGACTGGCGACCTGTCCAGGGTGTACCCCTGCCTCTCGCCCGATGACAGCTGGGATAGGCTCCAGCAGACCCCCGTGACCCCTAACAGGACTAAACGGGTTTAGAAGATGACTGACTGACTGACCATTACACCACCACCAGCAGCCTGAACCGTTGATACAAGGCAGGATGGATCCATGCTTTCATGTTGTTGACGCCAAATTCTGACCCTACCATCCGAATGTCGCAGCAGAAATGGAGACTCATCAGACCAGGCAACGTTTTTCCAATCTTCTATTGTCCAATTTTGATGAGCTTGTGCAAATTGTAGCCTCAGTTTCCTGTTCTTAGCTGAAAGGAGTGGCACCCGGCGTGGTCTTCTGCTGCTGTAGCCCATCTGCCTCAAAGTTCGACGTACTGTGCGTTCAGAGATGCTCTTCTGCCTACCTTGGTTGTAACGGGTGGTTATTTGAGTCACTGTTGCCTTTCTATCAGCTCGAACCAGTCTGGCCATTCTCCTCTGACCTCTGGCATCAACAAGGCATTTCCGCCCACAAAACTGCCGCTCACTGGATATTTTTTCTTTTTCGGACCATTCTCTGTAAACCCTAGAGATGGTTGTGCGTGAAAATCCCAGTAGATCAGCAGTTTCTGAAATACTCAGACCAGCCCTTCTGGCACCAACAACCATGCCACGTTCAAAGTCACTCAAATCACCTTTCTTCCCCATACTGATGCTCGGTTTGAACTGCAGGAGATTGTCTTGACCATGTCTACATGCCTAAATGCACTGAGTTGCCACCATGTGATTGGCTGATTAGAAATTAAGTGTTAACGAGCAGTTGGACAGGTGTACCTAATAAAGTGGCCGGTGAGTGTATATATATAGTCCTGCCTCATCAGTCACTCAGTGTTTACTGGCTGCTCTCTGATTGTCTTTCCTGGATGTTGTCTGTCTTGGTCTGTTGTTCTGTTTGGACTCTACCTGCACATAATGTCTCCTTTGTATTGCTTCTTTGAATGAATGACCTGTTCATCACTGTGGCACCTTTCTGATCTTTTTAGTAAGTCCAGGTCCAGAGTTCAGACATTTTCTTGGCGCTGTATATTTTTATAGCTGCTGTATCTGATCATGTGCAGGTAGCAGCTGACTCACCTTCCCTCCAAGCGTCTCACAGACCAGATCATTAAACTGCAGGAAGTCCAGCTGTGCTGCCTCCTCTCCCGACGTCGTCCTCTCTGCCATGCTGAGCTTTTCCTGGAGTTTCTACTGAAGACGGAGAAGAAGTCGCTGGTTGAGCTGAAGCCTGAAACCAGAGGTGATTCTGACCTGGAGGTCAAAGTTCATCCACTGAGCAGCTGTTTGTTCACACTGTGTGTGTCTTCATGTGTCTGTGAGAATCTCTTTATTTTTATTGCAGTCACATATTTCTTTATTTTCTCCTCAACAGTTTCTTGTAGTTTTAGAGTTCAGCTAGAGAAGATTAGTTTTAGTAAAGAATTCAAGTTGTGTCTTTAAATATTCATCTGTGTCTTTAATTCCTAATGAAAATCATTGACTTTGTCCCACACAAGTCCAAAGGTTGATCTCTACGTCTACAATCAGATCAATGATTGAAAGGTAACAAGGAGGAGTCAAGAAACGCTCTCTGATCCTTTCTGCTTTATTTCCTCTACAGGTTCAACTGGTTTTAACGTCACTCTGAAGTTCTGAGGAAGTGACGGCGTCCTCACAGAGAGAAAGAGCAGCTTCTTCTCAACACATGAAGGTGGAAAGTGTCTGAAAGTCGACCTGAAGTGATTCAACAGGTGAGAATCCTACCAGAGAAATCTGGACATGTCTCATTAACTGGATCACTCTCTTTATTGTTCATTATTATCAGGTTGATTCAAACATCTCTTTAAAAATGCTGCAGCCAGAGCATTGACAGGAATCAGAGAGTTTCAGCTTCTCTTCAGTGGATCTCTGTAAAATCCAGACTTTAAATCCTCCTCCTTCCATCCGAGCTCCTTTAAGGCTCCATCTGATCTCAGAGTCTCATGAAACATGCATCATCTTGTTCTCTACTTTTTATCATATTGATGCTAAACCACATATTTGTGTGACAGATGGATTTATCATCTTGTTCCTCCTCTTCTCTCTCTTTTTCTGTCTCTACTCATCTGGTTCCTCCATATGAGCTGGTTCTGGTTCTGGTTCTGTTCAAGGTTCCTTCCTCTTAAAGCCAAGTTGTTTTTCTTCTCACCGTCACATTTTCAGGCTGGGTTCTTTAAAGAGTCTGGAGACAAAGAGTTTCTAACAGATGAATGAATCATCATGGATCATACCAATGATCAACTTGACAGGTCACTGTTGTTTTTAACGTACAGTAGGTCAGTGTTATGATGTGGACAACTGGAAGGAAAGAACCCAGACACTAGACTCAAGAGTTCAGGCTCAAGGACAGGACTTTAATGAAAACAAAACTCCAGCAGAGTTCCACATAGACAAAAAGATCAGGAGGAGCTGGCTGGTGAGAAAGGCTGGAGCGTGGGCTGCACCTGGAGCAAACAAAGAAAAGCAGCTTATTCAGACTGGACACCAAGGAAATAGACTAAATGACAATAGCTGCTTCTAGAGTAACTACCACGGAGGTAAACTGAAGAACTGGAGATGAGTGGGACAGTGGGACGTCCTTCAGTAGGGTGTGAAGTTGTAAAAACATTAAAGGAATAAACTCAATATTTTGACTGTCACACATTTGAGGTCATGTTCACCACTTTGGGATGAAACGTCATCTTGAGATTTTAGATTCTGAGGTTATTGCACCAAATCTAAGGACTATAATAAATATATTGTTGATTCCAGACTTGGAACACAATTTAAAATCTAAGCCTGTGTTGAGTAGATGAGATCCTTTCTAACGTACCATTCACTCAGAACAGTTTTTAAGGAACATGTCAGACTGTTAAAGTCTTTGTCTTGTTTTTGTCTCCTGTGTCCAGCTGTGTCCATGGAGACTGATCAGTCTAAGAGTCCACCTGTTGACTTGAAACATGGACAGAAGTCAGCTGATCAGAGGTAAGAAAACTGAAGGTACATAAAGTATCAAAGACATTTTAGCATCAGGTCTGAACTGAGACCACAGTGCACTCAACACTACAGCCAGAATAATACCTTATAGTACTATCTGGTGTTGATCTGACTGGAAGTCTTAATGTGTCCTTCATCTGGACATCACCTTCATCCATTCATCCATTGTTGTCCACTCATGAGACAAAAGCTAATGATGGTATTCCATGGTAATATCTCTGGTTATAAAGTAAACCCTTTAAATCTTCACTAATGTTGCTCAGTGAGAAAGAAAGACAAGATATAAATGATATGTTTTCAAGATCTACGTCTAATTTCACATATTTGGATGTAAAAACTTCAATTAGAGGAAATAGCAGCAATAACTTAATTCAGTTCAATTCAATTCAGTTTTATTTGTATAGCGTCAATAACAATACAAATCGTCTCAAGACGCTTTACAAGACCCGGCCTGAAACCCCCAGAGCAGCCTGAAGGCGACGGTGGCAGGAAAAACTCCCTTTAACAGGAAGAAACCTTGAGCAGAACCAGAACCAGAACCAGCTCATATGGAGGAACCATCTGCCTAAGGCCAGCCGGGTACAGACAGAGAAAGAGAACAGCAAGATAAACATACATCTGTCATAAATACACATATCTGACTAAAGCATACAAGTTGGATGCTATGATTCAAACTAATGATGTTACATGACAGTTTGAAAATGTAAGAGGAATCATAGGCAGGTTGGAGAATCGTTGGACTCACCAAAGAGTCTGTGTATGAATCTATAGACAGATGGAAGCCCTTACATGTATTTACGTATGGTAGGGAGATACACAACTGATAGGTGATGTTCCATGAGACTAGGTTATTAGCATAACAAGCTAGTTTCTCAGGAGGAGTTCCTATTTAAACCTCAGACTTCCCACCAGTCCCTCAGAACTGAAGAAGCTACTCGGATGAGTGGTGAAACGTCTTCTCTAAAAATCTACAAGTCCAGTTGCCTTTTCTGAAACCTTTTTTTACCATGACCTGGCTGACTGAGAACCTTCACAGACATATTGCGACGCATTTTGGGAACAGCACCCTTCGACTAGTGCGGGAGTATGAGAGGACCTCGAGGAAACTTGCAGACTACAGGAATCACCTACGATTCAACCTGAGATGCAGACAACACAGGATCATTCCCACCAGCTTACATCTAGGCTCCACAGTGAAAGGCCACAAAGCGGAACAGATTCTCCAGAAGGCTCAAGCGCAGCTGCTCAACGAGAGAGTGAGGCAAGTTCACTTCACCATCGACGCTCTCAAATCAGAAACCAAAACAAAACAGACAGTGTTTCGAAAAATTGACATCACAGCTACCTGAGGACATTCTGGAGGAAATTTCCAAATTTGTGGAAAGAGCCCAAACTTCGCAACACACTAAAGGTAAGGAACGACAGAAACGGAAATTTCTGTCTTTACAATCACAGCACAACAACCAACACAAACCTGAGGAACTGACATGGAGGAGAGAGGATGACCACACCTCACAGCATGACATCCAGGAGAAGTGGGTCCACAATCTGTCAGACAGAGATCTCACTCAGCCAGAAAAGGATGTTTTAGCAAGAGGCTTAAACTTTGCCATCACACCAGATCAAATTCCAGTGCCATCACTGCCACGGAATCAGCAATCAAAAACAACAAACTCACCAACACAGAAGCAGAACAGCTGAGGCTGAAGGTTACAGCAGCCCTGGCCAGTGCTAAAACGCCACCTTCCAACATCACCACCCAGGAAAGGAAGGCGCTGGTGTCACTACAAAGAGACCAGGACATTACCATCCTGCCGGCCGACAAGGGAAGGTGCACTGTGGTGTTGAATACAGCGGAATACCACACGAAGATCAACAACCTCCTCAGCGACAAGGACACATACGAAACACTTAGGCGAGACCCAACCAGCACCTACAAAACAAAAACAATAAACTACCTACAACAGCTGGAAAAGGAAAAGGCAATCGATAGACGTCTCTACTATCGTTTGTATCCTGGAGATGCCATCCCGTGTATTTATGGACTTCCAAAAATACACAAGGAAGGAGCACCTCTCAGACCCATCGTCAGCAGCATAAACTCGGTCACATACAACATCGCAAAGCACCTGGCATCCATCCTGTCTCCGTTGGTGGGCAACACCCCCCACCACATTGAGAACTCCAGGGATTTCGTCCACAAAATTAAAAACATCACGCTGGGTCCAGAGGAAACCATCGTATCCTATGATGTTACCTCCCTCTTCACATGTATCCCCACCGGAGAAGCTACAAGAGTAGTAAGGGAAAGACTACTAAAGGATGACTCCTTGACTGGTAGGACCACTCTCACCCCAGACCAACTCTGCGTGTTACTCGATCTGTGCCTGACGACCACCTATTTCCAGTTTAATGGAGGTTTCTACAGACAAAAACACGGCTGCGCTATGGGGTCACCAGTGTCAGCTATTGTGGCTAATCTCTACATGGAGGAGGTCGAGACCAGAGCCCTGAACTCGTTTACTGGAAGCACCCCCACCCACTGGTTCAGGTATGTGGATGACACTTGGGTTAAAATCAAGACGGATGAAGTGGAATCTTTCACAGAGCACATCAATGCAGTGGACAGCAACATCAAGTTCACTCGGGAGGACATCAGCGGGTAGTCTGCCTTTCCTGGACTGCCTGGTGCATGTGGAAGAAGACCGAAGCCTCAACATCGAAGTATATAGGAAACCCACCCACACTGATCAGCACTTATTATTTGACTCCCACCACCCCCTGGAGATCAAAATAGGGGTCATCAGAACGCTCCAGCACAGAGCACAGACGGTACCCACAAGACCAGATGGACAGGAGAAGGAGCAGAAACACATAAAACGGGCACTCAAGACATGGGTATCCTAATTGGGCCTTTGTAAAAGGCTCAAAAAGATACCCCACAAGGGACAGAGAGGAGGAGAAGGACAGGAGGAAAAACATCGTCATCCCCTACGTGGCTGAAGTGTCCGAGAAACTCAGGAGGATTTACAGGAATCACCGTATTCCAGTTTACTTCAAACCAGGTAACACACTTAGGCAGAGACTGGTCCACCCTAAGGACACAACACCCAGAGACAGAGACTGGTTCACCCAAAGGACAAAACACACAGAGACAGAGACAGACACTGGTCCACACTCAGGACAAAACACCCAGAGACAGAGACTGAGACTGGTCCACCCTAAGAACAAAACACCCAGAGACAGAGACTGAGGCAGAGACTGGTCCACCCTAAGGACAAAACACCCAGAGACAGAAACAGAGTAATGTAGTGTACGCTGTTCAGTGCAGAGGAGTTAAAGAAGCATCTATGTCAGACTGGAAAAACCTTCACCCCCCCCCCCCCCCCCAACACTACCCAGTCGTTAGTGGGAATAGCTGCACCAGTTTCAGGTTATTAGCATAACAAGCAAGTTTCTCAGGAGGAGTTCCTACTTAAACCTCAGGGGTCCCATCAGTCCCCGAGAACTGAAGAAGCTACTCGGATGAAACATCTTCTCAAAACACTCTACAAGTCCAGTTGAGTTTTTTAACTAACTTTTTTTGGATTACCATGACCTGGATGACTGAGAACCTACACAGACATGAGACTAGAACTTCTTTTGATTCCTGAAGTCAGAACTTCCATGTCCCAGACTTTGCTTGTTGTCCAGCCCACTCTGCACCCGACCCCAAGGTGTTAGCCTGCAGGTGGTGGATCCACAGGAAGAAGGCTCCATGTTGTTTAGTAATACCCTAGTGGGGCGGCTGTGGCTCAGTAGGTAGAGCGGGTTGTCCACGAACCAGAGGGTTAGCGGTTCGATCCCCGGAATGTGCCACATGTCGAAGTGTCCTTGAGTAAGACGCTGAACCCCCAGTTGCTCCCAGTGCGTGGCACTGGTGAGTGAATGGGTAGATGTGTCTCTGACTGTAAAGCGCTTTGAGAACCAATAGGTAGAAAAGCGCTATATAAAAGCAAGAACATTTAACATTTACCATATAAGTCAGACCACTCCTCTCTGCACTGAACAACAACTTTGTTTGGGTTTTCATTTTGACCAAGGACTCGTCCACATATCTGAACCAGGAGTTGTTCCTTTGAAGGAGCTCAATGATCTGCTTTCCATCCTCTCTGTGGATAGAAAGGCCTCAATAGTGACATTATAGAAAACATGACACAGCTGAGCCTTGGCTTGTAGAAACCTTGATTATATAGAAATATGTGTTAGCTAAGTCAAGAAGGACACATGGATGGTTGGAGTGATGTCACCTGTAGAAAATGTTGTCTTTTTCTTGGAGAGAATTCTAATTCTATTTAAATAAATAAATCAAAGATGATGACATATTATATCCTGTGTTTACTCAGTAACGTTAATCCACGTTCTGTTTTAACAGGATCCATCAACGAAGACCAGATCCCTCTGGAACCACATCTGTGTCCATGAAGAGTGACCGATCTATGGGTCGACCTATTACCTTCAAAGATGGACAGAAATCAGCTGATTCAAGGTATGAAAAGAACAAAACAAGTTTATCTGACAGTTATAAAATCCACAATGGATAGATTAGAATGTGTATTAATCTGTATTTTATTTTAACAGGATCCATCACCAAAGACCAGATCCGTCTGGAATCACATCTGTGTCCATGAAGAGTGACCGGTCTATGGGTCGACCTATTACCTTCAAAGATGGACAGAAATCAGCTGATTCAAGGTATGAAAAGAACAAAACAAGTTTATCTGACAGTTATAAAATCCACAATGGATAGATTAGAATGTGTATTAATCTGTATTTTATTTTAACAGGATCCATCACCAAAGACCAGATCCCTCTGGAATCACATCTGTGTCCATGAAGAGTGACCGGTCTATGGGTCGACCTATTACCTTCAAAGATGAACATCAGTCTGCTGATCCAGGGTCAGAATGAACACAGATCTATGAATCATTATTCAGTTCTGTTCATTAGACTGTCATGTTTTAGTCCAGAGTTTATCTGTCATTTAGTTTCCTCTGTTAAAACACCACATTCAGTAATCAGAGCAGTGTTTGTTGTTCTCATCTTGTGTTTGTGGCATCAATAAAATGATGATCATCACCAAAGTGTGTTTGTTAAAGAAGTTAGTTTGAATCAAAGATGTTTCTCCACAGACTTCAGCAGCAGATCTCAGTGGTTTCCAGTGATCATCATCACAAAGACCTGGACTCCATATTCATGGTGAGTAAATGTTCAATCACAGCTACTACTGCTAACCTCAACAAGCACAAACTAGCATTCTGCTTGGAGAAGTCTTCATGTTGAATGCTGTCAACAAGCAGCCTTTCACATCAACATGATTGTGTTCTGATCATTTAAGTTGGATTATTATTCTGTTCCAGCTGCTGGAGGAGAACATCATCAGTTTTATGAAGCACGAGCTGAAGAAGATCCAGAAGGTTCTGAGTCCAGATTACCCAGAATGCTTAGAGAGTCAGAGGGAGGATGAGGAGGTGTTGGAGGGTGAGGATGAAGAGCAGAGGAGGAGCAGCAGAGATTTATTTGTGAAGATCACAATGAACTTCCTGAGGAGAATGAAGCAGGAGGAGCTGGCTGACTGTCTGCAGAGCAGTAAGAGGATTTAACAGCTTTAACTTGATGGAAAGAGGAAATGGAGGAAACATGGGAGAAGTTTCTATTTCTAGACTCTGATGTTAATATGATGAAAACATCTGAATCACATCTATGAATTCTTCTGGACTGAAAACAGTCACATGTGAATGTTATTAAAATGAATGAGTTCACTGATTCATTACATTTCTTCTTCATCCAGGAACTCCTGCTGCAGAGTGTGGACGTAAAGTTAAATCTACTCTGAAGGAGAAGTTCCAGTGTGTGTTTGAGGGGATTGCTAAAGCAGGAAACTCAAGCCTTCTGAATGAGATCTACACAGAGCTCTACATCACAGAGGGAGGGACTGCAGAGGTCAATGATGAACATGAGGTCAGACAGATTGAAACAGCATCCAGGAAACCACACAGACCAGAAACAAGCATCAGACAAGAAGAGCTCTTTAAAGCCTCACCTGGAAGACATGGACCAATCAGAAGAGTGATGACAAAGGGAGTGGCTGGCATTGGGAAAACAGTCTTAACACAGAAGTTCACTCTGGACTGGGCTGAAGACAAAGCCAACCAGGACATCCTCTTCATATTTCCATTGACTTTCAGAGAGCTGAATGTGTTGAAAGAGAGAAAGTTCAGCTTGGTGGAACTTGTTAATCACTTCTTTCCTGAAACCAAAGAAGCAGGAATCTGCAGCTTTGAAGAGTTCCAGGTTGTGTTCATCTTTGACGGTCTGGATGAGTGTCGACTTCCTCTGGACTTCCACAAGACTGAGATCCTGACTGATGTTACAGAGTCCACCTCAGTGGATGTGCTGCTGACAAACCTCATCAGGGGGAAACTGCTTCCCTCTGCTCGCCTCTGGATAACCACACGACCTGCAGCAGCCAATCAGATCCCTCCTGAGTGTGTTGACATGGTGACAGAGGTCAGAGGGTTCACTGACCCCCAGAAGGAGGAGTACTTCAGGAAGAGATTCAGAGATGAGGAGCAGGCCAGCAGGATCATCTCCCACATCAAGACATCACGAAGCCTCCACATCATGTGTCACATCCCAGTCTTCTGCTGGATCACTGCTACAGTTCTGGAGGATGTGTTGGAAACCAGAGAGGGAGGAGAGCTGCCCAAGACCCTGACTGAGATGTACATCCACTTCCTGGTGGTTCAGACCAAAGTCAAGAAGGTCAAGTATGATGGAGGATCTGAGACAGATCCACACTGGAGTCCAGAGAGCAGGAAGATGATTGAGTCTCTGGGAAAACTGGCTTTTGATCAGCTGCTGAAAGGAAACCTGATCTTCTATGAATCAGACCTGACAGAGTGTGGCATCGATATCAGAGCAGCCTCAGTGTACTCAGGAGTGTTCACACAGATCTTTAAAGAGGAGAGAGGACTGTACCAGGACAAGGTGTTCTGCTTCGTCCATCTGAGCGTTCAGGAGTTTCTGGCTGCTCTTCATGTCCATCTGACCTTCATCAACTCTGATGTCAACCTGATGGAAGATCAACAAACTACATCTCTGAAATCTAAAGTCTATAAAAACAAACCTAAACTAACACGTCTCCATCAGAGTGCTGTGGACAAGGCTTTACAGAGTCCAAATGGACACCTGGACTTGTTCCTCCGCTTCCTCCTGGGTCTTTCACAGCAGACCAATCAGACTCTCCTACGAGGCCTGCTGACACAGACAGGAAGTAGCTCACGGACCAATCAGAAAACAGTCCAGTACATCAAGAAGAAGATCAGTGAGAATCTGTCTGCAGAGAGAAGCATCAATCTGTTCCACTGTCTGAATGAACTGAATGATGGTTCTCTAGTGGAGGAGATCCAACAGTCCCTGAGATCAGGAAGTCTCTCCACAGATAAACTGTCTCCTGCTCAGTGGTCAGCTCTGGTCTTCATCTTACTGTCATCAGAAGAAGATCTGGACGTGTTTGACCTGAAGAAATACTCTGCTTCAGAGGAGGCTCTTCTGAGGCTGCTGCCAGTGGTCAAAGCCTCCAACAAAGCTCTGTAGGTGGATTTAGGAACTATTTGAAACATGATTCATTTAGTAAATGACAAATAAAACATTTGATGTTGATTCTTCTTCAGGCTGAGCAGTTGTAACCTCTCAGAGAGAAGCTGTGAAGCTCTGTCCTCAGTTCTCAGCTCCCAGTCCTCCAGTCTGAGAGAGCTGGACCTGAGTAACAACAACCTGCAGGATTCAGGAGTGAAGTTGCTGTCTGCTGGACTGGAGAGTCCTCACTGTAAACTGGAAACTCTCAGGTCAGGATACAGCTGCTTGTTGATCAGTTAAATCCTGATTTAGGTTCATGTTGGTGCAGAAGTTCAACATCTGGAGGATTTTCCTTCTTCTTCTTGAGTTTCTGATATTTTTCTATCTCCAGTCTGTCAGGTTGTCTGATCACAGAGGAAGGCTGTTCTTCTCTGGCCTCAGCTCTGATCTCCAACCCCTCCCATCTGAGAGAGCTGGACCTGAGCTACAACCATCCAGGAGACAAGGGAGTGAAGCTGCTGTCTGCTGGACTGGAGGATCCACTCTGGAGACTGGACACTCTCAGGTATGGACAGATAACAGGAGCTTGTCCAATATCTAAATTCTTTGGAGTCACAGTAAACCTCAGAGGATGAACCCTCCTCTATCAGCTGGTTTACAGTTTTAGGTTTTAGTGAAATATATCAACAACTGTTGATGGATGGATTGTTGGTGTAAAGTGTAGAGAGAATAATCTTCTGTGACTGTGATTATTCAGAGAATTTTAATATGTCCAAGACTTTGGATTCAACTTTTGTTTCTTTTAAAAGACACTTTCAACTTAAGTATTCTACATTTAAGGCAGAAAGAATGAGCAGATTTATAAACAGTGATAAAATGACATGTTACGAATAAGCTGCTGCTGAAATCCTTTATTGGTTCCTTTATTCTCTGGTAACCTCAAAGATTTATCTAAGGGTTAACTTTCAAATCCAGTCTTTATGATATGGACTAAGCACTTTCCATCATTAGAGCCTCTATCTGGAATATGTAAATGAACACAATCAACTGAATGTGGAGGTTAGACTGATCTGTGAACAGTCTGAAAACTGTTTAGTTGTTGATGTGTGAATGTTGGTCAAACTGTTGATGTCAGACAGTGAAACATCAGAGACAGTCTATACTGATGAGTTTCAGTCTGTTTCTGTGTCTCACTGATAAACTGATGAACTCTGCTTCATGTTGAACAGCAGTTAGGACTCATGTTGGATAGAAAATCATTCTGACTGTGTTTCTTCCTCCAGGATGGACCATGGTGGAGAGCAGAGGTTAAAACCTGGTGTGAGGAAGTGTAAGTTTGACTAATGATGATAAAACATCAAAGTGTCAGTTTGTGCTGGACTTCTGGTTATGGCGCTGCGCTAGGTGGAAGCGTGACAGAGCTCTCCCGTGTAAAGTTTGGAGAATAACGGTCGGGTAGGGTCATGAAAGCTGCCAGGAGTGAGGGCCAGATATTCTACCATAACCAAAGCATTATGGCTTTTCCCAACGTCTCTGACTAGGGTTACCAACTCCCTGAATAATAAATAAGGGACACCTCATTGGCAGGGCCGGCAGGGCCGACGGCCTTCACCCTTCCTGGTGTGGTGAATGTTTTTAGCCCTTATTTGTGTGTGAAATTATTTTTTGACTATATGACTCAAACCTGAATTGAATTAGATTCATATTTTTGAGTGATATGAACACATGGAAAACAAATTATTATTCAACAATTTGGTTTTAATACAACATAACAAAATGAACAGAAACCTGTCCTGTTTAACTTGAAACTGTACCTCAGAACATTGCTCTTGTAGCAGTGTAATAAGAAAAGTGAAAACAAGTGTGAGGAGAAGTTGTTGCTTTGTTGTCTCCTGGTATCTTCTTCTTAAGCAACAGTACCTCAACCAATGAGATGGGACGGATTCCTGCTGTCAGGATTGGTCACATTGAGATTTAACACACTATTTTTGATCCTCATGGTAATACAGGACAAAGTGTGTCCCGTTTCAGTTCAATATGGGACGCATACTTTTGTTTCTAAATACGGGACTATTCCGTTTTTCAAGGGACGGTTGTCAACTCCTCTGACCTGAAACAGTTGGCCGCCCTCTCTCTCCCAGATCTGCGGAATAGTTCATCCTGCCAAACTACTAAGACGACACACATTAGATACTGCATCAGGAGTAGAGGAGTTTGTTGGATGGGTGAAGGCTGACACTCAAGAAGCTGACACAAGGGAGGTGACTAGACCGAACATTGATTAATCAGTTATTTTTTGACTGTGTAAATATTGCAAAACGAAAATGAGATGGTCCATCTCAAGGGGTTGTCCTCCTAACACTAATAAATTCTTGAGAAAGTAAACAATTGGGACTATTGGACTGTAAATCTTTGAAGTGTTCTCTACAGACCCTTTTCGGGGGGCTCTGTGTCATTCCATTGGTATACTGTTCCTCCATGTTATGTGTATGGGTGGACCAGCTAAGCTCCATTGCCAGGCTCCTGTTTGGAGCCATGGGGAAGTTTGAACTGTGGGAGAGGAGAAATACACATGTTGATGTTTTTCATCTTTTTCATTTTTCTCATTATATTTCCCCTTGGTTCATCAGTCAACTCAACAATACTACTTCCAGAAAATGTCAGATGTTGACATGTCTTCTGAACTCCAGTTTAGCTCCTGGACCATAAGGGCTTTAAATAAGCTTGTAAAGTTCAAACAAGTCATGAGTAGAAGTAAACAGCTTAGGGCTAAGGTAGTCTTTCTACAAGAGACTCATTTGACTCCTGATGATGTAGTGAGAGTTAGGAGGAGATGGCCAGGCTGTGTGTTCTCAGTGTCATTCAGTTCACACTCTAATAAGAAGAACTCTAATACATCATTCTGTGCCTTTCCATCTTATTGGTTTGAATGAAGATAGGCTTGGCAGATATCTCATCATTCAGTAAAGCTGAATCTAGTCAACCTGTCTGGGCCCAATGATGATAATCCATTATTTTTTAGACACCTATTCTTAACTTTAACTGAATTACCTGGTAGCTGTATCATAGGTGGACACTTCAACCGCACTCTCAAACCTGACAAAGACAGATCCACAGGGACTGATGCCTCTCATAATCAGACCAGAAGGGACTTGTTGCAATTCATCAAAGAGTTTAATCTAACTGACATATGGAGAAGGGACTATCCTGATAAGTTCACTGTTTCTTGATGCTCAAGTACATGTCAGACTTTTTCTAGAATCCACTACTTTTTATTTTCTGCCACTTTGATACCTACAATTTCAGCTAGTTGGTACGATGGCATAATAATTTGGGATCATGCCTCCATTTCATTTAGGTTGAGTGTGCCCAAAGCTTTTCACAGTCCCTCTAAATGGTGTCTCCAGTCATTTTGGCTTAAGAACCCAGAATTTCTACAATTTATTGGGTCACAAATTGATTATTACTTTGAAATGACTACTTATCAGCGATGCGATGGCACGCATTTAAAGCCCTTTATGCTGATCTACAGGCCATAGTTTTAACCAATGGTCTGACTTCTCAGCCTTTCCAGTTACAAGGAGGAAGGAGACAAGGCTGTCCTTTGTCTCCATTATTGTTTACCCTATTCATTGAGCCACTGACTATGGCTATTGGTAAGAATACCAGTTTGGTAGGCATTGGGATTGGAGACATAGAACATCGTATAGCTTTGTATGGTGTATGTTGTTGCTGCTGAAGTGGTCCTCAGTCTTCCTCTTCTATGTTGTTCTGGCCTCCCTGATGCCTTTTCTCAAGTTGGTTCTGGCAGCCCTGTACTGTGTTTCATCCCCAGACCTGAAGGTGCTGTTCCTCTCCTTCAACAGCCCTCTGACCTCCTTTGTCATCCACGGCTTCTGGAGAATTGAAGCTGTTCCATTGGGTTGATGATTGTAAATCTGTCATGAACCTCATCACACGTCACTGGTGTACACCAAGCTGAGCCACCTGCTCTGTTCTTTAAAATCCTCAGATGGATCCTCTTCTTCTATCTGTTCCTGAGCCTATGCTCTTTGTTATTTATGTTGGTAGATTAGTTTGTTTGGGTCGTGCTTCATAAAGGACTAGGCTAATGATTGAAATATTAGTTGTTGATAGTCACTGAATGGTGAGATAAACGGGGTTGTGCAGTGTCAACGTGGAGGGGGGTGACTCCAGGACGCTGGAAGTCACTGTTAAGCCTTCTTGAGGTGTCGTGGGCCTAACTTAACCAAACATGGGTGAAGGGAGGTGCCCACTTGAAAAGCCCAATGACATGCTGCATACTGCTGTTGACTAGGCCAGGTATCTGATGTCTTCATGTTGGTTGGTAGTGATGTTTCTTTGTTTGTGGAACCAACATTAAAATATGACATTAACAGGAATAAATATTCATTAAGATGCAATAGTTAAATAAGTCAAACTATTTTCATTGAGTTCATCAAGGTCTAAAATGTTAAACAACAGTAATTTAATGCAGACAATTAAAAGTCTGTATTTACAGTTAGTGCCTCTTTCAGACACTAGGGGCAGCACTGAAGTGATGCTGCACAGAAAAGACGTAGAAGAAGAAGCAGAGAAGACTAACGGACATTAGCGAGTAAATATTTGATAAAAAGTTGATCTAGACCTGTAAAACAACACCTAACTGGTCGGGAATTGATGCAGAGCATATTAAAAATAAGCCACAGCGGTTTGGGTGAGTTTTATCTCATTTTATTGAGCTTTTGTTTCCGTTTTGAGCGCTAGCGGAGAGCTAAAGCTAATGAACATAAACTGTTAGCTAGTTAATATTATCCGGTTTATTCAGGAATTATTGTTGTGAATGTAACCAGAGAGTGAATGTATATTGTGTCAGAGGAAAAGTGTTGAATTATTTAGTGTCAAAGACGGAGCTGTGAGTTCAAAGGCACCGCTCCGCCGCCATTTTGTGCCTGAAAGAATGAGGTAGCGGTAACGTTGTGATTGACACAGTTTGTGAAACCTTGTTGATGTAAAGTTGAGTAGCTCCACTGATTTATTTTGTTAGGACCTGTCGTTCAGCTCAGGTTTGTTGCTCCGGTTGAAGCTCGGTCAGAGCGGAGATTCATCTGTGGTGTGCGGGCAACACGCACACGATGGCGAGCCAGAGCCAGTGACCTTTGTTTCTCATCATCCTCAGTGAAGTGATCCACTGCAGACGTTGGACTGTGGCTTGGTCACTGGTAAAAAGCTGCCTTTGTTTGTGTACTTCTGATTTAAGGTCCGCTACGATAGCAGCCCTTCCAGCTTCACTAAACTTCTCCTATTTATCTTTTGTGCATCGTGTTGTAGCAGCAACTTAGACTGGAATCCTTCATGTCAGATAACGTCTCTAAACAGACTAAGCACATAGGTTTACTTTACATTCTGTCAACAGATAACCTTCTTTCACCTGAAACACTCCAGTTTCTCACTGAGCTAAAGCCAGCCTCCACCTTGTTTTGCTCTTTGTCCTTATTTGAAGCGTTACGGTAAATGCCTGCAAAAACAGCCAGTGTGACAAGAATAACAGTGTATAATATATACAGTACCAGTCAAAGGTTTGGACACACCCTCTCATTTAATGGTTTTATTTTCATGACAGTTTACATTGTAGATTCTCACTGAAGACGTCTAAACTATGAATGAACACATATGGAATTATGTAGTAAACAGAGTGTTTACTAACTCTAACTATGGTTCATATCTTAGAGTCCTCAGAGCAGACACCCTTTGCTCTGAGGACTGCTTTATCTCTGGATGAGCTCCATGAGGTCATCTCCTGAGATGGTTACCAACAGTCTTGATGGAGTTCCCAGAGATGCTAAGCTCTTTTTGGTCCTTTGTCTTCTCTCTGTGGTCCATCTCATCTCAAACCATCTGACTGGGTTTAGGTCAGGTCACCTGGTGCATCACTCCATCACTCTCATTGGTCAGATAGCCCTCACACAGCCTGGAGGAGTGTTTGGAGTCATTGTCCTGTGTTCTGGTTCAGTGCGCCTTCAGTTTGGAATAGATCCCCAACACTCACCCATAATTCACGCAAGGGCTCATGGGAGCTAGGAATAAGGTGGATAGTGGTGTAATGGGTTGAGGGGTCCTAATGTTTTGGCACTCTGTAATGGTTGAGGGGTCATAATGTTTTGGCACTCTGTAATGGGTTGAGGGGTCCTAATGTTTGGGTTCCTCTTCTGCTCCCTGTGTCACCTCGTTAGGGTCTGGTTGTCATGGTCACCAGGGGCAACTGCCCCTGAAGTCTCCTTCTGCCTCTCACCTCTGCCTGAGTCAGAGGAATGTCGAAAAAAACTGGACCCTAGGATTAGGGGCCGGAATTAATGCTCATAAATCAAAAACTACAAGTCCTATCGGGAAAACGAACACATCGTGAGCTTCAGCCGTCTGTCCTCTACCATTTAGTGTCCCACGCACGTACTGTGCCCGGGTGGATTGAGAAAGAAGGGCAAGGGAAGGGATTTTAGAGCAAAAATGGTTCTGACTTTTCACATCCACACACGGAGAAAAATGCTAAAAGTGGTGGGAGCACTCCTCTCTGGGTGGAGCCTACAGTCCAAAGTGTTGGTCCTCCAGAAATCAGAGCCACATCATCTGATGAAGGGAATGTGCTTTAACTTTGCTCTGAAGAAGAGAAGTTACACAGCTAAAGACAAGCTAGACAAGTTTGAAGATCTGGAGGACATTTAGCTCTTTGCTTGAAAATAATAATATTGAAGTAGATGAATGGAACGATGTAGGACTGTCAATGAGCCTCAGTATGTGCCTTGGGGTTGGCTTGTTGTGTGTTTGTAGAATCAACAACAAAAAAACAACAGTCAGTTTATCTTTAAATCCAAAGCTGATAGTTGTGGTATTTATTCATTCAAACATCACTGACAAGAGAATCCTGACTAAAAGTATCATCATTAAACTTTCTATTAATGAACAACAGATCAGTGAGGAAAGAAAGAAGAAATCCATCAGATGTGTCAGATGATAAACTGCAGCTGTGTTGTGTCTTTTTCTCTCCATCAGATTTCTGTCAACTTGAAGTGGACACAAACTCAGTCTACAGATACCTCACACTGTCTGACAACAACAGGAAGGTGATACGTGTGAGAGCAGAGCAGCCATATCCTGATCATCCAGACAGATTTGATCATCATCATCAGCTGCTGTGTAGAAATGTTCTGACTGGTCGCTGTTACTGGGAGGTTGAGTGGAGAGGAGAGGTTGATATATCAGTGAGTTACAGAGGAATCAGAAGGAAAGGAGACATGAAGGACAGCTGGTTTGGAGGAAATGATCAGTCCTGGAGTCTGTTCTGCTCTGATCATCATGGTTACTCTGTCTGGCACAATAACAGAGAAACATCCATCCCCTCATCCTCTGTCTCTAACAGAGTATCAGTGTATGTGGACTGTCCTGCTGGAACTCTGTCCTTCTACAGAGTCTCCTCTGACAAACTGATCCACCTCTACACCTTCAACACCACATTCACTCAACCTCTCTGTCCTGGATTTAGATTTGGATTCTGGTATAGATCACCTGTTTCCTCAGTGTTTCTGTGTTCCCTGTAGGAAGGAGAGTCTTTGAAGTGACAGCAGCTTCAACTCTGAGCTTTAAGAGCTATTCCACTGAATCGCTGCCATTTCCGTCCCTAGAACATTCTATGTATGAATGCACATAAACATTGACTTTAAAATCCATTTTCTTATGACGCAAAGTGTCCTGCACATTGATCTGATTTCAAATTTCACATCTCTAATTGTAAGGATGAATAAAAACTAGCTAGCAGACTGAAACAGTAGCATGTGTTACCTGTCCCTGCACTCTAACATTCTACTTTACCATCAAATATTCTCATTCAAATCCTTCCTTTGAAACATGCTTTTTAAATGTCACTTGAGTTTTGGTAACAGAACCGAAAACAATGCAGTCATCTTTGGCTTGGAGACCTTGTAAGAAATGAAATAAAGTAGAGTTGACCAGTTAACATTTTGAATAGTTAAATATGTCTGTTATCAGAATCAGTGTTGAAAAAAGAGAAGAAATGAAGTTGAATGACCGATTGTGTTTTGATCAGGTCAGAATATGTTTGGTCTTAGAAGTAGTGAAATGATCTCCTAACCACTGAACTCCTGGAAGAACTGGACTGACTTTGATGATGACTTCTATCTGGATAATCCTGGACACATGAACATCAAACTACTTCTTCTTCTTCTTCCATTTCCATATTCCATATTTCAGCCAGAATGCCCTCTGAAATGATAAATAAAATACAGTAAGTCAATAAAAAACATGATAGCAATGAGCTGTGTGTTTGAACGTGTGTTCTTATGTTTGTGTTCCAGGAACTTTTTCTTTGGGTTGCACAGAAGGCATCTGACAATATCTTTCTTTTCCCTGGACTCCACTAAAGTGACATACTTTTGAAGGTATCTCCACGGTGGATGCTCATGCTCTTCCACGGACTTTATTTCCAGTTTGTGTAGAACAAACAAACAGTTGTATGATCAATAAGTCAGGTTAGAAATGGTGCAGTCATTCATTCTCCGTTGATCATCCTACACAGCAGCTCCTTATGAGCCCTCTGCTGTTTAAACTCATCTACAGTATGTTTCCTGTGACTCTGTGGAAGCCAAACTCCAGCCTCAGTCTGGTCTTCACGCTGGACTTCCACAGGGTCACAGGGTCAACACTCGGCCCACCCTGCACTCTGTCTCTACCAGTCACATAAATGGACACTTTTGCTTCTCCAATGAAAAAGTTCAGGAGCTGGCACTTTGCTTTTTCTGTTCTTTTAAAGACAACTCCACAAATGAATAGAGATTAAAAACACGGGTTAAAACATTAAACATCTCTGCCAATCTCCTGCACTCAGTAAAAACATGGACAATGTTTTCAGTCAGACCAGGATGTCCTGAGCCACGATGTTCCAGAAAGCCTTGTAGAATTCAACCGTGAGGCCGTCGATGCCTGGAGCCTTTGGCCCCTGCATGCTCTGCAGAGCTGTGTGCAGCTCCTCCACCGTCAGAGGGCTGTCCAGCTGTGAGTTGGTCTCTGTGGATACCTGAGGAAGTCCATTACACATCTCCATCAGTTCTTCATTCTCTTTGTATTCACTTTTAAACAGAGATGCATAAAACTCCACAGCTCTTCTCCTGATCAGACCTGGCTCTGACAGCTCTTCTCCTGTCTCAGAGAGCAGACAGTCAATCTGTCTCTTCTGTCCTTGTCTCTTTTCTAGTCCAAAAAAATAAGCTGATGGAGAGTCCATCTCCATGATGTTCTGGACTCGGGACCGGACCAGTGCTCCCTGTACTTTGGTGTCCAGCAGGTTGGCTAAAGCAATCTGTTTAGTCTTGAGGATTTCAATATATCCTCCATTTCCTGTAGACTCACTTACTTTCTGTAGGTCTACAACATCAGTCTCCAGATCTCTAACAGATCTGGTGATGTCATGTGTGACATTGAGCGTGTGCTGCTGACACAAGAGTTTAATCTGGACTTTTCCATGGTCCCACCACTGCCTCAGACTGGCAAACTCATGTTTGTTCTGTCTGAAATCATTCCAAAAGAAACTAAAAGCCTCCCTGAAAGATTTGTCAACAGTTAAAACAGAGTTAAAATGCCAATAGGAGCTTTTTGGTGAAATGTTTCTGATGAAAACGCTTCATAAAACCAACGAATGATCAGTAAAACCAACTGGTAAAATCTTACACATTTTAAAAACACCAAATCTGAGCTTAAAGCCATAAAAAGGATCCAGTCTGGCCGAGGAGATCCTGTTTTCTCTAGCGTGGGACCATGTGTACTGTCTGCAGCCTGTGTCCACCAGGTCATGGGAGGAGACTGTCCTCCTCGAAAAAACTACCACATGAGTCGTGTGTACAACTACAAATTATGACCTCAGGTTACGTTTCAAAGTTAAGCGACCCCCAGTGGTCGAGTAAATATCAACATTTGCATGCACCCACATTACGACTCACTGTTACGTTTGAGGATCGCGTTTTCCTTCTGCGTTCAGGGGTGGAGATTACATAGTCAGTATCAGACACTTTCCTGTCCACCACATATGGACCCAAAAATCGTGCAGTAAGAGCTCTGCCTGGCACAGGTGACAACAGAAGCACCTGGTCATCTCCCTGGAACTGACGTGCTACTGCTTTGCAATCAAACCAAACTTTCATCCGCTTCTAAGAGGCAGAGAGCGATTCTCTTGCAATGGTAGTAGCAGTACGTAAACATGCTTTACACTGAGTCACAAAATCAAGGATGTTTGTCTTAGTAGAGGAACTGGCTGTAAACTGCTCCTGCAGCACCTTCAGGGGCCCACACACATTGTGGCCAAACAGATGGGCTGAAACCAAGGGACTCCAAGGGACTCCTGCTTTGCGTCACGAATCGCAAACAACATGAATGGCAAACCCTCATCCCAGTCTCTACCTGTCTCAAAACAGTATCTCTGAAGCATCACCTTTAGTGTTTGATGCCATCGCTCCAATGCACCCTGTGACTCTGGGTGGTAAGCACTGCTCACCAAGTGTGACACACCTAAAGCCTGCAAGGTTTGTTTGAAGGTTTTTGAAAGAAAATTTGTACCTTGATCTGTCTGTACAACAGACAGATTTTCTAAGTGGGATGGCCTCAGGAAAACGGGTACACACTCATCATAGTCAGCAGAAACTGATTTCCGGACTTAGACTTTGGCAGTGGACCTACACAGTCTACTATGATGTGCTCAAAAGGTGCACCCACAGCTGGAACAGGACATAGAGGGGCTGGAGGAATTTTCTGGTTAGGCTTCCCAGTGAACTGGCAGGTGTGGCAAGTCCTGCAGAAACGCGCCACATCTGCCTTTAATCCTGGCCAGAAGAAGTGCTTCAGGATGTGATCATAGGTTTTTGTTATGCCCAGATATCCAGACCACAGATGCTCATGAGCTGAAGTTAACACATGTTGCCTGTAACTGGAACCACAATCTGATGCACCCATCCCCAGTCTTCGCCCACAACTCCCTGCCGCGGAATCCATCGACGCACCAACAGACCATCGTCCAACATATACACGGGTTTATCATTAAGGCTGTGATCATTGTCAACCACCACAGCATCTAAACAGCTCTTTAAAGAGGGGTCAGACTTCTGCGCTTCGATAAGGGCGTTGCAGTTTACTGGCAACTTCACATCTTGGGGTGGAAGGACAGCTGCTATCACACTGCCAGGCTGACTCTTCTCCTGTGCCTCCACAGAGTCTAGCTTATCATCAGAAAAAGCAGCTGCAAACAGTGAATCTGACAACACTGCCTCATCATCCTTCTTACGGGCTTGAGCTCGAGTAAGAACACAGGCACTAAAGATGTCCGGATGCTCCTTCACTAAGTCATCCGACAACGAGACAGTCATGGGCACTGTCACCATCTCTGGTGTAGGAAAGACTTTCCCACCCGCCAGGTCGTTGCCCATGATAAAGTCAACTCCCTCAATGGGGAATGAGGAACGCACAGCCACAGCAAAAAACCCAGTCACTAATTTTGACCGGACATGAATGTAATGAAGAGGGGCCGGTACGAAACTCATCCCAATCCCTCTTACAATGGCACTAGCACCACAAGCTGTATCTCCCAGAGGCAACACACTGGACAAGATTAAGGACTGCGATCCACCAGTATCACTTAATATAGTTACCGGACGCTGATCTTCCACTTCACCGGTGAGGGAAACAAAACCAGTAGAGAAGAATAGCTTGAAACAGTCATCAAGTCCTACCACATGTGGAAGCTGGTCAACCGATGACGAAGAAACAGTTTTAATTAGGCCAACCCCCTTTGGCTGTTTTACCTGGGCCGCTTGCTGTCTGCGTTTTAAAGCGTCACATTCAGCAATTAAGTGACCTGGTTTTAGGCAATAAAAACATGGTTTATCACCTTTCGACCGCTGTACTGGAGCGCTAACAGGTGGGCTGGTGGGCTTCTGAGTTGAGCTACGGTTGAACGATGTGTCATACCTGACAAAACTGCTCCTGTGGGTCAACGTGAACTCCTCCGCTAAAATGGCAGCCTGCTGTAATGTGGACACCTTCTGCTCATTGAGGTAAGTCACTATCCGTTCAGAAAGGCAATTTTTAAACTCTTCCACCAGCAGCAGTTCTCTCAATCAAGTCATATCACATACTTTACAAGCTGCACACCATCTGTCAAAGAGGAGACTCTTCTCCCTGGCAAAGTCAGTAAAAGTCTGATTTTGGCTTTTCTTAAGACCCCTAAACTGCTGTCTGTATGCTTCTGGCACCAATTCATAAGCCTGCAGAACAGCACATTTGAGTTTGTCATAACACAAACTATCGGCTGTGGAAAGGGAGGCGCAAGCTTCTTGGGCTTTGTCATTCAGTTTGCACTGTAGCAACAGTGCCCACACATCCTGTGGCCAACCTAGCGCAGTTGCGATCCGCTTGAAATAAGTCTCAACCTCCGACTCATGGAACACAGGAACAAGAGGGATATTTTTACCAACATCGAAACCTGAGCTAGATGACTGTGGCCCATCTACCATCACAGGGCTAGCCCTAGCCTTTAGCTCTAACTCCCGCATTCTTACTGTGGTATCTGCCTCTAATTTTTTTAACTCCAGCTCTCGACGAAGCTGAAACTCCCTCTCCTCTTTCTCCCTCGCCCGAGCATCCAGTCTTGAGCCAGGAGAGGACACTACAGACATGGGGTCAAATTTTGGCACGGTGACATGAGCTTCCTCAGCTACAAATCGTGCGCTGGGAGTACGACCAATCGGCTGTTCACCTGATCCAGATGGAAGTTCATCAAACATCCTTTTTCTACAAGGGCCTCCACCACCACAGCCTTCAACTCTGCCTTACGTAGGCTACGAGAAACCGAGATGTTATAATGAGTCGCCAACTCAAGTCACTCACTCTGCAGTCGTCTAACTGGGATAGTGACGGTGCAGCAACAAATGTGTCCACATTGAAGTTCTCAGACATCTTTCTTTGTGTTTCCCACACGATAGGCAAAGAAACCACACAGACACGAGCTACACACCAGGCCAACACCAGCTTCCCCAGACCCTGCCTATCAAAGACTGAGCCTGTCTATCTTCTTGCAGCGTGCCGGGCTCGAGGCGGCTTTAAAGGCAAACTGCTGAAGCTCCGAAACACCTACCCCCGCCAGGGAATGGTATCCCCGCCCAGGATTACTCCAGATAATAAAAAAGGCAAACTAATAAATGAGTGCCCGAAGGATAAGCTGAGAGCAACTTAGCTGGACACTCCCCTATGCTAACCAGGGAAGCTGTGCCAAACAAAGAACCAGGCTACAAACACAACCAATCAAATCTCCTCACGCTCTCACTAAGTGATCCATGACGAGCCTCCAATACTAATGATAACTAAGGAAGCTGGTCACAAAACTAAACACAACAGATCAGAATCAACAGCCACAAACAAACTAAAGGTGCCACCACACCTGGGGGAAAAACCAAGAAAGGTTAGTACCTCACTGATATAATAAACTTTGAGCAAACGAGCCAACCTCACACTTCCACCACTGTGGTACACCATCTCTCTCTCTCCGGGCCGCACCTCTCCTCCTCCTTTTAACCAAAATCAGCTGATTACCTGAGTGGAAAAGGCTGCTGGAAGGAGGAGGGGCCATCACCTGGAGGAGGAGAGTGGGAGAGAGAGAGGCACAAACACACCACGATAACAACAGCGGCACTAGGGCTGTAACAACGTCACTTCATTAAGTTTTAATAATAAAGTAACCATGTAGATCCAGAATATGTGATCATTTTATTCAAATAACGCCTGTTTGGAAGTTTGCTCGGACATCTTCGAGAAGTGAAACGCCACCTGTGGAACCAGGAGCAGCGGGTCATCTCAGAGACGAGCCGCCGGCCTCCTGAGATGATCGGCCGGTCAACCTCCGTCATCATCCCCTGGATAGAAAATGAGCCGATTAGTGTGAAAATACTACAAACATCCTCAAAGTGAATGCTAGTAATGCTGTATTACTAAATGCATTCGTTAAACCTGGTGCATTTTGAACTGTATTATTAAAAGAAGGCTTATGAGACCGGTAGAAATCCTAGTGACGTATTGGACTCATTCCATTCCTGTCTATAGCTGTCCGCCGTAGATTGGCTGCGTTCGGTTTTTGCCGCTCAACCAAACTACAGCAAAGCTTCATAATATTTTCAAATAAACGGCTCAAATGCAGTGTTGTGTGTCATTTAAAAGCTGGAAGATGAAACCTACAGCTTTAAACATGAAACTATAGATTTCAAAGGTCTCAGAAACAGAGCAGGGAACAGCAGCAGATAAGACGTGGCTGATCCTATGAGGAGACATGACTTTATGACTGATAGTACTGCTACTATATATATGATCAGAGTACCTTCAGCAGGTTTTTAGCAGGAGCAAACCATTCGTCTGTAGCAACGATAACCTGTGAGAACAACAAGCACGTGTTACTAGTGAGCAGAGCAGTTCATGAGAGGATCCAGCATCAACACAGAGTCTCCACTGAACTCATCAATACTTTAAAGTCATGTTTGATGTTTTGATAAGTACTGTGTTGATTGGCCTCTTCTGGTGTTTGTGTTGTATACTCTGTGTGTGAACAAGCTTACAGGGAGGCTACTGCATCCATTCATCTGTCTGTTCATTTCATGTGTGTGGATTTGTCCTGTCTTTATTTCAGTGTACATACATGTGGGCTGTATTATACAGACCTCTGAATGTGTATTTCTCCTTGTGTTGTATAATATGCTTTGATTCTGTGCTTTCCATCTTGTAGAGTCACTGTGTGACTTCAATGCTTTGAAAGGAGCTGATGGTTTACATGTTTAGTTTTCTCCTTATTCAATAAAAGAACATGATGTTACACTTTGATGTGTGCTTATATTTAAATGATGTGTATTTTATACCACAGAGTATTAGGGCCACACTGAGGAAGAAGAAGAAGCCATGAATTTATGACCCTGGTTCTTTCTGCGGCTGAAATGCATATTCTTTTTACAGTCCTGACAATTATGACGATGTGATGCTGTTGTAGCAAAGATTAAGTATCTCCTTGTTTGTGAAGCCTATATTAAAGTACAATTCTGCTAAATGCTCCACAGCCCTCATTTTAACAACTGTCCCCTAAAACAACGGCTACAATATTGGACTTTATTGTCAATGTCTCTTTCCTTGGCTTGCTCTGTGGCCCTAATAGCCTGATTTTATATATAGCCCTATGGGAAACTAAATGATGGAATGATTGCAACATCATCTAAAATCATCATTTATCCAAATGATTGAAATTAATGATCACAAATGTTTAAATAATAACAGTGGGTGTAATTCTATGTGATAACAATGTGTAGTGGGCAGTGGAATAACTATTGGTTTCCATTTGTGGTGACTGCTGACTGAGATAAGGGATGAGATTAAATAGATCCTGGAACTTAACCTGGTCTGGAGCAGACTAGGTCCACACAATAAATCTCCACGGTAACTTATACCATAACATATCCTACTGCTCCCTATCCTGCTTTAGTGCAACCGGATCACGGATAAACTGAGCCAGGATAACCAACATATCCTGGCTTAATCCCCCCCTGTTCATCACTGTGGCACCAGGGGCGTCACTAGACCTTATTCACTGGGGCTCTGGGGCCTTAGTACAAGTCTCCAGTGCCCCAGTAAAATTCTAGCGCTGCTCTCACTGGAAACGCCGTTCATGAGCGAATCTCCGTGCCTCTTTAGTCATGACTCGAGCCTGTCACTTAGCAGCCAGTAAAAACAAAACTAAAAAGAAAGGGGCCATGATAGCCAATCAGGAAATGGCACCTCTGTAGCTGAGTAAGATTCAACAACCAATGAAAATCATTCACACACACACACACACCACACACACACACACACACACACACACACACACACAGTCGTCCTCTGTTTTAATGTTACAACACATTCACAACTTGTTTGACAGAAAACATGACAAGCTGATCGCTGTTAGAGAACGTTAGCACATAATTAGCATCTGTTTGTCAATGCTTAGCGTCATTGTAGCCTAAGTTTAGCAACAGTTTACCAGCTTGTGTTCTGTCCCTCACACACACACTTCCACCATGCGTAGGCTGCGTGCACACATGAGGAGGTACATAAAGTATCAAAGACATTTTAGCATCAGGTCTGAACTGAGACCACAGTGCACTCAACACTACAACCAGAATAATACCTTATAGTACTATCTGGTGTTGATCTGACTGGAAGTCTTAATGTGTCCTTCATCTGGACATCACCTTCATCCATTCATCCATTGTTGTCCACTCATGAGACAAAAGCTAATGAAGGTATTCCATGGTAATATCTCTGGTTATAAAGTAAACCCTTTAAAATCTTCACTAATGTTGCTCAATGAGAAAGAAAGACAAGATATAAATGATATGTTTTCAAGATCTACGTCTGATTTCACATATTTGGATGTAAAAACTTCAATTAGAGGAAATAGCAGCAATAATTTATGGACTCACCAAAGAGTCTGTGTATGAATCTATAGACAGATGGAAGCCCTTACATATATTTACGTATGGTAGGGAGATAAATATCTGGCCATGGTCTAATGACACCAGCAGAACCACATTATCTACAAAGACCCCACTGATAGGTCTGCTCCAGTTGACTCCAACTATATCTAATCAGTATCGCTCCACCTCCTGCAACAGCTCGGGTTCCTTCACCTCCAGATAGGTGACGTTCCATGAGACTAGAACTTCTTTTGATTTCTGAAGTCAGAACTTCCCAGACTTTGCTTGTTGTCCAGCCCACACTGGGGTTGGGTGCAGTGTGGGCTCTCTGGACTGAAAACACTCACATGTGATTGTTATTAAAATGAATGAGTTCACTGATTCCTTACATTTCTTGTTCATCAGGGGGAAACTGCTTCCCTCTGCTCGCCTCTGGATAACCACACGACCTGCAGCAGCCAATCAGATCCCTCCTGAGTGTGTTGACATGGTGACAGAGGTCAGAGGGTTCACTGACCCCCAGAAGGAGGAGTACTTCAGGAAGAGATTCAGAGATGAGGAGCAGGCCAGCAGGATCATCTCCCACATCAAGACATCACGAAGCCTCCACATCATGTGTCACATCCCAGTCTTCTGCTGGATCACTGCTACAGTTCTGGAGGATGTGTTGGAAACCAGAGAGGGAGGAGAGCTGCCCAAGACCCTGACTGAGATGTACATCCACTTCCTGGTGGTTAAGACCAAAGTCAAGAAGGTCAAGCATCAGGGAGGAACTGATGCAGATCCACACTGGAGTCCAGAGAGCAGGAAGATGATTGAGTCTCTGGGAAAACTGGCTTTTGATCAGCTGCTGAAAGGAAACCTGATCTTCTATGAATCAGACCTGACACAGTGTGGCATCGATATCAGAGCAGCCTCAGTGTACTCAGGAGTGTTCACACAGATCTTTAAAGAGGAGAGAGGACTGTACCAGGACAAGGTGTTCTGCTTCGTCCATCTGAGCGTTCAGGAGTTTCTGGCTGCTCTTCATGTCCATCTGACCTTCATCAACTCTCATGTCAACCTGATGGAAGATCAACAAACTACATTTCTGTTGTCTAAAGTCTTTAGAATCAAACGTAAACTAACACGTCTCCATCAGAGTGCTGTGGACAAGGCCTTACAGAGTCCAAATGGACACCTGGACTTGTTCCTCCGCTTCCTCCTGGGTCTTTCACAGCAGACCAATCAGACTCTCCTACGAGGCCTGCTGACACAGACAGGAAGTAGCTCACAGACCAATCAGAAAACAGTCCAGTACATCAAGAAGAAGATCAGTGAGAATCTGTCTGCAGAGAGAAGCATCAATCTGTTCCACTGTCTGAATGAACTGAATGATGGTTCTCTAGTGGAGGAGATCCAACAGTCCCTGAGATCAGGAAGTCTCTCCACAGATAAACTGTCTCCTGCTCAGTGGTCAGCTCTGGTCTTCATCTTACTGTCATCAGGAGAAGATCTGGACGTGTTTGACCTGAAGAAATACTCTGCTTCAGAGGAGGCTCTTCTGAGGCTGCTGCCAGTGGTCAAAGCCTCCAACAAAGCTCTGTAGGTGGATTTAGGAACTATTTGAAACATGATTCATTTAGTAAATGACAAATAAAACATTTGATGTTGATTCTTCTTCAGGCTGAGCAGTTGTAACCTCTCAGAGAGAAGCTGTGAAGCTCTGTCCTCAGTTCTCAGCTCCCAGTCCTCCAGTCTGAGAGAGCTGGACCTGAGTAACAACAACCTGCAGGATTCAGGAGTGAAACTGCTGTCTGCTGGACTGGAGAGTCCTCACTGTAAACTGGAAACTCTCAGGTCAGGATACAGCTGCTTGTTGATCAGTTAAATCCTGATTTAGGTTCATGTTGGTGCAGAAGTTCAACATCTGGAGGATTTTCCTTCTTCTTCTTGAGTTTCTGATATTTTTCTATCTCCAGTCTGTCAGGTTGTCTGATCACAGAGGAAGGCTGTTCTTCTCTGGCCTCAGCTCTGAGCTCCAACCCCTCCCATCTGAGAGAGCTGGACCTGAGCTACAACCATCCAGGAGACAAGGGAGTGGACCTGCTGTCTGCTGGACTGGAGGATCCACTCTGGAGACTGGACACTCTCAGGTATGGACAGACAACAGGAGCTTGTCCAATATCTAAATTCTTTGGAGTCACAGTAAACCTCAGAGGATGAACCCTCCTCTATCAGCTGGTTTACAGTTTTAGGTTTTAGTGAAATATATCAACAACTGTTGATGGATGGATTGTTGGTGTAAAGTGTAGAGAGAATAATCTTCTGTGACTGTGATTATTCAGAGAATTTTAATATGTCCAAGACTTTGGATTCAACTTTTGTTTCTTTTCAAAGACACTTTCAACTTAAGTATTCTACATTTAAGGCAGAAAGAATGAGCAGATTTATAAACAGTGATAAAATGACATGTTACAAATAAGCTGCTGCTGAAATCCTTTATTGGTTCCTTTATTCTCTGGTAACCTCAAAGATTTATCTAAGGGTTAACTTTCAAATCCAGTCTTTATGATATGGACTAAGCACTTTCCATCATTAGAGCCTCTATCTGGAATATGTAAATGAACACAATCAACTGAATGTGGAGGTTAGACTGATCTGTGAACAGTCTGAAAACTGTTTAGTTGTTGATGTGTGAATGTTGGTCAAACTGTTGATGTCAGACAGTGAAACATCAGAGACAGTCTATACTGATGAGTTTCAGTCTGTTTCTGTGTCTCACTGATAAACTGATGAACTCTGCTTCATGTTGAACAGCAGTTAGGACTCATGTTGGATAGAAAATCATTCTGACTGTGTTTCTTCCTCCAGGATGGACCATGGTGGAGAGCAGAGGTTAAAACCTGGTGTGAGGAAGTGTAAGTTTGACTAATGATGATAAAACATCAAAGTGTCAGTTTGTGCTGGACTTCTGGTTATGGCGCTGCGCTAGGTGGAAGCGTGACAGAGCTCTCCCGTGTAAAGTTTGGAGAATAACAGTCGGGTAGTCATAAGAAATTGTCTACAGCTTTAGTGAACAGCCACTTCAGTGTCTGAAACCACATTAACAACTAAAATGTTGACAAAGCTCTTAAACCTTCAAAGACAACAAGATCAGATGCCTCCTCTAGCCCGGTGCAGCTAGCAAGCTCTGGAGCTAGTAAGGACAACTTGGACACAGCTAGCCCTAATCAGATTCTCAATGCCATTCAGACAATGAAAGAAGATTTGGTTTCTAGATTTGATGCTCTACTTGGAGCTATTCAGGGGATAGAAGGTGAACTGGAGGAAGTGTCAGATCACATGACAGAAGCCCAGGAGCGAATTAGCACCAATCAAGACGACACTGAGTCTCTGAAAGCACAGTCTGATACAATGAAAACCACCATGGAAGAGCTGGTGCACAAAGTGGATGATTTAGAAAACTGAGCTTGTGGTTGTAATCTTAGAATGGTTTGCCTCCCTGAGGAGAAAGAGGGGGCTAACATGTGTGCTTTTCTTGAAACAATGATCCCTGAAGTGCTTGGTGAACACAACTGTCCTGGGCCCATATCCATTGAAAGGGCTCATGGAATAGACAGAGTGAGAGAGACTGAGGACCGATCTCCTGTGTGTCTGAGAGTGGTAGTAATGAAGTTTCTGAACTACGCTGATAAACTGTGGGTCATGAAAGCTGCCAGGAGTGAGGGCCAGATATTCTACCATAACCAAAGCATTATGGTTTTTCCCAAGGTCTCCTCTGACTAGGGTTACCAACTCCCTGAATAATAAATAAGGGACACCTCATTGGCAGGGCCGGTCGACCTGAGTTGTTTATTATTATATTTCCCTTTGGCTCATCAGTCAACTCAACAATACTACTTCCAGAAAATGTCAGATGTTGACATGTCTTCTGAACTCCAGTTTAGCTCCTGGAACGTTAGGGCTTTAAATAAGCTTGTAAAGTTCAAACAAATGGTAAATGGCCTTGCTTTTATATAGCGCTTTTCTACCTATTGGTACTCAAAGCGCTTTTACAGTCAGAGACACATCTACCCATTCACTCACACAAGCACGCACACATTCACACACCAGTGCCACGCACTGGGAGCAACTGGGGGTTCAGTGTCTTGCTCAAGGACACTTCGACATGTGGCACATTCCGGGGATCGAACCGCCAACCCTCTGGTTCGTGGACAACCCGCTCCACCTACTGAGCCACAGTCGCCCCCACAAGTCATGAGTAGAAGTAAACAGCTTAAGGCTAAGGTAGTCTTTCTACAAGAGACTCATTTGACTCCTGATGATGTAGTGAGAGTTAGGAGGAGATGGCCAGGCCGTGTGTTCTCAGTGTCATTCAGTTCACACTCTAATAAGAAGAACTCTAATACATCATTCTGTACCTTTCCATCTTATTGGTTTGAATGAAGATAGGCTTGGCAGATATCTCATCATTCAGTAAAGCTGAATCTAACAACCTGTCTGGGCCCAATGATGATAATCCATCATTTTTCAGACACCTATTCTTAACTTTAACTGAATTACCTGCTAGCTGTATCATAGGTGGACACTTCAACTGCACTCTCAAACCTGACAAAGACAGATCCACTGGGACTGATGCCTCTCATAATCAGACCAGAAGGGACTTATTGCAATTTGTCAAAGACTTTAATCTAACTGACATATTGAGAAGGGACTATCCTGATCACTCGCTCACTTTTTCTTGCTGCTCAAGTACATGTCAGACTTTTTCTACAGTTGACTACTTTTTACTTTCTGCCACTTTGATACCTACAGTTTCAGACAGTTGGAACGATAGCATAATAAATCCCTCTATGGCATGACTTTTTATTTTTTGTGGAAAAAAATGTTTTGCTCCACCTTTTGAGAGCTTGTGGGTCCCTGATGACATATCAAAAAAAAATTTGACACTCCGACCCCCCCAAACCAGAAATCAGTATGTTGCCTCAGGGCAACAATGCGAAACAAGGGTAGTAAAAGGTCAAGGTTGTCTATGTTCAGTTTTGTAATGAAAATGGAACAAAAAAATGGAAATTATGCAAGATGTATATCAACAATGTTCATTTTGTGCCATCAAGTTAATTTCCATACATATCAGTTAAAAAAATAAAATAAAATTCATACTGTTTACATGTACACTTGACAGACACCCCTTTCCCCAAACAGAAGTACACATAGTGGCACACACACACACACACACACACACATATACAGAAATGCATTATAACTGCCCCCTCTATACACACACGCACGCACACACACACACACACGCACGCACGCACACAAACCCTTACAGCAGACACGCACCTTCCTGCATATGCATACTGTACACAAAACTTGATTGACTGATTGACCCCTGACCCTTGACCTGCTAAATGATTCTCAAACCTGTTTCTGGAGTCATCTCCTCATCAATCTCACGTTCGTTCTCATTCTGCTCAAGTGCAGTATCTGGCGTCCACTCCTCGTCACTCTCACTTTCAACAGCACTATCCTCACTGTATGAATGAATGGCCCTAACTGTACATTCATGCTCAATCCTCCCATAAAAAGTTCTCGCATCCATTTCCTGTAAGTTTATACAAGTTCTTATTACATGCATAGTTTTTCTTCACTATTGTCACAATCACTCAATGATCAATCATGGTACTAAAACTCCAGTGGTTCTCAACTCCGGTGGGGTCCATTTTTACCTGTTCTACACCTTATCGATATAGTTATAACATTCTGCCACTGTTTCATAAGAACTGAATTATTTGTGTCAGTATTTTGTAGCAGGGAGGACTCAAACATGCAGAATATGTGGTCCCAAAGACCACAGTTGAGAAGCACTCTTTTATCATTATTGCCTTTAGCAAAGTGACTGAAGTGCACAATGTTGCCCTCAGGCAACGTACAAAAAAGGTCTGTTTTAGTAAATAAATAAAAACTAATTTTGTATTAAAACAGTTAAATATGGTTATTTATATGTTCATGTACATGCATACATTTTTGTTTATTAAATTATTTCATATAAAATAAGTAAAAAAAAAAAAAAATTATCTTACCTCTTGTGGGTGCAGTGCACCATGCGGCTTCACTTCCTGAAAGACTTGGCCCACCCCATAGACAAAGGCCAAGCCCACTTCTACTCATGATTTTGTTGGACAGATACATGTCATGTCACATAATATTTTTTTTTTTAAATGAAATAAACTTGAAAGGGCCACTGTAATGACCAAAAAAGTGGTGCATTGCCTGAGGGCAACACCATGCCATTGAGGGATAATTTGGGATCATGCCTCTGTTTAATTTAGGTTGAGTGTGCCCAAAGCTTTTGACAGTCCCTCTAAATGGCATCTTGAGGGCCCAGAATTTCTACAATTTTTGGGGTCACAAATTTATAATTACTTTGAAATGATTACTAATCAGATATCTGCTGCGAGGTGACCTTTTCTTCTATGAATGCCACATCCGTATCTCCTGACATCAGGGGTCGCGTTTATCGAATATTTTCCGTCAATGGCTATTTTTTTAAAAAGTTGTCATGGAAAAATATGAAGGCAATCTGTCAATTTGGAGGCGAGTGAACATATTAACTGGCTCTTGTCTCTCTTGTTTGGTAGTGTAATAGTCAGTTATGAGATCGGTTAAGTTTTGTTTCTCTGCTATTGTGCGTAAGTAAGAGTGCGTTGTTGTGATTATTTTATTCTATGTGAGTTGTGGTCATTTGAGAAGATTAAACATGCTGCCTTTAATATGGCTCCTAGGGGTCCTAATGTTTTGGCAGTCTGTGTGATCCACTGAGAATTTATCTTCTAGCACCTTCTGTGTTCACCTGTGCTGTGTGTGCTGGTCAGGGCCTGTTGCCATGACTACACGCTGCACATGGTATTCTAGATGTACCCTAGGATTTGCCCTCTGAACAAATGAACTCAAAAACTACAAGTCCTATCAGGAAAACCAACTGTCCACTACCATTTTGTGTTGCTGCCACACAAGTACTGTGAAAACTGTGGCCTGTGTGGATTGAGAAAGAAGGGCAAGGGAAGGGATTTTAGAGCAAAGGGCTTTTGACTTTTCACATCCACACACATGGAGAAAAATCTTAAAAGTGGTGTTAGCACTCCTCTCTGGGTGGAGCCTACAGTCCAAAGCGTTGGTCCTACAGAAATCAGAGCCACACCATCTGATGAAGGGAATGTGCTTTAACTTTGCTCTGGAGAAGAGAAGTTACACAGCTAAAGACAAGCTAGACAAGTTTGAAGATCTGGAGGACATTTAGTTCTTTGCTTGAAAATAATAATATTGAAGTAGATGAATGGAACGATGTAGGACTGTCAATGAGCCTCAGTATGTGCCTTGGGGTTGGCTTGTTGCGTGAAAAACACAACAGTCAGTTTGTCTTTAAATCCAAAGCTGATAGTTGTGGTATTTATTCATTCAAACATCACTGACAAGAGAATCCTGACTAAAAGTATCATCATTAAACTTTCTATTAATGAACAACAGATCAGTGAGGAAAGAAAGAAGAAATCCATCAGATGTGTCAGATGATAAACTGCAGCTGTGTTGTGTCTTTTTCTCTCCATCAGATTTCTGTCAACTTGAAGTGGACACAAACTCAGTCAACAGAAAACTCAAACTGTCTGACAACAACAGGAAGGTGACACATGTGGAGGAGAAGCAGCCATATCCTGATCATCCAGACAGATTTGATCATCATCAGCTGCTGTGTAGAAATGTTCTGACTGGTCGCTGTTACTGGGAGGTTGAGAGGAGAGGAGAGGTTTATATATCAGTGAGTTACAGAGGAATCAGAAGGAATGGAGGCATAAATGACAGCTGCTTTGGATATAATGATCAGTCCTGGAGTCTGAGATGCTCTGATCGTCATGGTTACTATGTCTGTCACAATAACAGATCAACACCCATCTCCTCGTCCTCTGTCTCTAACAGAGTATCAGTGTATGTGGACTGTCCTGCTGGAACTCTGTCCTTCTACAGAGTCTCCTCTGACAAACTGATCCACCTCTACACCTTCAACACCACATTCACTCAACCTCTCTGTCCTGGATTTCGATTCTGGTATCCATCTGGTTCCTCAGTGTCTCTGTGTTCTCTGTAGGAAGGAGAGTCTTTGAAGTGACAGCAGCTTCAACTCTGAGCTTTTAGAGCCATTCCACTGAATCGCTGCCATTTCTGTCCCTAGAACATTCTATGTATGAATGCACATACACATTGACTTTAAAATCCATTTTCTTATTACACAAAGTGTCCTGCACATTGATCTGATTTCAACTTTGAGATCTATAATTGTAAGGATTAATAAAAAGTAGCTAGAAGACTGAAAAAGTAGCACCTGTGTTACCTGTCCCTGCAATTTAACATTCTACTTTACCATGAAATATTCTGATTCAGATCCTTCAGAAACAGTATTTTGTTGCACTGCTGTGTGACTCCATATTATATCTATGCGTTAAATAGATTTGTTTCCAAAGAAATCCACAATATTTGAGTTCAAATCCATGTCCCTGGGTTTTCACTCAGTCCTGTTACCCAAACACAGACACCTCGAGGACCAACAAAGAAAGAAAAAGTCTTTCTGCCGTGCATCTGACTCACACTTTGTCATTTTTATGATAAGTCGACGTATATATTGTGTTTCACTGTATCATCTTATCAATAAATACTTTGAATATCAAAGCTGGTTTGTTTATTGTTGTATAAGAGCAAATGTTGGCAACCTCTTCTATTTAGTCCCAAAGCTCTTTAATAGTACTAGATAATGATTTTATTACTAACTAGACAATTCCCCTGCGGGAAATCGCGAGAGTGGGGCTGTGTCGGCAGCAGTTTGCGCTAAGATGACATGATACAACACTACGATGCTACGATGCTAACATGCTACAATTTTTCACCTAATCTTATCCTCGCAGTTGCTATTGCAGAGGCTGTAGTAGTGCTTCGCACAGCCCACTACTGGCCCTATAGCTTTGCTATATGGGTCAGTAGTACATGCAGCAGACCCCTCCCAGCTCCACCTGAAAGCCAGCATCAGGCTAAGTCATTGGTCGGCTAATAGTTAACATATATTAGCAGTGAAGTTATGTTGGGCACAAACACACTTAACACATGGATAATTCTAGAAATCCCTAGAAGCCTAGGCGAAGAGGAATAATAATTAAAACATATTTTAATGTCAATTTTATATTTCCATTGAGCTATCACTTTTGTACAGTAAATGCATGACTTGAACATTTTCTGTTGACAATATTGTTAGGTTAAAAATACAAGGCAATGCAGATTTAAGATTACACTATTGCTGTAGTAGCCAGGCTAAGCCCAGTGATAGCCTCGTTTTTTTTTTGTCCTATAGTTTAGTTTATCCTACAACATGAACAGAAGGGATTTTGAAAATGAGATAAACGGGTCCAAAACGGACCCGGGCCGGATGAGCCTTTATGAGTCCGCTGCGTGTCCGCAGCGGATGTATATGTATCAATTTGCGGGTCCCAAACGGACCCGCCGCGGAGGTGAGGCTTTAATCGCGGATGCGGAGCAGCGCGGAGCCACGGCAGAGTTCCTGAGTGCATCTGGACCCCGATACGGGTCCGTTCCGGAAGCCGACATACATCCGCGGCAGCCGGTCCGCTGCGCAGTCCTTTTGCTGTGTGGGATGATGCACGTTTATGCTTGTTGAACTAGTGGTACTTATTGCCTCTGCGAAGGAGGTTATGTTTGTTGACTTTCAACTACACTGACACGTGTTGTCGTCCAGTCGACTTGTCTTCTCCACAGATCACTTAACTCCTCTTTGCTGCCGCTGCACACGCTGCGTTTCTCTTTTCTCTCTCTCTCCCTCGCTGTGTGTGAAGAGCAGCCCCGCCCCTCAGTGATCAGAGCGACAGAGCGGAGGTTTTATTTTTATTTTATTTTTTTCAGAGAGAGACCGAGAGCAGTGCAGGGACATCTAATATGTTAGCATGTTGGCATATGTTAACGTATGCTAACTAACATATGCTAACTTCCGTCGAAGTTAGCATATGTTAGCATATGCGCCACAGGCCTCGCTCCGTCCTTTTTCTTTTTTTTTTTTTTTTTCCCCAAGCCTCGCTCCCTCTGTGTGTGTGTGCGCGTGTGTGACGTCAGTGAGACAGAGCGGGAAACAGCCCTCCCCCTCCTTAACTGCTGCTGCGCAGGTGCTTTGATTAACCAAGAAGCACAGAACCACTCCCTCGAACCACTGCCATTTACTAAAAACGTATGCCAGTTACTCACAAACTTTTTTCACAGTGACTACCACAAGGCTTCCATGAACACAGACATGTATTTTTTATTCTTCCTAGTGTAAAAAAAGTGGACATTCTAGCGAGTTGAAAACTACCGTCCGTTAAACTTCTGTGACGAAAAACTTTGCTGAATTAACATTGGGTCCTATGGAGCAGTTAGGCTGTCCACTCCTCACTTCTAGGCTTCTCATTCAAAAACTGTGAATCCTATCGGTTAGGTAGACACATTGTAGGCATCAGGACAAGTATGACTACTACTTTGGAGAAAATTTTGTGTGTAGAGTGAAATTTGTGGAAGCAATCACAGTTTTAAAAAAATATTTTGAACATTTTTTCAGAGCAGCCCGCCCTCTAACTGTTGGGCCTCTCACTCTAGCGCGAACATTCCGCGCAATACACACCCATTATAAACCCCAAAAAAACAATATTCGCGACTATGTCGCGAATAGCTCCGACCTGGAGAAACTGAATAATAGCACACCCGCCCCGATCGATACGCACGTTTTGATGTATTTTTCGTGTATGTGCGATGAACTGTGCGGGAGGAGATAGCGACCGAAAATCCGTGGGAATAATAATAAAAATAGACGCGAGCAATAACAATAGTGGGCTGTGCTTCGCACAGCCCACTACTGACCCCTATAGCTTTGCTATATGGGGGTCAGTAGTGGGCTGTGCTTGCACAGCCCCACTAACTAGACAATTCCCCTGCGGGAAATCGCGAGAGTGGGGCTGTGTCGGCAGCAGTTTGCGCTAAGATGACATGATACAACACTACGATGCTACGATGCTAACATGCTACAATTTTTCACCTAATCTTATCCTCGCAGTTGCTATTGCAGAGGCTGTAGTAGTGCTTCGCACAGCCCACTACTGGCCCTATAGCTTTGCTATATGGGTCAGTAGTACATGCAGCAGACCCCTCCCAGCTCCACCTGAAAGCCAGCATCAGGCTAAGTCATTGGTCGGCTAATAGTTAACATTTATTAGCAGTGAAGTTATGTTGGGCACAAACACACTTAACACATGGATAATTCTAGAAATCCCAACTGATTGGGGAAGGGGGGGGGGGGGGGGGGGGGGGGGGGTCATAGAGTCATGTTCTGGCACCCTAATCTAGTCCTGTATTGAGTGAAGTGGTCATAATGTTTTGGCAGCCTGTGACTGTCATGTAAAAATGGAGTGGAGGGGTCATAGTGTCAGGTGTGGCCTAGGCTAAGAGGAATAATAATTAAAACATATTTTTATTGAACTTCTTGTCATTCACCAGTTTCTGATATTTTAGCTGTGTATAACGCAGCATTTCACTGAAGTTGTAGCTTAATAGATGGCATATTTTATGTCTGCACCGACCTGGCGCCTGTATAAAGCACTAAATTAGGTTTTGACCACATAATGAATGTAGTAACCTAACAAAAACATAGACTATAACCTATAACATTTCATAAATGTTAATGTCAATTTTATATTTCCATTGAGCTATCACTTTTGTACAGTAAATGCATGACTTGAACATTTTCTGTTGACAATATTGTTAGGTTAAAAATACAAGGCAATGCAGATTTAAGATTACACAATTGCTGTAGTAGCCAGGCTAAGCCCAGTGATAGCCTCGTTTTTTTGTCCTATAGTTTAGTTTATCCTACAACATGAACAGAAGGGATTTGGAAAATGAGATAAACGGGTCCAAAACGGACCCGGGCCGGATGAGCTATATGAGTCCGCTGCGTGTCCGCAGCGGATGTATATGTATCAATTTGCGGGTCCCAAACGGACCCGCCGCGGAGGTGAGGCTTTAATCGCGGATGCGGAGCAGCGCGGAGCCACGGCGGAGTTCCTGAGTGCATCTGGACCCCGATACGGGTCCGTTCCGGAAGCCGACATACATCCGCGGCAGGTCCGCTGCGGAGTCCTTTTGCTGTGTGGGATGATGCACGTTTATGCTTGTTGAACTAGTGGTACTTATTGCCTCTGCGAAGGAGGTTATGTTTGTTGACTTTCAACTTGTGAAGGTTTTATTTCACTTACACTGACACGTGTTGTCGTCCAGTCGACTTGTCTTCTCCACAGATCACTTAACTCCTCTTTGCTGCCGCTGCACACGCTGCGTTTCTCTTTTCTCTCTCTCTCCCTCTCGCTGTGTGTGAAGAGCAGCCCCGCCCCTCAGTGATCAGAGCGACAGAGCGGAGGTTTTATTTTTATTTTATTTTTTCAGAGAGAGACCGAGAGCAGTGCAGGGACATCTAATATGTTAGCATGTTGGCATATGTTAACGTATGCTAACTAACATATGCTAACTTCCGTCGAAGTTAGCATATGTTAGCATATGCGCCACAAGCCTCGCTCCGTCCTTTTTCTTTTTTTTTTTTTTCCCAAGCCTCGCTCCCTCTGTGTGTGTGTGCGCGCGTGTGTGACGTCAGTGAGACAGAGCGGGAAACAGCCCTCCCCCTCCTTAACTGCTGCTGCGCAGGTGCTTTGATTAACCAAGAAGCACAGAACCACTCCCTCGAACCACTGCCATTTACTAAAAACGTATGCCAGTTACTCACAAACTTTTTTCACAGTGACTACCACAAGGCTTCCATGAACACAGACATGTATTTTTTATTCTTCCTAGTGTAAAAAAAGTGGACATTCTAGCGAGTTGAAAACTACCGTCCGTTAAACTTTTGTGACGAAAAACTTTGCTGAATTAACATTGGGTCCTATGGAGCAGTTAGGCTGTCCACTCCTCACTTCTAGGCTTCTCATTCAAAAACTGTGAATCCTATCGGTTAGGTAGACACATTGTAGGCATCAGGACAAGTATGACTACTACTTTGGAGAAAATTTTGTGTGTAGAGTGAAATGTGTGGAAGCAATCACAGTTTTAAAAAAATATTTTGAACATTTTTTCAGAGCAGCCCGCCCTCTACTGTTGGGCCTCTCACTCTAGCGCGAACATTCCGCGCAATACACCACATTATCACCCGAAGAAAAACAATTTTCGCGACTATGTCGCAAATAGTTCCGACCTGAGAAACTGAATATAGCACACCCGCCCCGATCGATACAGCCACGTTCTGATGTCTTTTTCGTGTATTTGCGATGAACTGTGCGGGAGGAGAGAGCGACCGAAAAATCCTGGGAATAATAATAACTAGACAAATTCCCTGCGGGAAATCGCGAGAGGGGGCTGTGGGTCGGCAGCCAGTTTGCGCTAAGATTACATGGATACAACACTAACGATGTTATGGGCGATAAATGCTACATTTTTCACCTAATCCTTATCTTCGCAGTTGCTATTGCAGGGCTGTAGTAGTGCTTTCGCACAAAGCCCACTATGGCCATATAGCTTTGCTATATGGGTCAGTAAAGTAACATGCAGCAGACCCCTCCCAGCTCCACCTGAAAGCCAAGCATCAGGCGAAGTCATTTGTCTGCTAATAATTACATATATTGTGCGCATTGATCAGAAGACAGTCTGTGCCAATTTCCGTGAGAATCGGACAAAATTTGTGACTGCTGAAAATTAGTTTCGTTTTTCAACAAAATCGTGAATTGCGAAAAATCTATCTGATGCATTATGACGTCATGTGGTGCGTTGCAATCGTCATGATCCAAGGATTCCAACGATACCTTGTTTTCAAAAATCGGACGCACGGTTCAAAAGTTACATGCACAAATGTACTTCGGACTTTGACCCGTTGGTGGCGCTAGACCGTACTTAGTGCTTACATGCAACCCAGTCAAAGTAATATTGAGACTGGCCTTAAGCTATGTGCCAAATTTCACAACTTTTTACCATACGGTTCTATGGGGAAAACATTAGTCTGTACTTAAACGTTCCTGAGGTAGGCCTCATACATTAAGCACCTCGTCCCAACCTGGATTCGAACTGGGTCCTCCCGTCTCGTAGTCAACGTTATTAACCGCTCGACTATCCGACGTGAATGTGCGTTATGCAGATTAGATTACACAATTGCTGTAGTAGCCAGGCTAAGCCCAGTGATAGCCTCGTTTATATATACTATAGTTTAGTTTATCCTACAACATGAACAGAAGGGATTTGGAAATGAGATAAACGGGTCCAAAACGGACCCGGGCCGCTGCGTGTCCGCAGCGGATGTATATGTATCAATTTGCGGGTCCCAAACGGACCCGCCGCGGAGGTGAGGCTTAATCGCGGATGCGGAGCAGTGCGGAGCCACGGCGGAGTTCCTCAGGTGCATCTGGACCCCGATACGGGTCCGTTCGGAAGCCGACATACATCCGCGGCAGGTCCCGCTGCGCAGTCCTTTTGCTGTGTGGGATGATGCACGTTTATGCTTGTTGAACTAGTGTACTTATTGCCTCTGCGAAGGAGGTTATGTTTGTTGACTTTCAACTTGTGAAGGTTTATTTCACTTACACTGACACGTGTTGTCGTCCAGTCGACTTGTCTTCTCCACAGATCACTTAACTCCTCTTTGCTGCCGCTGCACACGCTGCGTTTCTCTTTTCTCTCTCTCTCCCTCGCTGTGTGTGAAGAGCAGCCCCGCCCCTCAGTGATCAGAGCGACAGAGCGGAGGTTTTATTTTTATTTTATTTTTTTCAAAGAGAGACCGAGAGCAGTGCAGGGACATCTAATATGTTAGCATGTTGGCATATGTTAACGTATGCTAACTAACATATGCTAACTTCCGTCGAAGGTAGCATATGTTAGCATATGCGCCACAGGCCTCGCTCCGTCCTTTTTCTTTTTTTTTTTTTTTCCCAAGCCTCGCTCCCTCTGTGTGTGTGTGCGCGCGTGTGTGACGTCAGTGAGACAGAGCGGGAAACAGCCCTCCCCCTCCTTAACTGCTGCTGCGCAGGTGCTTTGATTAACCAAGAAGCACAGAACCACTCCCTCGAACCACTGCCATTTACTAAAACGTATGCCAGTTACTCACAAACTTTTTTCACAGTGACTACCACAAGGCTTCCATGAACACAGACATGTATTTTTTATTCTTCCTAGTGTAAAAAAAGTGGACATTCTAGCGAGTTGAAAACTACCGTCCGTTAAACTTCTGTGACGAAAAACTTTGCTGAATTAACATTGGGTCCTATGGAGCAGTTAGGCTGTCCACTCCTCACTTCTAGGCTTCTCATTCAAAAACTGTGAATCCTATCGGTTAGGTAGACACATTGTAGGCATCAGGACAAGTATGACTACTACTTTGGAGAAAATTTTGTGTGTAGAGTGAAATTTGTGGAAGCAATCACAGTTTTAAAAAAATATTTTGAACATTTTTCAGAGCAGCCCGCCCTCTAACTGTTGGGCCTCTCACTCTAGCGCGAACATTCCGCGCAATACACACCCATTATAAACCCCAAAAAACAATATTCGCGACTATGTCGAGAATAGTTCCGACCTGGAGAAACTGAATAATAGCACACCCGCCCCGATCGATACGCACGTTTTGATGTATTTTTCGTGTATGTGCGATGAACTGTGCGGGAGGAGATAGCGACCGAAAATCCGTGGGAATAATAATAATAAAAATAGACGACAATAACAAGTAGTGGGCTGTGCTTCGCACAGCCCACTACTGACCCCTATAGCTTTGCTATATGGGGGTCAGTAGTGGGCTGTGCTTGCACAGCCCCACTAAAAATAGACGACAATAACAAGTAGTGGGCTGTGCTTCGCACAGCCCACTACTGACCCCTATAGCTTTGCTATATGGGGGTCAGTAGTGGGCTGTGCTTGCACAGCCCCACTAATAAAAATAGACGACAATAACAAGTAGTGGGCTGTGCTTCGCACAGCCCACTACTGACCCCTATAGCTTTGCTATATGGGGGTCAGTAGTGGGCTGTGCTTGCACAGCCCCACTAATAATAATAATAAACAGTACGAAAACAATAGGGTCCTTGCAACTCCGTTGCATGGCCCCGTTGGGCCCCTGCACTTCGTTGCTCGGGCCCTAATAATAATAATAATAAACAGTACGAAAACAATAGGGTCCTTGCAACTCCGTTGCATGGCCCCGTTGGGCCCCTGCACTTCGTTGCTCGGGCCCTAATTAAAGCTGCAAGCAGCATTGGACGGGCCCTCGCAATCCACGCTTGTCGGCGACCGGCAAGGACGGGGTCAGTGCAGTTCCCGGGGCAGAGCGATAATATTCTCCCCTCCCTGAATGTACTGTATGCAGTTTGGCAGACAGCTAACAGTTCTCCTATGAGAGGCAAAGTCTTCTTGCTTCAAGGATTTATTTTCTCACTCCCAATTCAAGTTGACTGTAAAACTGAAATACATACAACAAAAGATGATTCCAAAGAAAATTCTGAATATATTTTAAGTATCTCTAAATATCTCTTACTTCTCTTTACATCTAGTTTATAAATAGTAAATAAATATTCTCTTTTCAACTTTATAATTAACTTTGTCCATGTAAAATGGCACATTGTAATGACTAAATAAAAAACCTCTCTTAAATCCCTTTTAGAAATGCTTCTTTTAACAGTATAATGGCACCATCTGCTGGACAAAGAAGCGTACTACGTGCAAAGTTGAGAGCACCAGTCAGGCCGGGGCCGGTGTCACTTTCGCTACCGTGGAACGCCCAAAGTTAACGAAAAGTCACAATTTTCGCAGTGAACGACCAAAACACTTATAAGTACATCCAGAAAAAATTTGAAGAGAATCCAAAGACCCCGAAAGGAACGGCAGCTCACACAACAAACATCATATATTTTGTAACTATTCTTGTCCACAGTGGGTGGCGCTACAATAATTGTATGAATATTGTCATATGGATGTGTTCAGATAGGGACCAGCAACAATACTGTAAAGTTTGATGCACTTTGGACTGAATTAAAAGCACATATAATTCTACTTCCTGTTTAATCGCGCGTCATCAAATAGTAAGAAATTTTTTGAGGGGCCAGAACACCCACGCCACTTCGACGAAAAGTCATTTTTATTTTCTCAATAAATTGCCTATACTTGTAACTATCTATTTCCACATTTTGAAGTCAATCTGACAAGGTTAAATGCCTCTGTCCCCCACATTCCAAAGCCAAGATTTTTCAATTTCGAGGTGATTTTTCAACTTTGCGGACAAAATAGCAGACTTCCTGTTGGGTTTAGACTATGGCTCCAAGAGACTTTTTTGTGCGTCCTGGGATGTTTCATAAATGTGACATATTTCCAGATTTTTAGACGCAACGGGCTTCCGGGGCTGTTCCGTTGAAAATTTGTAGGTGGCGCTACAGAGCCATTTTGCCACACCCATGCTGGGGGCACTTACTCAGATCATTATTGGACGCAAACGAATCTCTCTGCCCATTTTCAGGACTTTTCGTGCATGTATGACGGACTACTGATTTTCCGCCTGGGCAGAAAAACGAGAAAAATAATAATAATAATAATAATAATAATAATAATAATAATAATAATAATAATAATAAACAGTACGAAAACAATAGGGTCCTTGCAACTCCGTTGCATGGCCCCGTTGGGCCCCTGCACTTCGTTGCTCGGGCCCTAATTAAAGCTGCAAGCAGCATTGGACGGGCCCTCGCAATCCACGCTTGTCGGCGACCGGCAAGGACGGGGTCAGTGCAGTTCCCGGGGCAGAGCGATAATATTCTCCCCTCCCTGAATGTACTGTATGCAGTTTGGCAGACAGCTAACAGTTCTCCTATGAGAGGCAAAGTCTTCTTGCTTCAAGGATTTATTTTCTCACTCCCAATTCAAGTTGACTGTAAAACTGAAATACATACAACAAAAGATGATTCCAAAGAAAATTCTGAATATATTTTAAGTATCTCTAAATATCTCTTACTTCTCTTTACATCTAGTTTATAAATAGTAAATAAATATTCTCTTTTCAACTTTATAATTAACTTTGTCCATGTAAAATGGCACATTGTAATGACTAAATAAAAAACCTCTCTTAAACCCCTTTTAGAAATGCTTCTTTTAACAGTATAATGGCACCATCTGCTGGACAAAGAAGCGTACTACGTGCAAAGTTGAGAGCACCAGTCAGGCCGGGGCCGGTGTCACTTTCGCTACCGTGGAACGCCCAAAGTTTAACGAAAAGTCACAATTTTCGCAGTGAACGACCAAAACACTTATATGTACATCCAGAAAAAATTTGAAGAGAATCCAAAGACCCCGAAAGGAACGGCAGCTCACACAACAAACATCATATATTTTGTAACGATTCTTGTCCACAGTGGGTGGCGCTACAATAATTGTATGAATATTGTCATATGGATGTGTTCAGATAGGGACCAGCAACAATACTGTAAAGTTTGATGCACTTTGGACTGAATTAAAAGCACATATAATTCTACTTCCTGTTTAATCGCGCGTCATCAAATAGTAAGAAATTTTTTGAGGGCCCAGAACACCCACGCCACTTCGACGAAAAGTCATTTTTATTTTCTCAATAAATTGCCTATACTTGTAACTATCTATTTCCACATTTTGAAGTCAATCTGACAAGGTTAAATGCCTCTGTCCCCCACATTCCAAAGCCAAGATTTTTCAATTTCGAGGTGTTTTTTCAACTTTGCGGACAAAATAGCAGACTTCCTGTTGGGTTTAGACTATGGCTCCAAGAGACTTTTTTGTGCGTCCTGGGATGTTACATAAATGTGACATATTTCCAGATTTTTAGACGCAACGGGCTTCCGGGGCTGTTACGTTGAACATTTCTAGGTGGCGCTACAGAGCCATTTTGCCACACCCGTGCTGGGGGCACTTACTCAGATCATTATTGGACGCAAACGAATCTCTCTGCCCATTTTCAGGACTTTTCGTGCATGTATGACGGACTACTGATTTTCCGCCTGGGCAGAAAAACGAGAAAAATAATAATAATAATAATAATTAAAGCTGCAAGCAGCATTGGACGGGCCCTCGCAATCCACGCTTGTCGGCGACCGGCAAGGACGGGGTCACTGCAGTTCCCGGGGCAGAGCGATAATCCCTGAATGTACTGTATGCAGTTTGGCAGACAGCTAACAGTTCTCCTATGAGAGGCAAAGTCTTCTTGCTTCAAGGATTTATTTTCTCACTCCCAATTCAAGTTGACTGTAAAACTGAAATACATACAACAAAAGATGATTCCAAAGAAAATTCTGAATATATTTTAAGTATCTCTAAGTATCTCTTACTTCTCTTTACATCTAGTTTATAAATAGTAAATAAATATTCTCTTTTCAACTTTATAATTAACTTTGTCCATGTAAAATGGCACATTGTAATGATTAAATAAAAACCCTCTCCTAAACCCCTTTTAGAAATGCTTCTTTTAACAGTATAATGGCACCATCTGCTGGACAAAGAAGCGTACTACGTGCAAAGTTGAGAGCACCAGTCAGGCCGGGGCCGGTGTCACTTTCGCTACCGTGGAACGCCCAAAGTTTAACGAAAAGTCACAATTTTCGCAGTGAACGACCAAAACACTTATAAGTACATCCAGAAAAAATTTGAAGAGAATCAGAAGACCCCGAAAGGAACTGCAGCTCACAAAACAAACATCATATATTTTGTAACCATTCTTGTCCACAGTGGGTGGCGCTACAATAATTGTATGAATATTGTCATATGGATGTGTTTAGATAGGGACCAGCAACAATACTGTAAAGTTTGATGCACTTTGGACTGAATTAAAAGCACATATAATACTACATCCTGTTTAATCGCGCGTCATCAAATAGTACGAAATTTTTTGCGGGGCCAGAACACCCACGCCACTTCGACGAAAAGTCATTTTTATTTTCTCAATAAATTGCCTATACTTGTAACTATCTATTTCCACATTTTGAAGTCAATCTGACAAGGTTAAATGCCTCTGTCCCCCACATTCCAAAACCAAGATTTTTCAATTTCGAGGTGTTTTTTCAACTTTGCAGACAAAATAGCAGACTTCCTGTTGGGTTTAGACTATGGCTCCAAGAGACTTTTTTGTGCGTCCTGGGATGTTACATAAATGTGACATATTTCCAGATTTTTAGACGCAACGGGCTTCCGGGGCTGTTCCGTTGAAAATTTGTAGGTGGCGCTACAGAGCCATTTTGCCACACCCGTGCTGGGGGCACTTACTCAGATCATTATTGGACGCAAACGGATCTCTGTGCCCATTTTCAGGACTTTTCGCGCATGTATGATGGACTACTGATTTTCCGCCTGGGCAGAAAAACGAGAAAAATAATAATAATAATAATAATTAAAGCTGCAAGCAGCATTGGACGGGCCCTCGCAATCCACGCTTGTCGGCGACCGGCAAGGACGGGGTCAGTGCAGTTTCCGGGGCAGAGCGATAATCCCTGAATGTACTGTATGCAGTTTGGCAGACAGCTAACAGTTCTCCTATGAGAGGCAAAGTCTTCTTGCTTCAAGGATTTATTTTCTCACTCCCAATTCAAGTTGACTGTAAAACTGAAATACATACAACAAAAGATGATTCCAAAGAAAATTCTGAATATATTTTAAGTATCTCTAAATATCTCTTACTTCTCTTTACATCTAGTTTATAAATAGTAAATAAATATTCTCTTTTCAACTTTATAATTAACTTTGTCCATGTAAAATGGCACATTGTAATGACTAAATAAAAAACCTCTCTTAAACCCCTTTTAGAAATGTTTGATTTAACAGTATAATGGCACCATCTGCTGGACAAAGAGGCGTACTACGTGCAAAGTTGAGAGCACCAGTCAGGCTGGGGCCGGTGTCCCTTTCGCTACCGTGGAACGCCCAAAGGTTAACGAAAAGTCACAATTTTCGCAGTGAACGACCAAAACACTTATAAGTACATCCAGAAAAAATTGGAAGACAATCAGAAGACCCCGAAAGGAACGGCAGCTCACAAAACAAACATCATATATTTTGTAACCATTCTTGTCCACAGTGGGTGGCGCTACAATAATTGTATGAATATTGTCATATGGATGTGTTCAGATAGGGACCAGCAACAATACTGTAAAGTTTGATGCACTTTGGACTGAATTAAAAGCACATATAATACTACATCCTGTTTAATCGCGCGTCATCAAATAGTACGAAATTTTTTGCGGGGCCAGAACACCCACGCCACTTCGACGAAAAGTCATTTTTATTTTCTCAATAAATTGCCTATACTTGTAACTATCTATTTCCACATTTTGAAGTCAATCTGACAAGGTTAAATGCCTCTGTCCCCCACATTCCAAAACCAAGATTTTTCAATTTCGAGGTGTTTTTTCAACTTTGCAGACAAAATAGCAGACTTCCTGTTGGGTTTAGACTATGGCTCCAAGAGACTTTTTTGTGCGTCCTGGGATGTTACATAAATGTGACATATTTCCAGATTTTTAGACGCAACGGGCTTCCGGGGCTGTTCCGTTGAAAATTTGTAGGTGGCGCTACAGAGCCATTTTGCCACACCCGTGCTGGGGGCACTTACTCAGATCATTATTGGACGCAAACGGATCTCTGTGCCCATTTTCAGGACTTTTCGCGCATGTATGACGGACTACTGATTTTCCGCCTGGGCAGAAAAACGAGAAAAATAATAATAATAATAATAATAATAATAATAATAATAATAATAATAATAATAAACAGTACGAAAACAATAGGGTCCTTGCAACTCCGTTGCATGGCCCCGTTGGGCCCCTGCACTTCGTTGCTCGGGCCCTAATTAAAGCTGCAAGCAGCATTGGACGGGCCCTCGCAATCCACGCTTGTCGGCGACCGGCAAGGACGGGGTCACTGCAGTTCCCGGGGCAGAGCGATAATCCCTGAATGTACTGTATGCAGTTTGGCAGACAGCTAACAGTTCTCCTATGAGAGGCAAAGTCTTCTTGCTTCAAGGATTTATTTTCTCACTCCCAATTCAAGTTGACTGTAAAACTGAAATACATACAACAAAAGATGATTCCAAAGAAAATTCTGAATATATTTTAAGTATCTCTAAATATCTCTTACTTCTCTTTACATCTAGTTTATAAATAGTAAATAAATATTCTCTTTTCAACATTATAATTAACTTTGTCCATGTAAAATGGCACATTGTAATGACTAAATAAAAAACCTCTCTTAAACCCCTTTTAGAAATGCTTCTTTTAACAGTATAATGGCACCATCTGCTGGACAAAGAAGCGTACTACGTGCAAAGTTGAGAGCACCAGTCAGGCCGGGGCCGGTGTCACTTTCGCTACCGTGGAACGCCCAAAGTTTAACGAAAAGTCACAATTTTCGCAGTGAACGACCAAAACACTTATAAGTACATCCAGAAAAAATTTGAAGAGAATCCAAAGACCCCGAAAGGAACGGCAGCTCACACAACAAACATCATATATTTTGTAACGATTCTTGTCCACAGTGGGTGGCGCTACAATAATTGTATGAATATTGTCATATGGATGTGTTCAGATAGGGACCAGCAACAATACTGTAAAGTTTGATGCACTTTGGACTGAATTAAAAGCACATATAATTCTACTTCCTGTTTAATCGCGCGTCATCAAATAGTAAGAAATTTTTTGAGGGCCCAGAACACCCACGCCACTTCGACGAAAAGTCATTTTTATTTTCTCAATAAATTGCCTATACTTGTAACTATCTATTTCCACATTTTGAAGTCAATCTGACAAGGTTAAATGCCTCTGTCCCCCACATTCCAAAGCCAAGATTTTTCAATTTCGAGGTGTTTTTTCAACTTTGCGGACAAAATAGCAGACTTCCTGTTGGGTTTAGACTATGGCTCCAAGAGACTTTTTTGTGCGTCCTGGGATGTTACATAAATGTGACATATTTCCAGATTTTTAGACGCAACGGGCTTCCGGGGCTGTTCCGTTGAAAATTTCTAGGTGGCGCTACAGAGCCATTTTGCCACACCCGTGCTGGGGGCACTTACTCAGATCATTATTGGACGCAAACGAATCTCTCTGCCCATTTTCAGGACTTTTCGTGCATGTATGACGGACTACTGATTTTCCGCCTGGGCAGAAAAACGAGAAAAATAATAATAATAATAATAATTAAAGCTGCAAGCAGCATTGGACGGGCCCTCGCAATCCACGCTTGTCGGCGACCGGCAAGGACGGGGTCAGTGCAGTTCCCGGGGCAGAGCGATAATATTCTCCCCTCCCTGAATGTACTGTATGCAGTTTGGCAGACAGCTAACAGTTCTCCTATGAGAGGCAAAGTCTTCTTGCTTCAAGGATTTATTTTCTCACTCCCAATTCAAGTTGACTGTAAAACTGAAATACATACAACAAAAGATGATTCCAAAGAAAATTCTGAATATATTTTAAGTATCTCTAAATATCTCTTACTTCTCTTTACATCTAGTTTATAAATAGTAAATAAATATTCTCTTTTCAACTTTATAATTAACTTTGTCCATGTAAAATGGCACATGGTAATGACTAAATAAAAAACCTCTCTTAAACCCCTTTTAGAAATGCTTCTTTTAACAGTATAATGGCACCATCTGCTGGACAAAGAAGCGTACTACGTGCAAAGTTGAGAGCACCAGTCAGGCCGGGGCCGGTGTCACTTTCGCTACCGTGGAACGCCCAAAGTTTAACGAAAAGTCACAATTTTCGCAGTGAACGACCAAAACACTTATAAGTACATCCAGAAAAAATTTGAAGAGAATCCAAAGACCCCGAAAGGAACGGCAGCTCACACAACAAACATCATATATTTTGTAACGATTCTTGTCCACAGTGGGTGGCGCTACAATAATTGTATGAATATTGTCATATGGATGTGTTCAGATAGGGACCAGCAACAATACTGTAAAGTTTGATGCACTTTGGACTGAATTAAAAGCACATATAATTCTACTTCCTGTTTAATCGCGCGTCATCAAATAGTAAGAAATTTTTTGAGGGCCCAGAACACCCACGCCACTTCGACGAAAAGTCATTTTTATTTTCTCAATAAATTGCCTATACTTGTAACTATCTATTTCCACATTTTGAAGTCAATCTGACAAGGTTAAATGCCTCTGTCCCCCACATTCCAAAGCCAAGAATTTTCAATTTCGAGGTGTTTTTTCAACTTTGCGGACAAAATAGCAGACTTCCTGTTGGGTTTAGACTATGGCTCCAAGAGACTTTTTTGTGCGTCCTGGGATGTTACATAAATGTGACATATTTCCAGATTTTTAGACGCAACGGGCTTCCGGGGCTGTTCCGTTGAAAATTTCTAGGTGGCGCTACAGAGCCATTTTGCCACACCCGTGCTGGGGGCACTTACTCAGATCATTATTGGACGCAAACGGATCTCTGTGCCCATTTTCAGGACTTTTCGCGCATGTATGACGGACTACTGATTTTCCGCCTGGGCAGAAAAACGAGAAAAATAATAATAATAATAATAATTAAAGCTGCAAGCAGCATTGGACGGGCCCTCGCAATCCACGCTTGTCGGCGACCGGCAAGGCCGGGGTCACTGCAGTTCCTGGGGCAGAGCGATAATCCCTGAATGTACTGTATGCAGTTTGGCAGACAGCTAACAGTTCTCCTATGAGAGGCAAAGTCTTCTTGCTTCAAGGATTTATTTTCTCACTCCCAATTCAAGTTGACTGTAAAACTGAAATACATACAACAAAAGATGATTCCAAATAAAATTATGAATATATTTTAAGTATCTCTAAGTATCTCTTACTTCTCTTTACATCTAGTTTATAAATAGTAAATAAATATTCTCTTTTCAACTGTATAATTAACTTTATCCATGTAAAATGGCACATTGTAATGACTAAATGAAAAACCTCTCCTAAACCCCTTTTAGAAATGCTTCTTTTAACAGACTAGATGGCAACATCTGCTGGACAAAGAAGCGTACTACGTGCAAAGATGAGGCCTATCAGTCAGACAGGGACAGGTAAATGGTAAATGGTAAATGGCCCAGATAAGTACATCCTGACAAAATGTGAAGAGAATCCAAAGACCTCGTAAGGAACAACAGCTCATCAGATATTTTGTAACATTTCTTGTCCAAAGTAGGTGGCGCTACAATAATTAAATGAATATTGTGATATGGATGTGTTCAGATAGGGACCAGCAGCAATACTGTAAAGTTTGATGCACTTTGGACTGAATTAAAGCACATTTAACACTACTTCCTGTTACATCCCGCGTCATCAAATTTAGAGGGGCCAGAACACCCACGCCAGTTTGACGAAAAGTCAAATTGTTTTTTTTCTCAAGACATTGCCTATACTTGTAACTATCTGTTTCCAATTTTTGAAGTCAATCTGACAATGTTAAATGCCAGACCCTCCCACATTCCAAAGCAAAGATCGATATTATTCTCCCCTCCCTGAATGTATTGTATAAATTTTGGAAGACAGCTAAAGTGCATACAATACATTCAGGATGATTCAATATAAAATTCTGAATATATTTTAAGTATCTCTAAATATCTCTTACTTCTCTTTACATCTAGTTTATAAATAGTAAATAAATATTCTCTTTTCAACTTTATAATTAACTTTGTCTATGTAAAATGGCACATGGTAATGACTAAATAAAAAACCTCTCCTAATCCCCTTTTAGAAATGCTTCTTTTAACAGTATAATGGCACCATCTGCTGGACAAAGAAGCGTACTACGTGCAAAGTTGAGAGCACCAGTCAGGCCGGGGCCGGTGTCACTTTCGCTACCGTGGAACGCCCAAAGGTTAACGAAAAGTCACAATTTTCGCAGTGAACGACCAAAACACTTATAAGTACATCCAGAAAAAATTTGAAGAGAATCCAAAGACCCCGAAAGGAACGGCAGCTCACAAAACAAACATCATATATTTTGTAACCATTCTTGTCCACAGTGGGTGGCGCTACAATAATTGTATGAATATTGTCATATGGATGTGTTAAGATAGGGACCAGCAACAATACTGTAAAGTTTGATGCACTTTGGACTGAATTAAAAGCACATATAATACTACATCCTGTTTAATCGCGCGTCATCAAATAGTACGAAATTTTTTGAGGGGCCAGAACACCCACGCCACTTCGACGAAAAGTCATTTTTATTTTCTCAATAAATTGCCTATACTTGTAACTATCTATTTCCACATTTTGAAGTCAATCTGACAAGGTTAAATGCCTCTGTCCCCCACATTCCAAAACCAAGATTTTTCAATTTCGAGGTGTTTTTTCAACTTTGCAGACAAAATAGCAGACTTCCTGTTGGGTTTAGACTATGGCTCCAAGAGACTTTTTTGTGCGTCCTGGGATGTTACATAAATGTGACATATTTCCAGATTTTTAGACGCAACGGGCTTCCGGGGCTGTTCCGTTGAAAATTTGTAGGTGGCGCTACAGAGCCATTTTGCCACACCCGTGCTGGGGGCACTTACTCAGATCATTATTGGACGCAAACGAATCTCTGTGCCCATTTTCAGGACTTTTCGCGCATGTATGACGGACTACTGATTTTCGGCCTGGGCAGAAAAACGAGAAAAATAATAATAATAATAATAATAATAATAATAATAATAATAAACAGTACGAAAACAATAGGGTCCTTGCAACTCCGTTGCATGGCCCCGTTGGGCCCCTGCACTTCGTTGCTCGGGCCCTAATAATAATAATAATAATAATAATAATTAAAGCTGCAATCAGCATTGGACGGGCCCTCGCAATCCACGCTTGTCGGCGACCGGCAAGGACGGGGTCAGTGCAGTTCCCGGGGCAGAGCGATAATCCCTGAATGTACTGTATGCAGTTTGGCAGACAGCTAACAGTTCTCCTATGAGAGGCAAAGTCTTCTTGCTTCAAGGATTTATTTTCTCACTCCCAATTCAAGTTGACTGTAAAACTGAAATACATACAACAAAAGATGATTCCAAAGAAAATTCTGAATATATTTTAAGTATCTCTAAATATCTCTTACTTCTCTTTACATCTAGTTTATAAATAGTAAATAAATATTCTCTTTTCAACTTTATAATTAACTTTGTCCATGTAAAATGGCACATTGTAATGACTAAATAAAAAACCTCTCTTAAACCCCTTTTAGAAATGTTTGATTTAACAGTATAATGGCACCATCTGCTGGACAAAGAGGCGTACTACGTGCAAAGTTGAGAGCACCAGTCAGGCCGGGGCCGGTGTCGCTTTCGCTACCGTGGAACGCCCAAAGGTTAACGAAAAGTCACAATTTTCGCAGTGAACGACCAAAACACTTATAAGTACATCCAGAAAAAATTTGAAGAGAATCCAAAGACCCCGAAAGGAACGGCAGCTCACACAACAAACATCATATATTTTGTAACCATTCTTGTCCACAGTGGGTGGCGCTACAATAATTGTATGAATATTGTCATATGGATGTGTTCAGATAGGGACCAGCAACAATACTGTAAAGTTTGATGCACTTTGGACTGAATTAAAAGCACATATAATACTACATCCTGTTTAATCGCGCGTCATCAAATAGTACGAAATTTTTTGCGGGGCCAGAACACCCACGCCACTTCGACGAAAAGTCATTTTTATTTTCTCAATAAATTGCCTATACTTGTAACTATCTATTTCGAGGTGTTTTTTCAACTTTGCAGACAAAATAGCAGACTTCCTGTTGGGTTTAGACTATGGCTCCAAGAGACTTTTTTGTGCGTCCTGGGATGTTACATAAATGTGACATATTTCCAGATTTTTAGACGCAACGGGCTTCCGGGGCTGTTCCGTTGAAAATTTGTAGGTGGCGCTACAGAGCCATTTTGCCACACCCGTGCTGGGGGCACTTACTCAGATCATTATTGGACGCAAACGGATCTCTGTGCCCATTTTCAGGACTTTTCGCGCATGTATGACGGACTACTGATTTTCCGCCTGGGCAGAAAAACGAGAAAAATAATAATAATAATAATAATAATAATAATAATAATAATAATAATAATAATAATAATAATAATAAACAGTACGAAAACAATAGGGTCCTTGCAACTCCGTTGCATGGCCCCGTTGGGCCCCTGCACTTCGTTGCTCGGGCCCTAATAATAATAAACAGTACGAAAACAATAGGGTCCTTGCAACTCCGTTGCATGGCCCCGTTGGGCCCCTGCACTTCGTTGCTCGGGCCCTAATAATAATAATAATTAAAGCTGCAAGCAGCATTGGACGGGCCCTCGCACCCCACGCTTGTCGGCGACCGGCAAGGACGGGGTCACTGCAGTTCCTCCTCCTGCAGCATAAATTCTCTCTTCCCTGAATCTCCTAAAGCCCTTTTAGAAATGCTTGTTTTAACAGACTAAATGGCACCATCTGCTGGACAAAGTTGCGTACTACGTGCAAAGATGAGGGATCAGTCAGACAGGGGCAGGTGTCACTTTCACTACAGTAGAACGCCCAAAGGTTAACGAAAAGTCACAATTTTCGCAGTGAACAACCAAAACCCATATAAGTACATCCTGACAAAATTAAAAGAGAATCCAAAGACCTAGAAAGGAACTGCAGCTCATCAGATATTTTCTAACATTTCTTGTCCAAAGTAGGTGGCGCTACAATAATTGTATGAATATTGTCATATGGATGTGTTCAGATAGGGACTAGCAACAATACTGTAAAGTTTGATGCACTTTGGACTGAATTAAAGCACATTTAACACTACTTCCAGTTCTAACCCGCGTCATCAAATCCTAAGAAATTTTTGAGGGGCCAGAACACCCACGCCACTTGGACGAAAAGTCAATTTCTTTTTCTCAAGACATTGGCTATACTTGTAACTATCTTGGAAGACAGCTAAAGTGCATACAATACATTCAGGATGATTCAATATAAAATTCTGAATATATTTTAAGTATCTCTAAATATCTCTTATTTCTCTTTACATCTAGTTTATAAATAGTAAATAAATATTCTCTTTTCAACTTCATAATTAACTTTGTCCATGTAAAATGGCACATTGTAATGACTAAATAAAAAACCTCTCCTAAACCCGTTTTAGAAATGCTTCTTTTAACAGTATAATGGCACCATCTGCTGGACAAATTCGCGTACTACGTGCAAAGATTAGGCAGTCAGTCAGACAGGGGCCGGTGTCACTTTCACAACCATAACACGCCCAAAGTTTAACGAAAAGTCACAATTTTCGCAGTGAACAACCAAAACACTTATAAGTACATCCAGAAAAAATTTGAAGAGAATCCAAAGACCCTGAAAGGAACAGCAGCTCATACAACAAACATCATATATTTTGTAACCATTCTTGTCCACAGTTGGTGGTGCTACAATAATTGTATGAATATTGTCATATGGATGTGTTCAGATAGGGACCAGCAACAATACTGTAAAGTTTGATGCACTTTGGACTGAATTAAAAGCACATATAATACTACATCCTGTTTAATCGCGCGTCATCAAATAGTACGAAATTTTTTTGAGGGGCCAGAACACCCACCCCACTTCGACGAAAAGTCATTTTTATTTTCTCAATAAATTGCCTATACTTGTAACTATCTATTTCCACATTTTGAAGTCAATCTGAAAAGGTTAAATGCCTCTGTCCCCCACATTCCAAAGCCAAGATTTTTCAATTTCGAGGTGTTTTTTCAACTTTGCAGACAAAATAGCAGACTTCCTGTTGGGTTTAGACTATGGCTCCAAGAGACTTTTTTGTGCGTCCTGGGATGTTACATAAATGTGACATATTTCCAGATTTTTAGACGCAACTGGCTTCCGGGGCTGTTCCGTTGAAAATGTGTAGGTGGCGCTACAGAGCCATTTTGTCACACCCGTGCTGGGGGCACTTACTCAGATCATTATTGAACGCAAACGGATCTCTGTGCCCATTTTCAGGACTTTTCGCGCATGTATGACGGACTACTGATTTTCCGCCTGGGCAGAAAAACGAGAAAAATAATAATAATAATAATAATAATAATAATAATAATAATAATAATAATAATAATAATAATAAACAGTACGAAAACAATAGGGTCCTTGCAACTCCGTTGCATGGCCCCGTTGGGCCCCTGCACTTCGTTGCTCGGGCCCTAATTAAAGCTGCAAGCAGCATTGGACGGGCCCTCGCAATCCACGCTTGTCGGCGACCGGCAAGGACGGGGTCAGTGCAGTTCCCGGGGCAGAGCGATAATATTCTCCCCTCCCTGAATGTACTGTATGCAGTTTGGCAGACAGCTAACAGTTCTCCTATGAGAGGCAAAGTCTTCTTGCCTCAAGGATTTATTTTCTCACTCCCAATTCAAGTTGACTGTAAAACTGAAATACATACAACAAAAGATGATTCCAAAGAAAATTCTGAATATATTTTAAGTATCTCTAAATATCTCTTACTTCTCTTTACATCTAGTTTATAAATAGTAAATAAATATTCTCTTTTCAACTTTATAATTAACTTTGTCCATGTAAAATGGCACATTGTAATGACTAAATAAAAAACCTCTCTTAAACCCCTTTTAGAAATGCTTCTTTTAACAGTATAATGGCACCATCTGCTGGACAAAGAAGCGTACTACGTGCAAAGTTGAGAGCACCAGTCAGGCCGGGGCCGGTGTCACTTTCGCTACCGTGGAACGCCCAAAGTTTAACGAAAAGTCACAATTTTCGCAGTGAACGACCAAAACACTTATAAGTACATCCAGAAAAAATTTGAAGAGAATCAGAAGACCCCGAAAGGAACGGCAGCTCACAAAACAAACATCATATATTTTGTAACCATTCTTGTCCACAGTGGGTGGCGCTACAATAATTGTATGAATATTGACATATGGATGTGTTTAGATAGGGACCAGCAACAATACTGTAAAGTTTGATGCACTTTGGACTGAATTAAAAGCACATATAATACTACATCCTGTTTAATCGCGCGTCATCAAATAGTACAAAATTTTTTGAGGGGCCAGAACACCCACGCCACTTCGACGAAAAGTCATTTTTATTTTCTCAATAAATTGCCTATACTTGTAACTATCTATTTCCACATTTTGAAGTCAATCTGACAAGGTTAAATGCCTCTGTCCCCCACATTCCAAAACCAAGATTTTTCAATTTCGAGGTGTTTTTTCAACTTTGCAGACAAAATAGCAGACTTCCTGTTGGGTTTAGACTATGGCTCCAAGAGACTTTTTTGTGCGTCCTGGGATGTTACATAAATGTGACATATTTCCAGATTTTTAGACGCAACGGGCTTCCGGGGCTGTTCCGTTGAAAATGTGTAGGTGGCGCTACAGAGCCATTTTGCCACACCCGTGCTGGGGGCACTTACTCAGATCATTATTGGACGCAAACGAATCTCTGTGAAAATTTTCAGGACTTTTCGCGCATGTATGACGGACTACTGATTTTCCGCCTGGGCAGAAAAACGAGAAAAATAATAATAATAATAATAATAATAATAATAATAATAATAATAATAATTAAAGCTGCAAGCAGCATTGGACGGGCCCTCGCAATCCACGCTTGTCGGCGACCGGCAAGGACGGGGTCACTGCAGTTCCCGGGGCAGAGCGATAATCCCTGAATGTACTGTATGCAGTTTGGCAGACAGCTAACAGTTCTCCTATGAGAGGCAAAGTCTTCTTGCTTCAAGGATTTATTTTCTCACTCCCAATTCAAGTTGACTGTAAAACTGAAATACATACAACAAAAGATGATTCCAAAGAAAATTCTGAATATATTTTAAGTATCTCTAAGTATCTCTTACTTCTCTTTACATCTAGTTTATAAATAGTAAATAAATATTCTCTTTTCAACTTTATAATTAACTTTGTCCATGTAAAATGGCACATTGTAATGATTAAATAAAAACCCTCTCCTAAACCCCTTTTAGAAATGCTTCTTTTAACAGTATAATGGCACCATCTGCTGGACAAAGAAGCGTACTACGTGCAAAGTTGAGAGCACCAGTCAGGCCGGGGCCGGTGTCACTTTCGCTACCGTGGAACGCCCAAAGTTTAACGAAAAGTCACAATTTTCGCAGTGAACGACCAAAACACTTATAAGTACATCCAGAAAAATTTTGAAGAGAATCAGAAGACCCCGAAAGGAACGGCAGCTCACAAAACAAACATCATATATTTTGTAACCATTCTTGTCCACAGTGGGTGGCGCTACAATAATTGTATGAATATTGTCATATGGATGTGTTTAGATAGGGACCAGCAACAATACTGTAAAGTTTGATGCACTTTGGACTGAATTAAAAGCACATATAATACTACATCCTGTTTAATCGCGCGTCATCAAATAGTACGAAATTTTTTGAGGGCCCAGAACACCCACGCCACTTCGACGAAAAGTCATTTTTATTTTCTCAATAAATTGCCTATACTTGTAACTATCTATTTCCACATTTTGAAGTCAATCTGACAAGGTTAAATGCCTCTGTCCCCCACATTCCAAAGCCAAGATTTTTCAATTTCGAGGTGTTTTTTCAACTTTGCAGACAAAATAGCAGACTTCCTGTTGGGTTTAGACTATGGCTCCAAGAGACTTTTTTGTGCGTCCTGGGATGTTACATAAATGTGACATATTTCCAGATTTTTAGACGCAACGGGCTTCCGGGGCTGTTCCGTTGAAAATTTGTAGGTGGCGCTACAGAGCCATTTTGCCACACCCGTGCTGGGGGCACTTACTCAGATCATTATTGGACGCAAACGGATCTCTGTGCCCATTTTCAGGACTTTTCGCGCATGTATGACGGACTACTGATTTTCCGCCTGGGCAGAAAAACGAGAAAAATAATAATAATAATAATAATAATAATAATAATAATTAAAGCTGCAAGCAGCATTGGACGGGCCCTCGCAATCCACGCTTGTCGGCGACCGGCAAGGACGGGGTCAGTGCAGTTCCAGGGGCAGAGCGATAATATTCTTCCCTCCCTGAATGTACTGTATGCAGTTTGGCAGACAGCTAACAGTTCTCCTATGAGAGGCAAAGACTTCTTGCTTCAAGGATTTATTTTCTCACTCCCAATTCAAGTTGACTGTAAAACTGAAATACATACAACAAAAGATGATTCCAAAGAAAATTCTGAATATATTTTAAGTATCTCTAAATATCTCTTACTTCTCTTTACATCTAGTTTATAAATAGTAAATAAATATTCTCTTTTCAACTTTATAATTAACTTTGTCCATGTAAAATGGCACATTGTAATGACTAAATAAAAAACCTCTCTTAAACCCCTTTTAGAAATGCTTCTTTTAACAGTATAATGGCACCATCTGCTGGACAAAGAAGCGTACTACGTGCAAAGTTGAGAGCACCAGTCAGGCCGGGGCCGGTGTCACTTTCGCTACCGTGGAACGCCCAAAGTTTAACGAAAAGTCACAATTTTCGCAGTGAACGACCAAAACACTTATAAGTACATCCAGAAAAAATTTGAAGAGAATCCAAAGACCCCGAAAGGAACGGCAGCTCACACAACAAACATCATATATTTTGTAACCATTCTTGTCCACAGTGGGTGGCGCTACAATAATTGTATGAATATTGTCATATGGATGTGTTCAGATAGGGACCAGCAACAATACTGTAAAGTTTGATGCACTTTGGACTGAATTAAAAGCACATATAATTCTACTTCCTGTTTAATCGCGCGTCATCAAATAGTAAGAAATTTTTTGAGGGCCCAGAACACCCACGCCACTTTGACGAAAAGTCATTTTTATTTTCTCAATAAATTGCCTATACTTGTAACTATCTATTTCCACATTTTGAAGTCAATCTGACAAGGTTAAATGCCTCTGTCCCCCACATTCCAAAGCCAAGATTTTTCAATTTCGAGGTGTTTTTTCAACTTTGCGGACAAAATAGCAGACTTCCTGTTGGGTTTAGACTATGGCTCCAAGAGACTTTTTTGTGCGTCCTGGGATGTTACATAAATGTGACATATTTCCAGATTTTTAGACGCAACGGGCTTCCGGGGCTGTTCCGTTGAAGATTTCTAGGTGGCGCTACAGAGCCATTTTGCCACACCCGTGCTGGGGGCACTTACTCAGATCATTATTGGACGCAAACGAATCTCTCTGCCCATTTTCAGGACTTTTCGTGCATGTATGACGGACTACTGATTTTCCGCCTGGGCAGAAAAACGAGAAAAATAATAATAATAATAATAATAATAATAATAATAATAATAAACAGTACGAAAACAATAGGGTCCTTGCAACTCCGTTGCATGGCCCCGTTGGGCCCCTGCACTTCGTTGCTCGGGCCCTAATAATAATAATTAAAGCTGCAAGCAGCATTGGACGGGCCCTCGCAATCCACGCTTGTCGGCGACCGGCAAGGACGGGGTCAGTGCAGTTCCCGGGGCAGAGCGATAATCCCTGAATGTACTGTATGCAGTTTGGCAGACAGCTAACAGTTCTCCTATGAGAGGCAAAGTCTTCTTGCTTCAAGGATTTATTTTCTCACTCCCAATTCAAGTTGACTGTAAAACTGAAATACATACAACAAAAGATGATTCCAAAGAAAATTCTGAATATATTTTAAGTATCTCTAAATATCTCTTACTTCTCTTTACATCTAGTTTATAAATAGTAAATAAATATTCTCTTTTCAACTTTATAATTAACTTTGTCCATGTAAAATGGCACATTGTAATGACTAAATAAAAAACCTCTCTTAAACCCCTTTTAGAAATGTTTGATTTAACAGTATAATGGCACCATCTGCTGGACAAAGAGGCGTACTACGTGCAAAGTTGAGAGCACCAGTCAGGCCGGGGCCGGTGTCCCTTTCGCTACCGTGGAACGCCCAAAGGTTAACGAAAAGTCACAATCTTCGCAGTGAACGACCAAAACACTTATAAGTACATCCAGAAAAAATTTGAAGACAATCAGAAGACCCCGAAAGGAACGGCAGCTCACACAACAAACAGCAGCATTGGACGGGCCCTCGCAATCCACGCTTGTCGGCGACCGGCAAGGACGGGGTCAGTGCAGTTCCCGGGGTAGAGCGATAATATTCTCCCCTCCCTGAATGTACTGTATGCAGTTTGGCAGACTGCTAACAGTTCTCCAATGAGAGGCAAAGTCTACTTGCTTCAAGGATTTATTTTGTCACTACCAATTCAAGTTGACTGTAAAACTGAAATACATACAACAAAAGATGATTCCAAATAAAATTCTGAATATATTTTAAGTATCTCTAAGTATCTCTTACTTCTCTTTACATCTAGTTTATAAATAATAAATAAATAATCTCTGTACAACTTTATAATTTATGAACACACAATGTCCATGTATGATGGCACATTGTAATGAGTAAGACATTCACCTCTCCTAAACCCCTTTTAGAAATGCTTGTTTTAACAGTATAATGGCACCATCTCCTGTACAAAGTAGCGTACTACATCCAAAAATTAGGGATTCACTCATACAGGGACAGGTGTGATTTTGCTACAGTGGAACGCCCAAAGTTTAACGAAAAGTCACAATTTTCGCAGTGAACGACCAAAACCCTTATAAGTACATCCTGAAAAAATTTGAAGAGAATCCAAAGACCCCGAAAGGAACGGCAGCTCACACAACAAACATCATATATTTTGTAACGATTCTTGTCCACAGTGGGTGGCGCTACAATAATTGTATGAATATTGTCATATGGATGTGTTAAGATAGGGACCAGCAACAATACTGTAAAGTTTGATGCACTTTGGACCACTTTGGACTGAATTAAAGCACATTTATAACTACCTCTTGTTACATCTCGCGTCATCAAATACTAAGAAATTTTTGAGAGGCCAGAACACCCACGCCACTTCGACGAAAAGTCATTTTTATTTTCTCAAGATATTGCCTATACTTGTAACTATCTATTTCCACATTTTGAAGTCAATCTGACAAGGTTAAATGCCTCTGTCCCCCACATTCCAAAGCCAAGATTTTTCAATTTCGAGGTGTTTTTTCAACTTTGCGGACAAAATAGCAGACTTCCTGTTGGGTTTAGACTATGGCTCCAAGAGACTTTTTTGTGCGTCCTGGGATGTTACATAAATGTGACATATTTCCAGATTTTTAGACGCAACGGGCTTCCGGGGCTGTTCCGTTGAAAATGTGTAGGTGGCGCTACAGAGCCATTTTGCCACACCCGTGCTGGGGGCACTTACTCAGATCATTATTGGACGCAAACGAATCTCTCTGCCCATTTTCAGGACTTTTCGTGCATGTATGACGGACTACTGATTTTCCGCCTGGGCAGAAAAACGAGAAAAATAATAATAATAATAATAATTAAAGCTGCAAGCAGCATTGGACGGGCCCTCGCAATCCACGCTTGTCGGCGACCGGCAAGGACGGGGTCAGTGCAGTTCCCGGGGCAGAGCGATAATATTCTCCCCTCCCTGAATGTACTGTATGCAGTTTGGCAGACAGCTAACAGTTCTCCTATGAGAGGCAAAGTCTTCTTGCTTCAAGGATTTATTTTCTCACTCCCAATTCAAGTTGACTGTAAAACTGAAATACATACAACAAAAGATGATTCCAAAGAAAATTCTGAATATATTTTAAGTATCTCTAAATATCTCTTACTTCTCTTTACATCTAGTTTATAAATAGTAAATAAATATTCTCTTTTCAACTTTATAATTAACTTTGTCCATGTAAAATGGCACATTGTAATGACTAAATAAAAAACCTCTCTTAAACCCCTTTTAGAAATGCTTCTTTTAACAGTATAATGGCACCATCTGCTGGACAAAGAAGCGTACTACGTGCAAAGTTGAGAGCACCAGTCAGGCCGGGGCCGGTGTCACTTTCGCTACCGTGGAACGCCCAAAGTTTAACGAAAAGTCACACTTTTCGCAGTGAACGACCAAAACACTTATAAGTACATCCAGAAAAAATTTGAAGAGAATCCAAAGACCCCGAAAGGAACGGCAGCTCACACAACAAACATCATATATTTTGTAACCATTCTTGTCCACAGTGGGTGGCGCTACAATAATTGTATGAATATTGTCATATGGATGTGTTCAGATAGGGACCAGCAACAATACTGTAAAGTTTGATGCACTTTGGACTGAATTAAAAGCACATATAATTCTACTTCCTGTTTAATCGCGCGTCATCAAATAGTAAGAAATTTTTTGAGGGCCCAGAACACCCACGCCACTTCGACGAAAAGTCATTTTTATTTTCTCAATAAATTGCCTATACTTGTAACTATCTATTTCCACATTTTGAAGTCAATCTGACAAGGTTAAATGCCTCTGTCCCCCACATTCCAAAGCCAAGATTTTTCAATTTCGAGGTGTTTTTTCAACTTTGCGGACAAAATAGCAGACTTCCTGTTGGGTTTAGACTATGGCTCCAAGAGACTTTTTTGTGCGTCCTGGGATGTTACATAAATGTGACATATTTCCAGATTTTTAGACGCAACGGGCTTCCGGGGCTGTTCCGTTGAAAATTTGTAGGTGGCGCTACAGAGCCATTTTGCCACACCCGTGCTGGGGGCACTTACTCAGATCATTATTGGACGCAAACGGATCTCTGTGCCCATTTTCAGGACTTTTCGCGCATGTATGACGGACTACTGATTTTCCGCCTGGGCAGAAAAACGAGAAAAATAATAATAATAATAATAATAATAATAATAATAATTAAAGCTGCAAGCAGCATTGGACGGGCCCTCGCAATCCACGCTTGTCGGCGACCGGCAAGGACGGGGTCAGTGCAGTTCCAGGGGCAGAGCGATAATATTCTTCCCTCCCTGAATGTACTGTATGCAGTTTGGCAGACAGCTAACAGTTCTCCTATGAGAGGCAAAGACTTCTTGCTTCAAGGATTTATTTTCTCACTCCCAATTCAAGTTGACTGTAAAACTGAAATACATACAACAAAAGATGATTCCAAAGAAAATTCTGAATATATTTTAAGTATCTCTAAATATCTCTTACTTCTCTTTACATCTAGTTTATAAATAGTAAATAAATATTCTCTTTTCAACTTTATAATTAACTTTGTCCATGTAAAATGGCACATTGTAATGACTAAATAAAAAACCTCTCTTAAACCCCTTTTAGAAATGCTTCTTTTAACAGTATAATGGCACCATCTGCTGGACAAAGAAGCGTACTACGTGCAAAGTTGAGAGCACCAGTCAGGCCGGGGCCGGTGTCACTTTCGCTACCGTGGAACGCCCAAAGTTTAACGAAAAGTCACAATTTTCGCAGTGAACGACCAAAACACTTATAAGTACATCCAGAAAAAATTTGAAGAGAATCCAAAGACCCCGAAAGGAACGGCAGCTCACACAACAAACATCATATATTTTGTAACCATTCTTGTCCACAGTGGGTGGCGCTACAATAATTGTATGAATATTGTCATATGGATGTGTTCAGATAGGGACCAGCAACAATACTGTAAAGTTTGATGCACTTTGGACTGAATTAAAAGCACATATAATTCTACTTCCTGTTTAATCGCGCGTCATCAAATAGTAAGAAATTTTTTGAGGGCCCAGAACACCCACGCCACTTCGACGAAAAGTCATTTTTATTTTCTCAATAAATTGCCTATACTTGTAACTATCTATTTCCACATTTTGAAGTCAATCTGACAAGGTTAAATGCCTCTGTCCCCCACATTCCAAAGCCAAGATTTTTCAATTTCGAGGTGTTTTTTCAACTTTGCGGACAAAATAGCAGACTTCCTGTTGGGTTTAGACTATGGCTCCAAGAGACTTTTTTGTGCGTCCTGGGATGTTACATAAATGTGACATATTTCCAGATTTTTAGACGCAACGGGCTTCCGGGGCTGTTCCGTTGAAGATTTCTAGGTGGCGCTACAGAGCCATTTTGCCACACCCGTGCTGGGGGCACTTACTCAGATCATTATTGGACGCAAACGAATCTCTCTGCCCATTTTCAGGACTTTTCGTGCATGTATGACGGACTACTGATTTTCCGCCTGGGCAGAAAAACGAGAAAAATAATAATAATAATAATAATAATAATAATAATAATAATAAACAGTACGAAAACAATAGGGTCCTTGCAACTCCGTTGCATGGCCCCGTTGGGCCCCTGCACTTCGTTGCTCGGGCCCTAATAATAATAATTAAAGCTGCAAGCAGCATTGGACGGGCCCTCGCAATCCACGCTTGTCGGCGACCGGCAAGGACGGGGTCAGTGCAGTTCCCGGGGCAGAGCGATAATCCCTGAATGTACTGTATGCAGTTTGGCAGACAGCTAACAGTTCTCCTATGAGAGGCAAAGTCTTCTTGCTTCAAGGATTTATTTTCTCACTCCCAATTCAAGTTGACTGTAAAACTGAAATACATACAACAAAAGATGATTCCAAAGAAAATTCTGAATATATTTTAAGTATCTCTAAATATCTCTTACTTCTCTTTACATCTAGTTTATAAATAGTAAATAAATATTCTCTTTTCAACTTTATAATTAACTTTGTCCATGTAAAATGGCACATTGTAATGACTAAATAAAAAACCTCTCTTAAACCCCTTTTAGAAATGTTTGATTTAACAGTATAATGGCACCATCTGCTGGACAAAGAGGCGTACTACGTGCAAAGTTGAGAGCACCAGTCAGGCCGGGGCCGGTGTCCCTTTCGCTACCGTGGAACGCCCAAAGGTTAACGAAAAGTCACAATTTTCGCAGTGAACGACCAAAACACTTATAAGTACATCCAGAAAAAATTTGAAGACAATCAGAAGACCCCGAAAGGAACGGCAGCTCACACAACAAACAGCAGCATTGGACGGGCCCTCGCAATCCACGCTTGTCGGCGACCGGCAAGGACGGGGTCAGTGCAGTTCCCGGGGTAGAGCGATAATATTCTCCCCTCCCTGAATGTACTGTATGCAGTTTGGCAGACTGCTAACAGTTCTCCAATGAGAGGCAAAGTCTACTTGCTTCAAGGATTTATTTTGTCACTACCAATTCAAGTTGACTGTAAAACTGAAATACATACAACAAAAGATGATTCCAAATAAAATTCTGAATATATTTTAAGTATCTCTAAGTATCTCTTACTTCTCTTTACATCTAGTTTATAAATAATAAATAAATAATCTCTGTACAACTTTATAATTTATGAACACACAATGTCCATGTATGATGGCACATTGTAATGAGTAAGACATTCACCTCTCCTAAACCCCTTTTAGAAATGCTTGTTTTAACAGTATAATGGCACCATCTCCTGTACAAAGTAGCGTACTACATCCAAAAATTAGGGATTCACTCATACAGGGACAGGTGTGATTTTGCTACAGTGGAACGCCCAAAGTTTAACGAAAAGTCACAATTTTCGCAGTGAACGACCAAAACCCTTATAAGTACATCCTGAAAAAATTTGAAGAGAATCCAAAGACCCCGAAAGGAACGGCAGCTCACACAACAAACATCATATATTTTGTAACGATTCTTGTCCACAGTGGGTGGCGCTACAATAATTGTATGAATATTGTCATATGGATGTGTTAAGATAGGGACCAGCAACAATACTGTAAAGTTTGATGCACTTTGGACCACTTTGGACTGAATTAAAGCACATTTATAACTACCTCTTGTTACATCTCGCGTCATCAAATACTAAGAAATTTTTGAGAGGCCAGAACACCCACGCCACTTCGACGAAAAGTCATTTTTATTTTCTCAAGATATTGCCTATACTTGTAACTATCTATTTCCACATTTTGAAGTCAATCTGACAAGGTTAAATGCCTCTGTCCCCCACATTCCAAAGCCAAGATTTTTCAATTTCGAGGTGTTTTTTCAACTTTGCGGACAAAATAGCAGACTTCCTGTTGGGTTTAGACTATGGCTCCAAGAGACTTTTTTGTGCGTCCTGGGATGTTACATAAATGTGACATATTTCCAGATTTTTAGACGCAACGGGCTTCCGGGGCTGTTCCGTTGAAAATGTGTAGGTGGCGCTACAGAGCCATTTTGCCACACCCGTGCTGGGGGCACTTACTCAGATCATTATTGGACGCAAACGAATCTCTCTGCCCATTTTCAGGACTTTTCGTGCATGTATGACGGACTACTGATTTTCCGCCTGGGCAGAAAAACGAGAAAAATAATAATAATAATAATAATTAAAGCTGCAAGCAGCATTGGACGGGCCCTCGCAATCCACGCTTGTCGGCGACCGGCAAGGACGGGGTCAGTGCAGTTCCCGGGGCAGAGCGATAATATTCTCCCCTCCCTGAATGTACTGTATGCAGTTTGGCAGACAGCTAACAGTTCTCCTATGAGAGGCAAAGTCTTCTTGCTTCAAGGATTTATTTTCTCACTCCCAATTCAAGTTGACTGTAAAACTGAAATACATACAACAAAAGATGATTCCAAAGAAAATTCTGAATATATTTTAAGTATCTCTAAATATCTCTTACTTCTCTTTACATCTAGTTTATAAATAGTAAATAAATATTCTCTTTTCAACTTTATAATTAACTTTGTCCATGTAAAATGGCACATTGTAATGACTAAATAAAAAACCTCTCTTAAACCCCTTTTAGAAATGCTTCTTTTAACAGTATAATGGCACCATCTGCTGGACAAAGAAGCGTACTACGTGCAAAGTTGAGAGCACCAGTCAGGCCGGGGCCGGTGTCACTTTCGCTACCGTGGAACGCCCAAAGTTTAACGAAAAGTCACAATTTTCGCAGTGAACGACCAAAACACTTATAAGTACATCCAGAAAAATTTGAAGAGAATCCAAAGACCCCGAAAGGAACGGCAGCTCACACAACAAACATCATATATTTTGTAACGATTCTTGTCCACAGTGGGTGGCGCTACAATAATTGTATGAATATTGTCATATGGATGTGTTCAGATAGGGACCAGCAACAATACTGTAAAGTGTGATGCACTTTGGACTGAATTAAAAGCACATATAATTCTACTTCCTGTTTAATCGCGCGTCATCAAATAGTAAGAAATTTTTTGAGGGCCCAGAACACCCACGCCACTTCGACGAAAAGTCATTTTTATTTTCTCAATAAATTGCCTATACTTGTAACTATCTATTTCCACATTTTGAAGTCAATCTGACAAGGTTAAATGCCTCTGTCCCCCACATTCCAAAACCAAGATTTTTCAATTTCGAGGTGTTTTTTCAACTTTGCAGACAAAATAGCAGACTTCCTGTTGGGTTTAGACTATGGCTCCAAGAGACTTTTTTGTGCGTCCTGGGATGTTACATAAATGTGACATATTTCCAGATTTTTAGACGCAACGGGCTTCCGGGGCTGTTCCGTTGAAAATTTGTAGGTGGCGCTACAGAGCCATTTTGCCACAACCGTGCTGGGGGCACTTACTCAGATCATTATTGGACGCAAACGGATCTCTGTGCCCATTTTCAGGACTTTTCGCGCATGTATGACGGACTACTGATTTTCCGCCTGGGCAGAAAAACGAGAAAAATAATAATAATAATAATAATAATAATAATAATAATAATAATAATAATAATAATAATAAACAGTACGAAAACAATAGGGTCCTTGCAACTCCGTTGCATGGCCCCGTTGGGCCCCTGCACTTCGTTGCTCGGGCCCTAATAATAATAATAATAATAATAATAATAATAATAATAATAATAATAATAAACAGTACGAAAACAATAGGGTCCTTGCAACTCCGTTGCATGGCCCCGTTGGGCCCCTGCACTTCGTTGCTCGGGCCCTAATAATAATAATAATAAACAGTACGAAAACAATAGGGTCCTTGCAACTCCGTTGCATGGCCCCGTTGGGCCCCTGCACTTCGTTGCTCGGGCCCTAATAATAAACAGTACGAAAACAATAGGGTCCTTGCAACTCCGTTGCATGGCCCCGTTGGGCCCCTGCACTTCGTTGCTCGGGCCCTAATAATAATAATAATAAACAGTACGAAAACAATAGGGTCCTTGCAACTCCGTTGCATGGCCCCGTTGGGCCCCTGCACTTCGTTGCTCGGGCCCTAATAATAATAAACAGTACGAAAACAATAGGGTCCTTGCAACTCCGTTGCATGGCCCCGTTGGGCCCCTGCACTTCGTTGCTCGGGCCCTAATTAAAGCTGCAAGCAGCGTTGAGCGGGCCCTCGCACCCCGCGCCCGTCGGCGACCGGCAAGGACGGGGTCACTGCAGTTCCCAGGGCAGAGGGTAATATTCTCCCCTCCCTGAATCTATTGTATGCAGTTTGGCAGACAGCTAACAGTTCTCCAATGCGAGGCAAAGTCTTCTTTCTTCAAGGACTTATTTTGTCACTCCCAATTGAAGTTTACTGTTAAACTGAAGTATATACAATAAAAGATAAATAATAATAACTTTATTTATATAGCACCTTTCTAAAACAAGTTACAAGGTGCTGTACAACAAACAGGCAGGTCAGATGCCTGACAACAATCATAAAAAAAAATTATAAAACCCTCAAGAGAAATAAAAACAACCCCAACAGAATTAAAAAGATGATTCAATATAAAATTATGAATATATTTTCAGTATCTCTAAGTATCTCTCACTTCTCTTTACATCTACTTTATTAATAAAAAATAAATAATCTCTTTACAACTTTATAATTTACTTAAGATTAATTTATGAACACACAATGTCCATGTATAATGGCACATTGTAATGAGTAAGACATACACTTCTCCTAAACCCTTTTTAGAAATGCTTCACTTAACAGATGAAATGGCACCATCTGGTGGACAAAGTAGCGTACTACGTGCAAAGACGAGGGAATCACTCAGACAGGGGCAGGTTTCACTTTCACTACCATAACATGCCCAAAGTTTAACGAAAAGTCACAATTTCCAAAGACCCTGAAAGGAACAGCAGCTCATACAACAGACATCAGATTTTCCCAAAATTTCACAACATTTCCTGTTCACAGTAGGTGGCACTACAATAATTGTATTAATATTGTCATATGGATGTGTTCAGATAGGGACCGGCAACAATACTGTAAAGTTTGATGCACTTTGGACTGAATTAAAGCACATATAATACTACTACCTGTTACATCCCGCGTCATCAAATATTAAGACATTTTTGAGGGGCCAGAACACCCACGGCACTTTGACGAAAAGTCAATTTTTTTTTCTCAGGACACTGCCTATACTTGCAACTATCTATTTCAATCTGAAGTCAATCGGACAAGGATAAATGTCTGTGCCCCCCCACATTCCAAAACCAAGATTTTTCAATTTCAAGTTTTTTTTTTTCAGTTTTGTGTACAAAATAGCAGCTAATTGCTAATATGCTATTCGCTAACATGCTAATGCTGCCACTAATGCTACCACCAATTTCTACCACTAAAAATTAGCATTAGCCGCTAATGTTAGCAATTAGCATGATGTGCTAGCCAATTATTTTAACATTGGTTTAGTGTTAGCATGACTTTTAAGCCACTAAAAATTAAGTAGATGCTAATTGCTAACATGCTAATGCTAACATGCTAATTGCTAATATGCTATTCGCTAACATGCTAATGCTGCCACTAATGCTACCACCAATTTCTAGCTACTAAAAATTAGCATTAGCCGCTAATGTTAGCAATTAGCATGACGCGCTAGCCAATGACAGACAGACACCTGTCATTGTTCAACTTGGGTGCCAAAAGCCAAAATGGCCGCCCCACAGACCAGTTACTTAAGTTAGAATTTTCTCGGAGTGGGCTGTTTCCATTAACATTGCCCCAAAATGGCCGCCCTACAGACCAGTTACTTATGTTTTCCCGCCTCTTTCTGTGGAGCCCCTGGTTGCCACGGTTACCAGTTTGAATATCAGTTAGAAAAGGACTAGAGTGGGCGAAAATGCTGAAACCATGGCCTCGAACAGGAAGGCCTTGTGGCCAAACCGTGTGTCCAATCGTTGAACCGACTTCACTTTGGGCATCTTGAGGCTTTCCTGAACGTCTAGATATGCAGTTTCTGGGTAAAATGTAGAAATGTGAGCTATTTAAAGCGATTTAAAACAAAGGATTGCTTCTACTTTGCTCCACAAATTTAACATTGCAGTCTATGGAGCGAGGAAGGGGTTTGCTGGCGCAGCTTTGCGTCTCACGCCAAAACTATAAGACTTACAGCTTTAGCAGACAAATTGTGAGCGAGAAGACACATTTTCCTACGTTTCTATGTATTAATTATGTCTGTGGTGTGAAATTTGTGGCCACGGGAGCAGTTTCTGTTTTATTTTTTGCCTAATTTTCTTCTCTCTTCTCACTCTAGCTGTCCCTCTAGCACGAACATTCCGCGCAATACACACCCATTATAAACCCCGAAATTTGAGTAAAAACCTACACCGCTTTGAGGCTTAATGGTTTAAAAACGGTAAAAGGTGTCGATAAGTGAAGGGAATCTCTGAAGAGAAGACAAGAGTGTCTACGTTTTAAAGTTTAAAATAAGTCTCTGGGTGAAAGTATGCCAGAGCAGTTGATTGTTGAAAATGCCTGTTGATTTTTGGGGTCTCCCATTCATTTGAATGGGAAATTTTTCGCCTTTTTTCGCGAATAAATTCGCGAAAAACTCGTCAATTGCTTATCCAAGTAATAGCATAGGATTCGGGATCAAAACACACGTTTCGATATATCATGTGTTGGGGTCCTCTGGCCGGTTAGGGCCGCATTAATCGGCGAAAAAGGGCGGAAAATGAATAATAATAATAACTAGAAAATTCCCGCGGAAATTTTTGAAGTGCCGAGTGGGCTGTTGCCATTAGCGGCTAATGTTAGCAATTAGCATGACGCGCTAGCCACTAACTTTAGCATTAGTTTAGTGTTAGCATGTCTCTTTAGACACTAAAAATGAAATACATGCTAATTGTTAGCATGCTAATGCTAACATGCTTATTGCTTATATGCTATTCGCCAACATGCTAATGCTGCCACTAATGCAACCACCAATTTCTAGCCACTAAAAATTTGCATTAGCCGCTATTGTTAGCAATTAGCATGACGCGCTAGCCACTAATTTTAGCATTGGTTTAGTGTTAGCATGTCTTTTTAGACACTAAAAATTAAATACATGCTAATTGTTAGCATGCTAATGCTAACATGCTAATTGCTAATATGCTATTCGCTAACATGCTAATGCTGCCACTAATGCTACCACCAATTTCTACCACTAAAAATTAGCATTAGCCGCTAATGTTAGCAATTAGCATGATGCGCTAGCCAATTATTTTAACATTGGTTTAGTGTTAGCATGACTTTTAAGCCACTAAAAATTAAGTAGATGCTAATTGCTAACATGCTAATGCTAACATGCTAATTGCTAATATGCTATTCGCTAACATGCTAATGCTGCCACTAATGCTACCACCAATTTCTAGCTACTAAAAACTTGGGTGCCAAAAGCCAAAATGGCCGCCCCACAGACCAGTTACTTCAGTTAGAAGTTTCCAGTGGGCTGTTTCCATTAACATTGCCCCAAAATGGCCGCCCTACAGACCAGTTACTTAAGTTTTCCCGCCTCTTTCTGTGAAGCCCCTGGTTGCCACGGTTACCAGTTTGAATATCAGTTAGAAAAGGACTAGAGTGGGCGAAAATGCTGAAACCACGGCCTCGAACAGGAAGGCCTTGTGGCCAAACCGTGTGTCCAATCGTTGAACCAACTTCACTTTGGGCATCTTGAGGCTTTCCTGAACGTCTAGATATGCAGTTTGTGGGTAAAATGTAGAAATGTGAGCTATTTAAAGCGATTTAAAACAAAGGATTGCTTCTGCTTTGCTCCAGAAATTTAACATTGCAGTCTATGGAGCGAGGAAGGGGTTTGCTGGCGCAGCTTTGCGTCTCACGCCAAAACTATAAGACTTACAGCTTCAGCGGACAAATTGTGAGCGAGAAGACAAATTTTCCTACGTTTCTATGTATAAATTATGTCTGTGGTGTGAAATTTGTGGCCACGGGAGCAGTTTCTATTTTATTTTTTGCCTAATTTTCTTCTCTCTTCTCACTCTGGCAGTTGGTGTCTCACCCTCTGGCGCGAACATTCCGCGCAATACACACCCATTATAAACCCCCGAAATCTGAGTAAAACCCTTCACCGCTTTGAGGCTTCATGGTTTAAAAACGGTAAAAGGTGTCGATAAGTGAAGGGAATCTCTGAAGAGAAGACAAGAGTGCCTACATTTTACAGTTCCAATGAAGTCTCTGGGTGAAAGTATGCCAGAGCAGTTGATTGTTGAAAATGCCTGTTGATCTTTCTTTTTTTTTCGGGGACTCCCATTCATTTGAATGGGAAATTTTTCGCCGTTTTTCGCGAATAAATTCGCGAATAAATTCGCGAAAAACTCACCAATCGCTTATTCAAGTAATAGCCCGGGATTCGGGATCAAAACACACGTTTAGATATATCATGTGTTGGGGTCCTCTGGCCGGTTCGGGCCGCATTAATCGGCGAAAAAGGGCGGAAAATGAATAATAACTAGAAAATTCCCGCGGAAATTTTTGAAGTGCCGAGTGGGCTGTTGCCATTAGCTGCTAATGTTAGCAATTAACATGACGCGCTAGCCACTAACTTTAGCATTAGTTTAGTGTTAGCATGTCTCTTTAGACACTAAAAATGAAATACATGCTAATTGTTAGCATGCTAATGCTAACATGCTAATTGCTAATATGCTATTCGCCAACATGCTAATGCTGCCACTAATGCTACCACCATTTTCTAGCCACTAAAAATTAGCATTAGCCGCTAATGTTAGCAATTAGCATGACGCGCTAGCCACTAATTTTAGCATTGGTTTAGTGTTAGCATGACTTTTAAGCCACTAAAAATTAAGTAGATGCTAATTGCTAACATGCTAATGCTAACATGCTAATTGCTAATATGCTATTCGCTAACATGCTAATGCTGCCACTAATGCTACCACCAATTTCTAGCTACTAAAAATTAGCATTAGCCGCTAATGTTAGCAATTAGCATGACGCGCTAGCCAATGACAGACAGACACCTGTCATTGTTCAACTTGGGTGCCAAAAGCCAAAATGGCCGCCCCACAGACCAGTTACTTCAGTTAGAAGTTTCCAGTGGGCTGTTTCCATTAACATTGCCCCAAAATGGCCGCCCTACAGACCAGTTACTTATGTTTTCCCGCCTCTTTCTGTCGAGCCCCTGGTTGCCACGGTTACCAGTTTGAATATCAGTTAGAAAAGGACTAGAGTGGGCGAAAATGCTGAAACCACGGCCTCGAACAGGAAGGCCTTGTGGCCAAACCGTGTGTCTAATCGTTGAACCGACTTCACTTTGGGCATCTTGAGGCTTTCCTGAACGTCTAGATATGCAGTTTGTGGGTAAAATGTAGAAATGTGAGCTATTTAAAGCGATTTAAAACAAAGGATTGCTTCTGCTTTGCTCCAGAAATTTAACATTGCAGTCTATGGAGCGAGGAAGGGGTTTGCTGGCGCAGCTTTGCGTCTCACGCCAAAACTATAAGACTTACAGCTTCAGCGGACAAATTGTGAGCGAGAAGACAAATTTTCCTACGTTTCTAAGTATAAATTATGTATGTGGTGTGAAATTTGTGGCCACGGGAGCAGTTTCTATTTTATTTTTTGCCTAATTTTCTTCTCTCTTCTCACTCTGGCAGTTGGTGTCTCACCCTCTGGCGCGAACATTCCGCGCAATACACACCCATTATAAACCCCCGAAATCTGAGTAAAACCCTTCACCGCTTTGAGGCTTCATGGTTTAAAAACGGTAAAAGGTGTCGATAAGTGAAGGGAATCTCTGAAGAGAAGACAAGAGTGCCTACATTTTACAGTTTCAATGAAGTCTCTGGGTGAAAGTATGCCAGAGCAGTTGATTGTTGAAAATGCCTGTTGATCTTTCTTTTTTTTTCGGGGACTCCCATTCATTTGAATGGGAAATTTTTTGCCGTTTTTCGCGTATAAATTCGCGAATAAATTCGCGAAAAACTCACCAATCGCTTATTCAAGTAATAGCCCGGGATTCGGGATCAAAACACACGTTTCGATATATCATGTGTTGGGGTCCTCTGGCCGGTTCGGGCCGCATTAATCGGCGAAAAAGGGCAGAAAATGAATAATAATAAGTAAAAATAAAACTGCAAAGAAACACGCAGAAGATCAAGAGTGGCCTCTTGACATAGGCACTCGGCACTAATAAGTAAAAATAAAACTGCAAAGAAACACGCAGAAGATCAAGAGTGGCCTCGTGCCTATGGCACGAGGCCCCTCCTCCCTATGGGAGGAGGGGCCTCTTGACATAGGCACTCGGCACTAACTAGAAAATTCCCGCGGAAATTTTTAAAGTGCCGAGTGGGCTGTTGCCATTAGCTGCTAATGTTAGCAATTAGCGTGATGCGCTAGCCACTAACGTTAGCATTAGTTTAGTGTTAGCATGTCTCTTTAGACACTAAAAATTAAATACATTCTAATTGTTAGCATGCTAATGCTAACATGCTAATTGGTAATATGCTATTCGCCAACATGCTAATGCTGCCACTAATGCATCCACCAATTCGTAGCCACTAAAAATTAGCATTAGCCGCTAATGTTAGCAATTAGCATGAGGCGCTAGCCACTAATTTTAGCATTGGTTTAGTGTTAGCATGTCTTTTTAGACACTAAAAATTAAATACATGCTAATTGTTAGCATGCTAATGCTAACATGCTAATTGCTAATATGCTATTCGCCAACATTGCTAATGCTGCCACTAATTCTACCACCAATTTCTAGCTACTAAAAATTAGCATTAGCCGCTAATGTTAGCAATTAGCATGACGCGCTAGCCAATGACAGACAGACACCTGTCATTGTTCAACTTGGGTGCCAAAAGCCAAAATGGCCGCCCCACAGACCAGTTACTTCAGTTAGAAGTTTCCAGAGTGGGCTGTTTCCATTAACATTGCCCCAAAATGGCCGCCCTACAGACCAGTTACTTATGTTTTCCCGCCTCTTTCTGTGGAGCCCCTGGTTGCCATGGTTACCAGTTTGAATATCAGTTAAAAAAACGACTAGAGTGGGCGAAAATGCTGAAACCACGGCCTCGAACAGGAAGGCCTTGTGGCCAAACCGTGTGTCCAATCGTTGAACCGACTTCACTTTGGGCATCTTGAGGCTTTCCTGAACGTCTAGATATGCAGTTTGTGGGTAAAATGTAGAAATGTGAGCTATTTAAAGCGATTTAAAACAAAGGATTGCTTCTGCTTTCCTCCACAAATTTAACATTGCAGTCTATGGAGCGAGGAAGGGGTTTGCTGGCGCAGCTTTGCGTCTCACGCCAAAACTATAAGACTTACAGCTTTAGCAGACAAATTGTGAGCGAGAAGACACATTTTCCTACGTTTCTATGTATAAATTATGTCTGTGGTGTGAAATCTGTGGCCACGGGAGCAGTTTCTGTTTTATTTTTTGCCTAATTTTCTTCTCTCTTCTCACTCTAGCTGTCCCTCTAGCGCGAACATTCCGCGCAATACACACCCATTATAGACCCCGAAATTTGAGTAAAAACCTACACTGCTTTGAGGCTTAATGGTGTAAAAACGGTAAAAGGTGTCGATAAGTGAAGGGAATCTCTGAAGAGAAGACAAGAGTGTCTACGTTTTAAAGTTTAAAATAAGTCTCTGGGTGAAAGTATGCCAGAGCAGTTGATTGTTGAAAATGCCTGTTGATTTTTGGGGTCTCCCATTCATTTGAATGGGAAATTTTTCGCCTTTTTTCACGAATAAATTCGCGAAAAACTCGTCAATCGCTTATCCAAGTAATAGCATAGGATTCGGGATCATGGGAGGAGGGGCCTCTTGACATAGGCACTCGGCACTAATAAAACTGCAAAGAAACACGCAGAAGATCAAGAGTGGCCTCGTGCCTATGGCACGAGGCCCCTCCTCCCTATGGGAGGAGGGGCCTCTTGACATAGGCACTCGGGAATAAATAATAAACAGTACGAAAACAGTAGGGTCCTTGCAACTCCGTTGCATGGCCCCGTTGGGCGCCTGCACTTCGTTGCTCGGGCCCTAATAATAATAATAATAATAAATTTTATTTATTGGTGCATTTCAAAACACCTGAGGTCACTGTACAAGTACAACAGGGTTTAAAATACATAACAGACATCAAAAGCATTCAAAAAATACACAGACTAAAATATCAGATAAAAATATAAAATATTTGGTTAAAAAAAAAATCTGGAGAGAGTGACAGTCAGGGGGGGTATGCTTGCAGGATTTTGGGTTGTGGGTTTTGAGATAGGATTAAAAAAAGCCAGTGTGTTAATGTTACGCCTGTTGGCTCTGGACCCCATGGTGGTCATGCGGGTATGAGGGATGATAAAGCTGATGGATGATGTTGATCTAAGAATCTGGCTGGGTGTGTTGATGTGGAGAAGTTCACTCAGATTAGGAGGGACGAGTTTGTGGAGGGCTTTGAATGTTGTGAGGAGAATTTATAGGTGATGTGATGTGTGATGGGGAGCCAGTGAAGCTGCTGGAGAACAGGGGCGATGTGATGAAACGAAGGGGCCCTGGTGATAGATGAAACGTTGAAAACATTTGACTAGTGGTGTTGGAAAGGGGGTCGGACTGACAGGTGCATGATTTATGTTTTCTGATCAGTTCCAATACATCACCAACAGAGGGAAGGTGGAAATTAGAGAAAGGTCAAAAGGAAGGGGGTGGGGGAACAGAAGCGAATGCATTGAGAGAGATGTGAGAGACCAGTTGCTGATGGATAAAATTATTAAATTATTATTATTAAATTATAAATTATTAAATTAGTATCTGTTCGTTAACAGACCCTTGTCATGTGAGTTTTTATCTTACATGAAAAGCGTCAAGCATGAAGTGCAGACCATTTACTATTAGCTACACTAAAAGTTCAAAAACTTGACAGACATGTTTGCATGTTTAATTACACTGTACTGTGATTAAAACACTGCTTTGAGGACACCTGTTTCACCTGTGATGCGGCCAATCTTCCCCTTCAGATTTGCTCCTACAAATCCAGCCAAGTGAGCTCCCAGACTCACACCAATGAGATGGATGGAGCTCAGAGGGGCTCCTTCCTCCTGCAGACACACAATATTCAAAACCCACCATTACAGTCAAGGTACCTGTTTCTATTGTCTTTTCATTTAACTTTCACTTTCTGCTGGTTGATCTGCTTTTAGATACTATAAGACATTTAAATCTAAAATAAACAGGCGGAAAACATGAAATAGGCTTAGCCTGTTTCCACATTAGCCTGACAAACCTATCTAACATCAATCAGGTGGCCATAGATCATTTGAAGTATCAATGGATGCCGCTCTTTTTGCTGCAAGCCTACAGCTCCTGTTAAGCTGCATCTCCCAAACATCTTTACCTTCATGGTCATAATGAAGTCAGTCAGATTGTGAGCAGCCTCCCTGGTGTAAGTCACAGCGGTGAAATAGTTGAGGTTGGCTGCGCCTTTGTTCCAATCCACCACGATGATGTTCATGTCTTCCTGCTCAGCCAACAGGTGCACTATATGGTTGATCCAGATAGGGGGTGCCCCAGTGGGCCGGTAGCCATGGATGACAAAGGCAGTGGAACGGGAGAGGTCGAAGAGCTGCTGGGAGGAGGGGTGGTGGTGGTTAAGCTCGCGGCCACAGTCAAGGTTGGACCGGGTGTAGAGCAGCAGCCGGACGTACAAGCTTGTTCCCATGAAGCAGTGGGAAAGGTTGAGGTCTGTAAAGTTATCGCAGGACTCACTCTCATCCTCACCTGGGAGCACAGAGGACAGAACTTATTTTACAGAAGCTCAACATAGTGGTTTATCCATGGCACTAAGAAACAGAGTCAATCATAGTTAGGGACTCAACTTTGACTTGAGCTGCATCTCCCAAAGCCATTTTTATGTTTCCTGCTCTCATCTCACAGATCATGAAATGTTTCTCAAATGAAACCAACATTTAGATCCAACATTCTCACAACCCCTGATGGCCACTGTAGTCATGTCTCTGCAAATGCTGGATTTTAACAGTTGTTTCTCGAGATGCCTCCATTGGGAATGGATTATTCTCCAGCAAAGATCTGCCAGGTCAATCAAATCATTTGGGTGGACTTTATGTGGTGACGGACAGAAGAGTACCAATGATGCATTCATAACGGCGGGTTACGTTGTAACCTGTGTTCTCTGAGTGAAGAGACTATCTCTCCACTCCGTTACATATTCCATATGTACGGGGAATGACCCCCCTGCATGTCAGGGTACGTGGATACTTCTTTAAGACACACCGGCTCGCCCGGTCACGCCCCCAGGTTAGCCTATAAAGCACCTGTGCTGGCGTGAAATCAGTGGTAGTTTGATCGACACTGGCCTCCGAGCGGCTGTAAGAGCTGGAGAGATAGTCTCTTCACTCAGAGAACACAGGTTACAACGTAACCCGCCGTTCTCTATCGTCTCGAGACTATCTCTCCACTCCGTTACATATTCCATATGTACGGGGAACTCTTTAAGACACCCCGAGAGGAGGCGGTGCAGCCCCCTAATCCAAAGGCAAACGTGCAAATATGAACTATATACAATGCACACTATTTACGTACCACCCAGGCCAAGGCGCGCAAGTCGCAAAGCCAAACCTGAGAGGCAGAGGGCTGCTCGGGTCGGCCCGCAAGACGCAGGATGGACCCAAGAACACAGGAAAAGGCCCCGCAAGTCGCAACGGCCAATTACTGGAAAGAGGGGGTGACCACTCAGGCCAACCGACTCTGCCGGTCGAGAGCCAACAGGTAATGGGGAGGGAGGCACAGCCGATGCTCCCTAGGAGTCCCACCCAGCACCCTGTCCCCAAAGGAAGGGGTGGCCGCGACGCTTATGCGGTAAAACCTTGAAAAGGTGGACTGAGATGACCATGTGGCTGCAGCACTTATGGTGGCCAGCGAGGCTCCCGGCCACAAGGGCCATGAGGTGGCCACACACCGAGTTGAGTGTGCCCGAACCCTGGGTGGGACAGGCATACCAGAAAGTGCCACAACCCAGTGGGACAGCCTTAGTAGACAGGGGCCTCCCCAAACGACTGGTGTCGAAACAGATGAAGAGCTGGTCAGACTTCCTGACAGCCTTAGTGCGCCGGATATATTCCTTCAAGGCCCTAACTGGACACAGCACAGATTGGTGTTACGCAGTCTCCCCATCTCCTCCAGAGGGGGGTGCCACGTAGTTCCACCGACTGAGATAAGTGAAACTCGGAAAAAACCTTAGGCAGGAAAGCCGGGTCGGGGTGGAGGACCACGCTTGACCCATCAGGTGAGAACCTGCAGCAGTACTGTGGACCAGAAGTCATGAAACAGAAACCAAGGCAGTTAAAGGGAAAGACTTTACTGCAGCAGCCCCGAGGGGCTCGAAGGGAGGGTCCCCAAGCGCATTGAGAACCACGTCCAGATCTCATGGAGGGACCGTGGGTCTAGTCCTGCAAACCGTAGCCGCTGTGCGCCTTTAAGGAACCGTGAAATCAAGGAGCAACTGGCCTCACTCAGAGCGTGCTCACCGCCACACACTGCCTTGATCGCCACCAGCATACCTCGGAGGGTAACGGCGGACTTTTCGGCATCCAGCTGGCGCTGCAAGAGCAGTAGGATGTCCTTTGCCGTGGCTGAATAGGGGTACACCTGGTGGGCCCCACACTAGGCAAAAAAACACCCCCCAGCGATAGGAGTGGGCCATCCTAGTAGATGGTGCCCTTGCTTCCTGCATAGTCCTCACCACTGGTGCTGGCAGACCTAGATCCAGGAGACTGTCTCCCTCAGGGACCAGGCCGCCAGTCTGAGCCCTGTTGGGAAGGGGTGGAACAGGGTAACACTTGCCTGAGACAGCAAGTCCCTGCGCTGTGGGAGTACCCACGGCATGCCATGCAGGACCATGTGTCGGCTCTCTGGAGGCGAACAGGTCGAACTCTGCCGTGCCGAGGCAACCCCAGATCTGCTCCACCACCTGCGGATGGAGCCTCCATTCCCTGGACAAGGGCCCCATCTCGACACGCTGTCTGCGGCCGTGTTCAATGACGCTGGCACGTGTACTGCTTTGAGCGAGCAGAAGAGGGGGTGGGGCCCATGTGAGCAACCTGGTTGCCAGTTTGCACAAGATGGGGGAGCCCAGACGCCCCTGTGTGTTGATGTAGGCAGCCGTCACCGTGCTGACGGTCCTGACAATGACAGGGTGGTGTCTCAGTCTCGGTAGGAACTGGTTAAGTGCAAGACAGACGGCTCACAACTCCAGGACATTTATGTGCTGGGTTGTCCAAGGGCCAGTCAGCAACCGCTGACCCCCCAGCCCTCGTGGACGGTGCCCCAGCCTGCTAAGGATGCTTCGGTGGAGACCACTTGGCGATAGACCAGTGGTCCCAGAGCACTCCCTTGTCATATGTTGTCCGAAACTCTCCAGTGAAGGACCGTTGGACAGGTCTCATATGCAGCAGGCCTAGAGGGACTACTTGCACCATCGTCGCCATCGAGCCCATAAGGCGAAGGCAGAGCCCCCAGCTGGCCTGAGAACGCAGCTGGAAGTGGCTGAGGCAGGCTCTGAAGGCCTGACGCCCCTTCTGTGACAACACAATGGTAGCAGTCCTGGGGTCCAGGACTGTGCTTAGAAACGTCGTACCTGGGCAGGCTGGGGCCTGCTATCTCGTAATTGAGGCGCAGCCCCAAGCCCTGAATGTGCTCCAAGAGCAGGGCCACGTGACTGTGGCCCTGCTCCTCTGAGACTGCACAGGCCAGCCAATCGTCGAGGTAAGTGAGGATTCCCAGTCCTCGACGCCTCAGTGGTACAAGGACCACATCCCTGCATGAAGTAAATGTACGGGGGGCCAGGGAAATGCCAAAAGGCAAGACCCGAAATTCGAGCCCTAGAAGGCGAACCACAGGAAACGCCAGTGCCCCTTCCAGATGGTCTTGAATCTGGAAGAATGCATCCCTGAGGTCGATGGTGGCAAACCAATCTCCCGCAGCGATGGGCTGCCTCACCCTGGGGACTGTCAGCATCCTGCATCACAGGGGGCGAAGCTGCACCTGTTGAGCCCCCCTGAGGTCCAGAACAGGACGAAGCCCCTTGTCCTGTTTGGGACCAAAAAATAGAGGGAGAAAAACCCAGCCTGGTGATCTCCCTGGTCCACCTGCCGTATGCCCCCCCCCCGAAGGGGGGACGGCCCGGCCCGCAGAAGTTCCGCGGGCCGAGCCGTCCCCCCCCCCGGAGAAGGGGGCCACAGAGGGCCGCTCACATTGGTGAAAGTGGCCAATTGTCATATGGAGTCAGTGAAGAAACGGCGGTAACCCTGTGTCATGGTGGATACAACCCATGGGTCCGCCCCCAAGTCCAGCCACGCCTCCCTGAACTGGTCGACAGGGGAGGCTGGCTACCTGGGGCCTAGGGACTAGACAGGAGGGGGGTGGCTGCCTGGAAGACCCCCAGCCTTAGGTGATGGTGTCCCGCCCCTTGCTTGATGCCGGGTGTTTCGCCTACGGAGAGCGTCCAGCTGTGGCCTGAGGTCTCCTGGTCCACATGCCGGGACCTCAGGTGTTGGACGAGGGGCAGACGCTATTTGTGCCTGTCTTGAACCCCTGGAGCGCTTCTCTCTTTTCTGCAGGACGACAACAACAGTACTGCACCTATCTGACAGGTGCTACAGACGTGTGGGGGTCAGAGGTCAGAGGTCAGAGGTCACCAAGAGGGTCCCCAAGACCTCCCGAGCGCAGTGGCGATTTTCCTGTGCCAGTTGCAGCAGCCTAGTAGCATCTGGCCAACACCGCTGAGGGGCACAGGAAGCCTGAAAAGGCAATCGCGATCCCCCTGCTGGAGCTGGGACTGAGACAGCCACAAGAGGCGTCTGACCACCCAAAAGGATGCCAGAGCCTACCTGCGTCTCCGCCTGCTCCTTCATAACTGAGGAGAGGCATGAGGAAGCTGCCTGAAGCTCGCCCACAACACCAGATCCCCTTGAACCATCCTGTAGCTGACGAGACAGCTGGAAACGTACAGGGACATGATCGCTCCAGTGTTAACCCGGCTGGTCTGAGTAGCCATGACTCTGTGCAGCTTGGCAAGCAGGCCGTCCATAACCCTGCAATTCTTGCTAGGGCAGGAGGCTCTGCCGAGAGCAGAGCCGGAGGGAGAGGCCAGCGGAGCAAGAACTGGGTCCAACGGCAAACTGGTTGCAAACCCGGTCTTTGAAGTCGGGTAGGAGAGGGATCTGGGCCGAAACGGGGCGCATATCCACATCCTCCTGAAACCGAGAGGTGGGCGCTGAGGGTTTCTCCGGCAGGGCAACATCCAAGGCTCTGGTTGCCCTGCTAATAACCCCAGCGAAATGGTGGGCCACCTCCACATTCTGGGTGTCGCCTGGCAGGTGCTGCCCCTGTGAGGCTGGGCTGTTGAAGGCCCAGGCCCAGAGGTTTCCTAGCAGAACGAAAGGCTACGTTGTAACCTTGGTTCTCTGAGTGAAGACTAACTCTCCACTCCGTTACATACCATATGCACGGAGTGGGAGGGGCCAGCGTGGTTGGCCGGGGTGGCTGAGCCCCGGACGCGTCAGCTTGCGAGCCTCTGAGTGAAGACTAACTCTCCACTCCGTTACATACCATATGCACGGAGTGGGAGGGGCCAGCGTGGTTGGCCGGGGTGGCTGAGCCCCGGTGAAGACTAACTCTCCACTCGGTTACATACCATATGCACGAAGTGGGAGGGGCCAGAGTGGGAGGGGCCAGCGTGGTTGGCCCGGACGCGTACGCTTGCGAGCCGCAAGCCGTAACAGCCGTGGCAGCCGCTGCCGAGCGCGTTAGCTCGCGAGACGCGGGCAATACACCGGAGCGGCTCTGACAGTTTTACCCCTAACTTCATCAGAGAGGGGCAGGCCTGCCCGCTTAGCACCGAAGGTGACACCTGGTCGGTTCTTTTTCTTTCTTTTTTTTCACAGCACACACTCAACGTGCCCATCTGCTAGGGACATGGGACCACACAACTAAGACAGCAGAGTCCCTGCCGACTTGCCATCCTTTTTTTTTTTTTTTTTGGCCTTGCAAACTCCACACAGTAAAGCCAGCCGGCCCATGGATTCGAACCGGTGACCTAATTGCTGTGAGGCATCAGCGCTAACCACCTCGCCACTGTGCCGTCCCTGTGTGTGGCGGGGGCGGGGCCAGCGGCAGTGACAAGGAGGACCACTTCCTTGTTTATCGTGTGGAGATAGCCCTCGTGCTAGCGCTCTGGAAGCCAGTTCGCTAGCTATTAATGCTTTGTTGTTTTTTTTTTACTTTGTTCAAGCCGTCCTTGCCTCCGGCAGGCGGCTGTTTCGGCAGACTTCTCAGCCCGCACCCACAAGGGCCCCCGCCGAACGCGTTAGCCCGCAGACGCGAGCAATACGCAGGTGAGGAGGCAATGCCGGGTCGGGCGGCTGAGGCGGCTGGCTGCAGAGTGGACGTCTGCGCTCAGCCGGAACTCCCCGGACGCGTCAGCCCGCGAGACGCAAGCAATACGCCGGTGAGGACCACTGCCCCAGGTGACACTCAGCGCGTGTCCCCCCGAGCGCGTCAGCTCACGAGCCGCGAGCAATACGCCGGTGAGGACCACTGCCAACCCAGGTGACACTCAGCGTGTGTCCCCCCGAGCGCGTCAACTCACGAGCCGCGAGCAATATGCCGGTGAGGACCACTGCCAACCCAGGTGACACTCAGCGCGAATTCCCCAAGCGCGTTAGCTCACGAGACGCAAGCGATACGCCGGTAAGGAACCGCCGTGTAGCCGCTGCCGAGCGCGTTAGCTCACGAACCGCAAGCAATACGCCGGTAAGGGCTGACACTCCTTAGAGACACCGCCACCGGGGAAAGCCACCGATGAAAGCGTGAAACAACATGAATAAAACAAAGGAAAGGATCAGCATCCAGGGTGGCTGCCCGTAGACAGGCACCTCCAAAAAGGTAAGTGGATACCTGCTGTACTTTCATCTACTTTGTTTTCTTGCTTTTCGGATTATAACTCTGCACCCTGACTGAGGTGGAGATCAAACAATCACTGATTTCACGCCAGCACAGGTGCTTTATAGGCTAACCTGGGGGCGTGACCGGGCGAGCCGGTGTGTCTTAAAGAAGTATCCACGTACCCTGACATGCAGGGGGGTCATTCCCCGTACATATGGAATATGTAACGGAGTGGAGAGATAGTCTCGAGACGATAGAGAACACCTCTGCTGAGCACAGTTGAATTCAATTTGATCACAACTAAAAGTGTGATGGTTCTGGGTTTCTGTGTTTCACGTTTTGAGTTTCATGTTTCGTGTCCTGTTTCCTGTTTTACTTTGTTAAGTTTTTGATTTCCTGTGTTTCCTGTCCTTGTTTCGTGTTGATTAGTTCATTAGTGTCACCTGTGTCTCATCACCCCTTGGTTCCTCGTGTCTGTATATATGGCCCTGGCTTCCCCTTTGTTCCTGTCGCGTCATTCCCTACCAATGGTCGGTTTCCCTGCGTGTCTCCCTATGTATGGTTCCCCTGTGTTTCTGTTTCCAGTGTTTTTTGTTCCTCTGTGTCTTCCAGCTTCTCAAGTATTTTTGCCTTCAGTTTTGTTGTTTTACCCCTTTGTTTTTTCCTGCTGTCGAGCAGCGCCTTTTGTTCCCTTTTTATTTTTTTAAACGTTAGTTTCACCTCCACCAGCCTCCTCTTCCATTTGTCCTGCACTTGGGTCCTACCACCTCACCGGACGTCACCGTAACAAAAAGGCTCTGATTGGTTAGAGGGTTAATCCAATTGATGGATTGGGGTATTTTTTTCCTCTGTATCACTGAAATCAAAATGATGTTGTTGTGTCTGACAAGTAGACAGAAGACGAAGAGATCACCTAAATCACCTAAATTGCAAAGATGCAAAAACTGTTAAAAACAAACCTGGACAAGCTTATCTTTTCACTTAAAATCTCCTCAAAAACAGTAAAATGTTATATTGTCCAAGTGTACAGAGGAATAGCTCTTCCCTCTCTTCGCTCTTCTTCATTTTCATGGTAATCAGCCAAGCGAAGCTAATGGCTGTAGCTTCACACTGACTACACAGATTAGTCATTTACCATTTAGCTAGCCGGCTGTTTGGATTCCAGCACTCTGCAGTTAGCACACACAAGTGCGACACTGCTTTAATAGGATCAGGCTGCTATAAAAAAACACTTCATCCCATCCCCAGCCGCCCCGCCTTCCATGTAAAACGTCATTACAACTGCCAAGTCAAACAACAGGGACACAGAAGGGAAATGGATCAACACAACAACACTTTAGGAGCACACAAATATGGATGATGAAAGGGACTATGTGATCATTTAATGCAACCAGATAAAATAGTTTTTTTAAACTTTTCTGGAGCAGATGGGACATTAAATAATCTGATGTTCCGACGCCTCACTAAGCTGTTCCTGTCTGCAGTTACATGCCGTGTCTGGGGATTTGGGCTATAAAAATCTCCAGAAATTAATTTAAAGTGATAAATGGTAATGGTCTTACCTTTGCAGAGCGTGAGGACTCCTAGCAGACAGAGGAGTCTGCAGGGAAGCATACTACCTATGACCACAGTGCTGCAAAGGATGAGGAGACACTCTGAGAACAGAGAGAAGGAAGGACTGACTGACTAAATGAGGAAGGACTGCTGTAAGAGAAAAGTCAGGAGGGAGGAGGAGTAGGAGGTGTCTTTAGTTACAGTAAGGATCAGTTTCTAGAAGACGCCAGAGTGGTCACTTGTAAGATTTAACAAATGAAGTAAGTGACAGGAGGGCGAACTTATGAAATGAGAAAAGGAATCACAGTGGAGTAAGAAACCACAAACATACCATCCCCACCCTAAAGCAGACCATGGACTTCTAAAAATAGCTTCTAAAAATGGAATGAAAAATAAATCCAGCAATATACAGGAAAATCCTGGAGGACAATCTTATTCTTGAGTGGCTGGGTCAAAGCTCAGACGTCTCTTCAAAAGAGAATTTGTGGCTGATCCCAAACCTCAATCAGAGCCTGAGTAGTTTTCACAGAAGAATGGAGCAGCATCCAGATGTGAGACCTCGTCACACAGACTCAGTGCTGTGACTGCGTCCAAATGTGCTTACTTTTGTACTTATTTTACACTGTATATTTTTAATCAACTGACATTGTTTTGTAGAACAAGACGTGAAACAAGGTCAAACCTTAAACACCCAAAGGAACACTGAGAAAAGGGAAGCTGACCAGTTATTATTTTTAATTTTGTTATTGAATGGTAAATGGCCTTGCTTTTATATAGCGCTTTTCTACCTCTACTCAAAGCGCTTTTACAGTCAGAGACACATCTACCCATTCAATCATTCACACAAGCACGCACACATTCACACACCAGTGCCACGCACTGGGAGCAACTGGGGGTTCAGTGTCTTGCTCAAGGACACTTCGACATGTGGCACATTTCGGGGATCGAACCGCTAACCCTCTGGTTCGTGAACAACCCGCTCTACCTACTGAGCCACAGTCGCCCCTGAACCACAGTCGCCCCTGAACCACAGTCGCCCCTTGAAGAAGAAAACTTTGAAGGAACATTGGCTTTGGCAATTCCAGCCACATGTTGATCTCTCCTGTCTCTGCTCCCCTGCTGATCAGAGCCTTGATCATACTACATGAGTGTCACTCCTTTTGTTCTGACCATGTCTGGGAGCCACCTCTGTCCCCCTACTGAGTTCCAGTGTAAATTTGTCCCCGACTGACCAGTATACACCCACTACACGATCTATTCAGGAATTGTGAAAAACCACACCTGGGGACAGGGTATATCTGTTCTCCAGCCCTGCATTCTGGGTCAGTCTCTGGTCTCAGACTCACTTTGTGTCGGTAGGTTCACCATGACCTGGAATTCCAATAAACTTGCACCATTTCAGCAAACTTGGAACTAGACTTAGGCCCTATCCACACGAAAACGCATTTTTTCGTAAACGCACATGTTTTTATTCGTTTTGGCCTATCGTCCACACGAATCCCGTAAACGCATAGCCCGAAAACGCACTTTTTTGAAACCGGGTCCCAGGGTGGATAAATTCGAAAACGCACTTCTCGCGAATCGGTGTGGACGGTTGAATCCGGAGATTTCTGAAAACGATGACGTCATCGCCACCATTGTTGCGTGATCACTTGAGATAGCAAAGCTTGTTTATTGTCAGCTGACAAAACTTTCCAACAATAACTACTTCTACAAGAAGATCTTACACATTAGCATTCAGAATATAATAAAAAGTAAGATGTTTTTGCATCAGCTGTACAAAGTGACATTAATATGATTATATTAGATTAAAGAATGCCTAAATCTTGGTAGGTGGCCCTAAACTGTGCCTCCTCACTAGTGGTGTAAAACCCGGATCTTTTGAGGGATTCGGATCAGTCTGAATCACTCACTGATATGATCCAGGTTTTGCGAATCACTTGAGTCACTTGAGTCACTTTACCTAAAATGGCCCGAAAGACTATATAGCATATACACTTGCCTTTTGGGGTTACTATTTTCTCCTTAAATTAATCTTTAGTTATATTTCATGTGGCAGCAAGTAGGTCCATTCAGCAGAATGTTAATAACCACCAGGTATTAAAAGTAGCCTACCAGTTAAACCGTTATTGAGTTTTTATTGAACATGATAAATAAAAAATTGCACATAGACGGGGCATAAACATCCAACAAATTTGTGCAAATAAAGTAAGGTTTCATTATATATTAAAGGCACACACAACAAACTGCAGAGTAATCTGAAAAACTTGCATTAAAATGTTTAACAATGAATACACTACAATACACTATACAACATCTCAACTAATTCATATCAAGTAGCTTACATAAACCTAAAGCTTAAAATTACGCTATGCAATAAATAAATAAATAAATAATAAATAAAAATAAAAGGTAAAAAAATTAAATGAATGAGTAGAGGGTCACCATTACAAAAGAATATTTTATTTTCTTATGGTCTAAAATGTACGTGGATCCATGAGTCGGTTAAGTTTCGTTTTTCTGTCGAGAGAGTAGCGAATCTGGCCGGATTCATGAATGACGGATCAGCAGGGACTCGTGAGTAGCGAATCTGCCGGGATTCATGAGTGACGGATCAGCAGGGACTCATGAATAGCGGATCTTCCGGGATTCATGAGTGACAGATCGCAGTGATTCGTGAGTGACGGATCCTCAGTGATTCATGAGTGACGGATCGCAGTGATTCGTGAGTGACGGATCCTCAGTGATTCATGAGTGACGGATCTGCAGGGATTCATGAGTGAGGAAGGGACTCAGTAGCGCCACTCCACTCCAGTGGCTGAGTGCCGTAGTTTGCTATAGTGGCCAAGTCGGGTATTACATTTTGTTTCTCTGCCGAGTGAGATGTAAGATGTTTGAATGGTGCCGTTTATTGATTATATATCAATCAAATCTTGTAGGACTCAACTGAGCCGGTTCAATAGACGTCTCGATCCGTGATTCTTGAGTCTTTTTTGGTGGCCGGTTCAATGAGCCGGATCCCGAATCTTTTTTCCACCGCTACTCCTCACTCACTGAGGATTGTGAGGATTATGACTTGGTGTCACATCAGTGATGTTTATTAAAAGCTCCACACACTCTGACCACACTGTACCCAGCCCATCCTACCCTGTACTCACTGTGTTTAATATAAACACATGTAATTTAACTTCTGCCAAGAGCAGAGGCCCAGCAGTGAAACTGAGCAGAAGGTTGCAGTAAGAGTAAACGCTAAAAACATACAATCAGGAGCCTGGTTTGACTGCTTAAAGATACAGAAGAACATATGAACGATTTCAAAGCCTGGTTATCGAAATGAAAACTACAGGATCAAATTATTAATTCAAGATGTACATTTTAGACCGAAATCTGAATGTCCACAGCCAGTTTTGAGACACTAACAGGGGCGGAAATCTGGCATAGTTTTGAACGAAAATAGAACGTGTATGAACGCCGTTCACAGACGTCAGAATGAACGCGTTCGCAATAAAGTTCCTCAATCGGAAATACGAACGGTTCAGTTCTTAGTTCACCAAAATATGAACGAGTTCATGAACTTTCGTTCATTGAACGCGTTCGGGCACAACACTGGCTATAATGCTATCTATTGGGTATTTTCTTTGGGCTTTGACAAAACCCCTGGCCCCAGCCAGGCCCCCTCAGTAAGACTGGTCTAGAACCACCACTGACGGCCATTAAAAGTTAAACAAACAGGCCAGGTTGCATGTGAATAAACATGTAAATAGCAGAAAGAGAGAGAGAAAAAAACAGACTTACTTGCGGTTTGGAAGTTGCCAAAAGGACATTTTAGTAATGCCACCATGCCAGAGGCTTCCAAGGGGACGGCAGGTTCCAGAAAAAAGCTGTACTTCTTCAGTGTGCCGATATGCAAATTATATGCAAACCACACTTTACTTGCCCCTCCACTGAAAAAACTGACACAAGATAGTGATTGTCAAATTTGAATTGAAAACTTTATCCAGGAAGTGACAACACTCCCCACACCGACGTAATTCTAGTTGTATCGTCTGTATGTACTCATTTGTTAGTCTTTGTTTGTAGACTAGACCTCTGGCTTTTTGTTCTTCTACTGGTTCAGCAGTAGCCAAGGCAAGAGCAAGAGCAGAGGCAGTAAAGTCTCTTCTTACCTTCGCTGAGAAAGAATAGAAGGAGGCTGCTGTTCAGTCACAAATACATCCACAAAGCAACGGACACGACTTTGATCTCCATACTCTTGAAAGTTCATTCAGGGCTGACACTTATGTTATGGCTCAAGTCAAGTTAGTAGACAATGAAACTACTGGAATGCAAGAGCACCCATTTGATAACTCTCCAACTAACATAGTTGACCCCTAAACTCCATAGTTGACTGTGATACTTTTTTCTATTCTGTCTTGTTTTGTGTCCTTGTGTTTTGTAAAGTGTCCTTGTGTTTCTTGAAAGGTGCTTATAAATTAAATGTATTATTATTATTATTATTATTATTATTATCATCTCTCACACACCAAATCAGTAGTTTCTTATGTTTTGTTTATTTATTTTCCCTAAAACCTTTCTTTTGTGTTGGGAACTTCCCCAAAAATTATTCTCAAGAAAGGTACCTATGGTGATTTTCTATTTTATGCCCTTTGTTGTTTATCATCGCTGGGGACTTTAACCATGCTGATCTTAAAGCAGTACTCCCTAAACTCATGTTAAATGTGCTACCAGGGGGGAAAAAAAACACTGGACAATGTCTATTCAAACATCAAACAGGGCTTCAGGGCTAAACCACTTCCTTGCCTGGGCCATTCAGACCATTACCATGTAATGTTATTACATTATTGCATTTTTGTTAATGTCAGTTTTGCATTTGGAGAGGCAGGGTGACAACGGAAAACTTTTATTACTTAGATAAGTTTTAGGCTACATTTTTGGAGGGAAAAACTTAGTGTTCATGTTTGCATGCATGGGTAGTAGCACTGACGTTAGATGCTCTAACTTAACTTTTCCATATCATTCATCTGATGGTAGACGTCTCATGATATTCATTTGAGCACAACTTGGCTGTATTAGGCTATTGATTCCCGCGATTTTGCTAATAAATTCCGATTATGCTATTAGCCTACCTTTGTGATAACCCAAAGAGGTCTGCCATGTGTAGTGGAAATTTTCTGAGTGCTGACTAGCATGACAGAATGTTGATGGAATGAATGAACTTTGTAACAGATAATGTGTTATTTGGAAGCTGTGTCTCGATGCCCTGTTCACTCCCATAGTGGAGAAATTCTTAAGTACTGATTGTCATACTTTTGCTCACACAAGACAAAACATATTGGCACCAGCTCAGCTGTCTCTGTGGTGACCTTCTCAAGGTCCCATTGTTGTTGCGAAGACTAGTAGATATGAAACATCGTGCGAGAGGAACAATAACCAATGGATGGAAAGTTACTGTGCCATATGCAAATTGACAACGCCTAGTTCGAAGTATAAAATGTCTTGTAAGACCCATACTGGGCAGAGAGAGTCCTCGGAGCATTCACGGCCTGTGTTGTTCTGTGCATGATTCTCTCTCCCTTCATGAAGGGTATACCTTTGTTTTTTGCAATAAAACTCACAAAGACAAAACCTTTGTCTTGAGATCTTTTTGATTCGAAGTTGTGAAAAAATCCACAACACATGGCAGTCCGTTCAGAATTCGCCTAGAAGCTAGCTCACTTCTTCTGATGAGTGGCCACCCCCAGGACCACAACGTGAAACATGATCATGTTAAGACTAAGAATGTATATTTTAAGATTAACAAACAAAACCTGTGTCTGAAGGAGGACAACAACAGCAGAAACTCTGTCATGTAAGTAATGTTCACAGAGGTGACATGACTTGTTAACAATTTAAAGGCCATCATATTTCCAAGTGTAGAGATTTATGACTCTTCAATGACATTTGAAGTGTGCAGTGGAAACAGATTTTATAAACCTACTTACAGATACCCTTTGAAGATGTTCAATTTATTGCCAATAAACCAGGAGGCAATTTGAGGTTGAGGCTAGATGCTGTGCCAACAGTATTATACATTGGCCGAAAAGTAGGAAAGCCATGTAAAGTAGCAACTACCATCGCCAGCTGCCATTCACCACCACCAGCAGCAGCCGCCTTGGTTGACATGAGGCTGAAAAATTTTTTTTATTTTGTTAAAAAGTCTTATTAATCTTCTTACCATTTTGGATGCATCACCATATTTTAGGCTCATCCTTGATTCACTGCTGTAGAGTAGCCTGTCAAGTAGTCTACTATTTGTTTTAAGACTACTGAATAATACCTTGAATAATATTTTTGAAGAACAATCATTAAACTAGTGTGGTTATTACAATGCAAAGTTTCCTCACAGTAAATGAGTATCTGAGATGGGGAACCTCAGTGTTTACCACTAGTGTTGCTTTCGTCAACGAAAACTATGACTAAATATTGTCGTCAACGAACATGTATCACGTGACTAAAACGAGGCGAGACGTAACGTAAATGCTGGTCATGCAACGATGACTATAATTAAATGTATAATGCAATATTGTTGACGAATAAAAACGAGACTAAATGTGGTTTACAAAATAAAAACGATGTCTCTCCATTTTCGTTGACCAAAACGAGACGAGATGAAATGTTACGACGTTATTTTGTCATGTTTAGTCACATTATTAGGGCCCAAGCAACGAAGTGCAAGGACCCTATTGTTGTCGTACTGTTTATTATTAGTGCCAAGTGCCTATGACACGAGCCCACTATTGATCTTCTGCGTGTTTCTTTGCAGTTTTATTATTCATTTTCGGCCCTTTTTCGCCGATTAATGCGGCCCGAACCGGCGAGAGGACCCCAACACATGATATATCGAAACGTGATTACCGTTTTTAAACTATGAAGCCTCAAAGCGGTGTAGGTTTTTACTCAAATTTCGGGGTTTATACTGGGTGTGTATTGCGCGGAATGTTCGCCCTAGAGTGGATGACATCATCAGCTAGAGTGTGGAGAAGAGAAGAACATTAGGCAAAAAATAAAATAGAAACTGCTCCCGTGGCCACAACTTTCACACCACAGACATAATTTATACATAGAAACTTAGGAAAATTTGTCTTCTCGCTCACAATTCGTCTGCTAAAGCTGTAAGTCTTATAGTTTTGGCGTGAGACGCAAAGCTGCGCCAGCAAACCCCTTCCTCCCTCCATAGACTGCAATGTTAAATTTCTGGAGCAAAGCAGAAGCAATCCTTTGTTTTAAATCGCTTTAAATAGCTCACATTTCTTCATTTTACCCACAAACTGCATATCTAGACGTTCAGGAAAGCCTCGAGATGCCCAAAGTGAAGTCGGTTCAACGATTGGACACACGGTTTGGCCACAAGGCCTTCCTGTTCGAGGCCGTGGTTTCAGCATTTTCGCTCACTCTAGCCGTTTTCTAACTGAAATTCAAACTGGTAACCGTGGCAACCAGGGGCTCCACAGAAAGAGGCGGGAAAACATAAGTAACTGGTCTGTGGGGCGGCCATTTTGGGGCAATGTTAATGGAAACAGCCCACTCGGGAAACTTCTAACTGAAGTAACTGGTCTGTGGGGCGGCCATTTTGGCTTTTGGCACCCAAGTTGAACAATGACAGGTGTCTGTCTGTCATTGGCTAGCGCGTCATGCTAATTGCTAACATTAGCAGCTAATGCTAATTTTTAGTAGCTAGAAATTGGTGGTAGCATTAGTGGCAGCATTAGCATGTTAGCGAATAGCATATTAGCAATTAGTATGTTAGCATTAGCATGTTAGCAATTACCATCTACTCAATTTTTAGTGGCTTAAAAGTCATGCTAACACTAAACCAATGTTAAAATATTTGGCTAGCGCATCATGCTAATTGCTAACATTAGCGGCTAATTCTAATTTTTAGTGGTAGAAATTGGTGGTAGCATTAGTGGCATCATTAACATGTTAGCGAATAGCATATTGGCAATTAGCATGTTAGCATTAGCATGCTAACAATTAGCATGTATTCAATTTTTTTATTTATTGATTTTCCATTTTAATGAACAAACGTTCATACACATAACAACAACAATATAACACATAAAAACAGAAACAAAAACCCTTTTAACCCACCCTCCTCCCACCCACAATAAGATCTACGGTAAATAAAGTTTTGATAACAGTATCAAAATGTGCATTCCATATTTATATGTATACATTCCTGTGAACATCAATATGCAATTATGCACAGAAACATTTATTCAAAACAACATAGGTCCACAATTCAGTCCATCTCTTCATCTCTATTTCTACTTCACAGTACTAATACTCCAGCCATGGAATCATTATTGAGCCATTTTAAGATCACAAAGGTGGTGGCAACAGATCTTGTCCAGTTCTAGGTTGCACATTCAGATTATTCATGAAGGTTAGGAAAGACGACCACATCTTGTCAAAGTCCTCAACTTTTCCTCTTGCCATGTACGTCAGTTTTTCCAGTGCCAAATTAGATGACAGCTCTGTAATCCATTGGCCCACGGTAGGTCCCTGAATCTCCTTCCATTTTAAGGCAATCACACGTTTAGCTTGCAACAGACAGAAATTAATTAGTTCACTGGGAAATTCTCAGGATATATGTGCAACAAACATATCTTAGCTTCAACTGGAACAACCTCTTCTGTGAGTTTAAAAATTAAATCAAGAACCTCTTTCCAGAATATCTGCAGTTTTCGACAGCTCCACATACAATGTAGCAGGGTACCAACTTCTTCCATACATTTGGTGCAGTAGTCAGGAATATTGGGATCAAAGCGGTGCAGTTTAACAGGTGTAATATAAGTTCTAAGCAACCATTTATACTGTAGGAGTTTGCATCTTGTGTTTATAGTTTGAGTTTGAGCCAAATGACATGCCTTCTCCCAGTCCTCTACACTAATGTCTGATTGAAGATCATTTTTCCATGCAGATAGATAAGAGAGAGAGTTTTCTTTAGAACCTGCTAATAGCAAACGATAAAAGATGGATATTTGACCTCTGCCCTGTAGATGGTTTACCATGAGTCGTTCAATAGTCGAAAATGAGGGTTCTGAGGAAGTTTTAATTTGGGAGTATATGAAGCTTCTTAGTTGCATGTACTTAAAATGATGTTTCCCAGGTAGGTCAAATTTATTCTTTAATTGTGAGAATGACATTAAAATGCCTTCTTCATAAAGATCTTTTATTTTGCTTATTCCTCTCTCCATCCATTGTCTAAATCCCATGTCACGCCTCCCAGGAGTGAAGTTTTCATTTCCCCATATAGGTGTGAAACAAGAAAGTTTGGGGACGTCATTTAAAAAGGTGTGGGCTTCATGCCATACTATCAGAGTGTTTTTGAGGAAAGGATTTTGTGTGCGTTTTCCAAGTATTTTAGCTTGCGATGAGTAAAGGTACTGACACAATGGGAGTTCTATTGCATTATTTTCTATCTCTACCCAAGCTGGAACCTCTGTTGTATGAAAGTAATATATGGCTGCTCGGAGTTGGGCTGCCCAGTAATATAGCTTCATATTAGGCAATTTAAGCCCACCACGTTCATAGGGCAGATAAAGGAGAGAAAGACATAGTCTAGGGCGCTTGTTGCTCCAAATAAAGCAGGTAATGTTTTTCTTAAGAGTTGAGAAAAAAGAGACAGGCAGGGGAAGTGGAATCGCCTGGAAAAGATACAAAAACTTGGGCAGGACAGACATCTTAATAATATTTATACGTCCTATCATAGAGATGGGCATCACATTCCATTTCTCTAGAGATTCTCCTATAGATTTAACAAGTGGGTTATAATTGATTGGTATTATGTCTTCAATGACAGGTGATATTTTAATGCCTAGGTAAGTAAATCCTTCTGGAGTATTAGTAAACTGAGTGTGGATCTGGGGACCTTCTCTCTCTTCCTTGTTCAATAGTAGCAAAGCACTTTTTTTTATCATTGTTTTTATAACCAGAGAACTGTCCAAATATCTTCAGCAGATGGTTAAGAGCCTTAAGTGAAGTTCCTAGCTTTGTTAAAAACAAAACAATATCATCAGCAAAAAGAGACAAACGGTGTTCTGTCCTACCAATAGTCATGCCCGTAATGTCAGATGACTGACGGATTGCCATGGCTAAGGGTTCAACAGCAAATAAAAATAACAAAGGGCTCATAGGACAGCCCTGGCGTGTGGATCTACTAAGATTAAAAGGCTTTGAAATTTGATTATTAGTCGCGATTTCTGCTACTGGGTCAGTATATAATAATTGAATCCATTTAAGGTATTTTTCCCCAAAACCAAATCTTTTTAAGACGTCAAATAGGTATCTCCATTCGACCCTGTCAAACGCCTTTTCGGCATCTAATGACAGGATCGCATGGTCTCTGGCATTTTGTTTGACATATAGAATATTCAACAGCCTGCGCGTATTGTGAAAAGCTTGCCTGCCAAGTACGAATCCATTCTGGTCGTTGGCGATCAGGTTGGGTATTAGTAATTCTATCCGCTTGGCCAGAGCCTTACATAGTATCTTGGTATCACAAGACATTAAACATATGGGTCGATACGATGTTCTATCTAAGGGACATTTGCCCGGCTTTAAAAGGAGGGAAATAACAGCAGCTCTTAAAGATGGGGGCAACATTCCTTTTTCATATGATTCATTAAACATCTCTAAGAGATGGGGTAACAATTTTCCTGAAAATGTTTTATATAATTCTATAGGCAGGCCATCAGGCCCAGGTGCCTTTCCACTGCTCAAGCCCTTCATTGCTTCTGATAATTCTTCAACACATAAATGTTTATCAAGATCAGTTTTAGCTTCTTCAGTTAATGATGGAAACTGGAGTTTATCCAAAAACTCCTTTTGTTTTCCTGAGCTGATCAGTGAGCTATATTCTGATTTATACAAATTCTCATAAAACTCTTTGAAAGCAGTGTTTATTTCAGATGGATCGATCAGGATTTTCCCATCTTGTAATTTAACTGAATTTATAGCTCTATCAGTTTGTATCCTTTTCAACCTCCATGCTAACAGCTTTCCCGCTTTCTCTCCCTGGTCATAGTATGATTGTTTTAACCACAACAAACTGGAGGCTATTTTGCTGGTGGTTAGTTCACTGTACTGAGATTTCAGCAAGAGGAGCTCCTGTTGTTTTTCTGGGGTGTCATTGTGGTGAAGTTCTCCCTCCAATTTTTTAACGTTTTGTTCAAGAGTGTTAAGCTGTGAATTATATTTTTTGGATTTATATGTAGTATAACTTATGATCTCCCCCCTTAAATAGGCCTTGAATGCCTCCCATTTTACAGACGCACTAGTTTGGTTAGTATTTAGAGAGAAGTATTCGTCTATTTTCCCATCAATATATTTTACAAAGTCTGGGTTTTGAAGCCATCTAGACTGAAAACGAAATCTAGGCGGTGAGGCCATCACATCAGGTAGTCGCATTATCAAGGAGATTGGTGCGTGGTCTGACAGCAATATACTGTCATACCAACATTTCTCAATTTTTGACAGTAGCCCATGTGAAATTAAAAAATAATCTATTCTCGAGTACGTCTTATATGTGCTTGAAAAGCATGAATAGTCTCTTTTGTTAGGATTAAGATATCGCCAAATATCAGTCAAATTTAGATCACTCATGAACTTTTTGATAATTTTTCTTGTTTGTTGATGAGAGGTATCAATACCAGTTGAACGATCCTGTGTCGGGTCTAACACACAGTTAAAATCGCCACCAATTATGTATTGACCAGGGTAGGATGATATAGAAAGAAGATTTTGATAGAACGACGGGTCGTCACCATTAGGAGCATACACACATATTAAGCTGACTTGAGTGGACACTATTGTACCGTTAAGTATAATATACCTCCCTGATGGGTCTATATATTTGTTTTTTAATTGAAAAGGGATTGATTTATGAATTAATATTATGACTCCTCTGGCACGAGAAGAAAAGAAAGCAGAATGAACTTGTCCTGGCCATCTATTCTTGACTCTATTTATATCATTTTCTACCAAGTGGGTTTCTTGTAGAAAAATAATATTGGCCTTCATTTGCTTAATCCTATTCAATACCTGTTTCAATTTTACCAATTTGTTCAACCCTCTTGTGTTCCAGCTAGAGATTTTTAGTTCTGATCTAGTAGTCATCTATATTGAAAATAAAATTGCACATTCGAAAGACCTGACCGAAATTCACAAAACCAAAGACATAGTACCGAGATCCTATTCCCTCCCAAAAAACCCTTCATGCACTTCCCCAAACGAAGTACATGTGAACTACAAAATGAGTAATTAACTCTGGTTATGATCAACGTTTGATCCACACAGTGAGGAGCAACGTGATTCATACACTAATAGGCTACAGTGTCATAGGGCTCACTGACATATTGAAAACGGACTTATTTACTTGATTTAGTCCAGAAAATAGACTCATCGGCTCTCGGAGCTTGGGCATTCCTACGGAGTGTCGGTGCCGGTAGATTCTTGTGGTGGATTGCTACGAAGGAAATCCTCTGCCTCGGTGACGGACGTGAAGACGTGGCGCCCGCCGTCATGGGTGATGACCAGGTGAGCGGGGTAGAGCAGCCCGTAGCGGATGTTCATGGCACGGAGCCTCGCCTTCACGCCATCGAATAGACGCTGACGCTGTCTGGTCGCAGTTGACAGGTCTGGAAAAAAGCTGACCCGCTGATTATTGTAGCGCACCTCCCTCTGTCTTCTGGCTGCTTTGAGTGTATTCTCACGGTCTTTGTAGTTCAGAAATTTAATAACAATTGGTCTGGGCGCTGAAGACCGGCTTGTGTTAGCTTGGCCGACCCGGTGTGCACGCTCAATCACAGGGGCGGGGGTCAGAGAGTCGCCCAGTAACTTGGGGAGCCAGTTTTCCAGAAAACTGCACATGTCAGGGCCCTCGGTTTTTTCAGGGAGACCGATTAGTCTCAGGTTGGAGCGTCTTGCTCTGTCTTCTTGGTTTTGGATTTTATTGCGCACATCTCTGTTGTACCTTCCAGTTGTTTCACTTTTTGTTGGAGAATGGTGACATTATCCTCTGCATGCGATATTCTCTTCTCAGTTTCGCCAATTCTCCTCGACTGGGACAACAACTCTCCCTTGATACTGTTAACAGCCCCCATCATGTCAGCTGATTGTTGGACGAAATCCTTCTTCAGAGAGCGTATTGCATTCAGTATCTCAGTATTTGACGGTTCGCCGCTAGCATTAGCCTCCTCGTGGTTGTCGTTAGCATCCTGGCTAGCGTCGGTCGTAGCTGTGTTGTTTTCTGCTGTTTGACTCGGAGATTGTTGTCCTTGCTTGTTGTTTTTCCGTGACATCATGATCCCCGGGACTTTTTAAGTATAAAACTGAGTTTGAGTTGACTTTTAGCCGTTCCTTTTAGTATTTTCTAAGAAAGTCAGTGACGAGCCAAGTTACTGCGTGTCTGTCAGTCGCACTCCATAACCGGAAGTCCCCATGTATTCAATTTTTAGTGTCTAAAGAGACATGCTAACACTAAACCAATGCTAAAATTAGTGGCTAGCACGTCATGCTAATTGCTAACATTAGCTAATGGCAACAGCCCACTCGGCACTTCAAAAATTTCCGCGGGAATTTTCTAGTTAGTGCCTCGTGCCTATGTCAAGAGCCATAGGCACGAGGCAACTCTTGATCTTCTGCGTGTTTCTTTGCAGTTTTATTATTATTATTCATTTTCCGCCCTTTTTCGCCGATTAATGCGGCCCGAACCGGCAAGAGGACCCCAACACATGATATATCGAAACGTGTGTTTTGATCCCGAATCCTATGCTATTACTTGGATAAGCGATTGACGAGTTTTTCGCGAATTTATTCGCGAAAAAGCGCGAAAAATTTCCCATTCAAATGAATGGGAGACCCCGAAAAATCAACAGGCATTTTCAACGATCAACTGCTCTGGCATACTTTCACCCAGAGACTTCATTTAAACTTTAAAATGTAGGCACTCTTGTCTTCTCTTCAGAGATTCCCTCCACTTATCGACACATTTTACTGTTTTTAAACTATGAAGCCTAAAAGCGGTGTAGGTTTTTACTCAAATTTCGGGGTTTATAATGGGTGTGTATTGCGCGGAATGTTCGCGCTAGAGGGACAGCTAGAGTGAGAGGAGAGAAGAAAATTAGGCAAAAAATAAAACAGAAACTGCTCCCGTGGCCACAAATTTCACACCACAGACATAATTTATACATAGAAACGTAGGAAAATTTGTCTTCTCGCTCACAATTTGTCTGCTAAAGCTGTAAGTCTTATAGTTTTGGCGTGAGACGCAAAGCTGCGCCAGCAAACCCCTTCCTCACTCCATAGACTGCAATGTTAAATTTGTGGAGCAAAGCAGAAGCAATCCTTTGTTTTAAATCGCTTTAAATAGCTCACATTTCTACATTTTACCCACAAACTGCATATCTAGACGTTCAGGAAAGCCTCAAGATGCCCAAAGTGAAGTCGGTTCAACGATTGGACACACGGTTTGGCCACAAGGCCTTCCTGTTCGAGGCCGTAGTTTCAGCATTTTTTCTCTCTCTCCTTGTCTTCGTAACTGAAATTCAAACTGGTAACCGTGGCAACCAGGGGCTCCACAGAAAGAGGCGGGAAAACATAAGCAACTGGTCTGTAGGGCGGCCATTTTGGGGCAATGTTAATGGAAACAGCCCACTCGGGAAACTTCTACCTGAAGTAACTGGTCCGTGGGGCGGCCATTTTGGCTTTTGGCACCCAAGTTGAACAATGACAGGTGTCTGTCTGTCATTGGCTAGCGCGTCATGCTAATTGCTAACATTAGCGGCTAATGCTAATTTTTAGTAGCTAGAAATTGGTGGTAGCATTAGTGGCAGCATTAGCATGTTAGCGAATAGCATATTAGCAATTAGCATGTTAGCATTAGCATGTTAGCAATTAGCATCTACTTAATTTTTAGTGGCTTAAAATACATGCTAACACTAAACTAATGCTAAAATTAGTGGCTAGCGCGTCATGCTAATTGCTAACATTAGCGGCTAATGCTAATTTTTAGTGGCTAGAAATTGGTGGTTGCATTAGTGGCAGCATTAGCATGTTAGCGAATAGCATATTAGCAATTAGCATGTTAGCATTAGCATGCTAACATTTAGCATGTATTCAATTTTTAGTGTCTAAAGAGACATGCTAACACTAAACCAATGCTAAAATTAGTGGCTAGCGCGTCATGCTAATTGCTAACATTAGCAGCTAATGGCAACAGCCCACTCGGCACTTCAAAAATTTCCGCGGGAATTTTCTAGTATTATTATTCATTTTCCGCCCTTTTTCGCAGATTAATGCGGCCCGAACCGGCAAGAGGACCCCAACACATGATATATCAAAATGTGTGTTTTGATCCCGAATCCCGTGCTATTACTTGGATAAGCGATTGACGACTTTTTCGCGAATTTATTCGCGAAAAAGCGCGAAAAATTTCCCATTCAAATGAATGGGAGACCCCGAAAAATCAACAGGCATTTTCAACAATCAACTGCTCTGGCATACTTTCACCCAGAGACTTCATTTAAACTGTAAAATGTAGGCACTCTTGTCTTCTCTTCAGAGATTCCCTTCACTTATCGACACCTTTTACCGTTTTTAAACCATGAAGCCTCAAAGCGGTGTAGGTTTTCACTCCGATTTCGGGGGTTTATAATGGGTGTGTATTGCGCGGAATGTTCGCGCTAGAGGGACAGCTAGAGGGAGAGGAGAGAAGAAAATTAGGCAAAAAATTAAATAGAAACTGCTCCCGTGGCCACAAGTTTCACACCACAGACATAATTTATACATAGAAACGTAGGAAAATTTGTCCTCTCGCTCACAATTCGTCTGCTAAAGCTGTAAGTCTTATAGTTTTGGCGTGAGACGCAAAGCTGCGCCAGCAGCGCCCATCCACAGCTCCATAGACTGCAATGTTAAACTTGTGGAGGAAAGCAGAAGCGTTTTTGGCTTTTAAATCGCTTTAAATAGTTCACATTTCTTCATTTTACCCACAAACTGCATATCTAGATGTTCGGGAAAGCCTCGAGATGCCCAAAGTGAAGACGGTTTAACGATTGGAAGTACGGTTTGGCCACAAGGCCTTCCTGTTCGAGGCCATGGTTTCAGCCTTTTTTCTCTCTCTCCCCCTCTGACGCTGGCAGTTGCTGCGACAGTTACCACGACAACGGCATACACACGCAGCAGAAGAGGAGGGGCTCTACAGAAAGAGGTGCAATGAGCAATGACACATAGACATATAGACATATATACATAGACGGCTCATTGAGCGCTGCCGCCTACTGGAGCGGCGTGCCTACAGGGTGCCCATCTTGGAACAGGGCCACTCGCCCCTGCGGTGCATTACATCTATGGAAGAATGGTGTTTCTACACAATAAAAGTGATCATAAATTAGGGTGATCAGACATCCCCGATTTCCGAGGACAGTCCCCGTTTTGGTGTCCCTGTCCCTGGCTAAAGCTGTCCCTGAAAATGTCCCCGATTTAGCTTTTTATGAAAAATGCATGCAGACTAGAACAACAGTTATTATGGTAGCCAGGTAGGTACGAGACACAATTAAGCATGGTACGCACATACTAGAACAACGTAATTACAGTAGCCGGTCGCGATCATTTCCAGGTAGTTCAGCCCGTTCAGCTCAGAGGTTGTGCTAGACCTTTTCGTTGTCTGCAGGTTGTCTGTCAAGGCTTCCATCAGGTAGTATTTTAAAATAAAACTTGCTTCCATCAGTCCTAGCAACGTGCTTTACTATACTGTCAATGGTTTTCATCCGATTACTCCATTTTGGTAGCAGTTAGCAGCATATACATAGACATATATACATGTATATATGGTTAGCCGATGGTTAGCCGACAGGCATCAGTGTACCGGGAAATTGTGCACTGACAAAAGTTCCATGATGCTTGGAATGTGTGTGAAGTGCAATCTGTCAAAATGACTGATGGCCTACAGAATTGTTTTGTCATTGTTTTAGAGAAACGGTCAGTGACGGAAAATATTCGGTTAACGCGACCCCTCCTCCTCCTCCTACTACTACTACTACTACTACTACTACTATTACTTTATTCCTTTTATTACTTTTAGGACAGTGTTGACAGGCATTCCTGTTGTTACACTTGATTATTATTAGTTAAATATGAATAATGCATAAATAAATAATAAGTGAAACGGCAATTGTCCCAGTTTCTACATTATAATATATAATATATAATTCTTTTTTTTTTTATCTCCGAGTTTGAAATTTCATTTCAGAAATCTGGTCACCTTATCATAAATCGCTCAGTTGAAGTCCGGCATCTTTTCTTTACAATCTTCTGTCAGAAGCTGATAATATTAAGTAAAATTTGTATTTTTGTGGTAAAATCATATTTTTATCATAGCTACACGTGTGGCGTTTTTAACAGATCAATACGTTTAGAAATCGGTCCAAAATTCAGCGAATAATTCTACTTTGAGGTTAAGGAGTACCTCTTTCCCTCGTATGTTCATGCACCGCTGCCTCTGCGAGCCCTGTACCAAGATGGCGGCGCTTTAGGCACGTCCCTCCACAGTTGACGCGGCGTCTATGTATACATGTCTATGCAATGACAGGTGTCTGTCTGTCATTGGCTAGGGCGTCATGCTAATTGCTAAGACTAGGCCGCCATTTTAGCAGTTGGTGGCACTTAACAGACAGTAACACAGACACCTCAAGCGAAACAGAAACTGCTCCCGTGGCCACGCGACAGACATAATTTATACATAAAAACGCAGGGATTTTTGTTGGCTTTCAGATGGTGTTGGTTTGATTTGTGTGGGACGTAGGGTTTGGGCTGTAGACCCCTCCGAGCGAGGAGTGCGGCGACAGCTTTTCGAGTTTTCCCCGTCGATTTCTCGTCGCATACTTTGTTTCTAAAACGGCTACGGCCACAGTTTTCGCAGTACGCGCGTGGGAACAACACTAAATTGTAGAAAACCCTTGGCTGACGCTCACAACGTGTTCGTTTTCTCGATAGCACTTGTAGTTTTTGAGATATAAGCATTTGTTCGGTCCACCTTTTTTTCACATCCCTCTGACTCAGGCAGAGGTGAGAGAGAGGAGACGGCATACACACGCCCACACACACAGCAGAAGAGGAGGGGCTCCACAGAAAGGGGCCGGTAACCGGTCTGTAGGGCGGCCATTTTGGGGCAATGTTAATAGCCAGACCAGAAATTTCAAACTGAAGTAACTGGTCTGTGGGGCGGCCATTTTGGCTTTTGGCACCTAAGTTGAACAATGACAGGTTTCTCTCTGTTGTAGGAACCTCAGGTCCTCTCAATTCTCCCCCTCTCTGGAATGTGAATTTACGGAGTTGTTTTGCAGAAGAACTCTTCTAACAGATCAACCTTTTACACCCATTGCTATAAATGTGCCATGTCCAGATGCTGGACAGACCCACGCTAATGGAACTCCCTAATGCTGAGGACGTCACCTAAGCCAAAATAGACAGATTTACACTTCTGTGGAATTTCCCCACTCTGGTTTCTGAACTAATTAGTTCTGAATCGAAAGAACATTAATGCGATATCGGAACTACAAAGACTGATTTTAATGACTTTCAGTTCATGTGGACAAAGTCTAGAAGACTTAATGTTATTTTATTATGTTTATTATCATGTTTTAAGCTTGTGATGTACTAATCCTTCCTTTTCAGAGACACACACATGCAAATATAAATGGTAAATGGCCTTGCTTTTATATAACGCTTTTCTACCTATTGGTACTCAAAGCGCTTTTACAGTCAGAGACACATCTACCCATTCACTCACACAAGCACACACACATTCACACACCAGTGCCACGCACTGGGAGCAACTGGGGGTTCAGTGTCTTGCTCAAGGACACTTCGACATGTGGCACATTCCGGGGATCGAACCGCTAACCCTCTGGTTCGTGGACAACCCGCTCTACCTACTGAGCCACAGTCGCCACAAACACCTTCTTGCTCCCCTCTCCAAGAGTGACCAAGGAAGTGGAACTGATAAGGGGTCGTAAATACTTCCTCCCAGAACCAGACCCTGACCTGTTTTTCTCCTCTCTAAAAAGAGCCTATGTTTAATAATATGACTATCGAAATTGCAATAACCTGGTAAGTTATATATTGTTGTTCAGGAAGTGCTAACGATCACAATGAGACTATTTTTTGATCCTTGTACGATAAAGTTAGCCCAAATTCATAGAATTTGTCATAGAAAAGAAGTATCAACATTGCCATCAAGTGGCTATCTTTAAAAGTATTTTCCCTCTTGTAATCATCATTGAAGTTAAAGAATGTAGAACTTTAGATGTTCTTATACTAATAGTAGCTATTGTGAAATCATCACTATTGGAGTTGTTATTTTAGAAACACAATCTTAGTATTAGCAAATTGTCACTGTAAAGAGAACATGAGTTTATTAATTAATTGATGCTTATGAATTATTTTGATTTTGCCGTTCATACACGTCAACTTGTTATGTTGTAATGTTGAGTGTTGTCACATACGAAAACATTGCCAACGAGCCATGATGAGTGATGGAATGGTTACATTTAATAATATAAAATAGGTTAAGAAGATCAGGCAATAAGAGATCTCAAGACAAAGGAGTGGGCGTTCTCTTCACTTTCCGCGCGAAGAGTTTGGAAACCCGACCTAAACACGCCCTGAATAATTAACTGATAAAACCAGAGAGACGCTCTCACTTCTCCGGACTTCAGGACTTTGGCACTTTTACTTTCCTTTTTCTTGTTCACTTTCCTTTGCACTTTCTTTTGTACTTTAACTTTCTAGTACACTATATTACCAAAAGTATTCGCTCACCTGCCTTTACTCATTCTATGAACTGAAGTGCCATCCCATTCCTAACTCATAGAATTCAATATGATGTCGGTCCACCTTTTGCAGCTATTACAGCATTAACTCTTCTGGGAAGACTGTCCACAAGGTTGAGGAGAGTGTTTATAGGAATTTTTGACCATTCTTCCAAAAGCGCATTGGTGAGGTCACACACTGATGTTGGTCGAGAAGGCCTGGCTCTCAGTCTCCGCTCTAATTCATCCCAAAGGTGTTCTATCGGGTTCAGGTCAGGACTCTGTGCAGGCCAGTCAAGTTCATCCACACCAGACTCTGTCATCCACGTCTTTATGGACCTTGCTTTGTGCACTGGTGCACAGTCATGTTGGAAGAGGAAGGGGCCCGCTCCAAACTGTTCCCACAAGGTTGGGAGCATGGAATTGTCCAAAATGTTTTGGTATCCTGAAGCATTCAATGTTCCTTTCACTGGAACTAAGGGGCCAAGCCCAGCTCCTGAAAAACAACCCCATACCATAATTCCTCCTCCACCAAATTTCACAGTTGGCACAATGCAATCTGAAATGTACCGTTCTCCTGGCAACCTCCAAACCCAGACTCGTCCATCAGATTGCCAGATGGAAAAGCGTGATTCATCACTCCAGAGAACGCGTCTCCACTGCTCTAGAGGCCAGTGGCGGCGTGCTTTACACCATTGCATCCGACGCCTTGCATTGCACTTGGTGATGTGTGGCTTGGCTGCAGCTGCTCGGCCATGGAAACCCATTCCATGAAGCTCTCTGCGTACTGTACTTGGGCTAATCTGAAGGTCACATGAAGTTTGTAGCTCTGTAGCAATTGACTGTGCAGAAAGTCGGCGACCTCTTTGCACTATGCGCTTCAGCATCCGCTGACCCCTCTCCGTCACTTTACGTGGCCTACCACTTCGTGGCTGAGTTGCTGTTGTTCCCAAACGCTTCCATTTTGTTATAATAGAGCTGACAGTTGACTGTGGAATATTTAGGAGCGAGGAAATTTCACGACTGGATTTGTTGCACAAGTGGCATCCTATGACAGTTCCACGCTGGAATTCACTGAGCTCCTGAGAGCGGCCCATTCTTTCACAAATGTCTTGTTTCACAGTCTGCATGCCTGAGTGCTTGAATTTATACACCTGGGGCCAGGCCAAGTGATTAGAACACCTGATTCTGATCATTTGAATGGGTGAGCGAATACTTTTGGTAATATAGTGTACATTCTAGTTTTCATTTGCATTTTCCGTTGACGTATTTACGTTTAAACTTAGTAACTTGTTTTAAGAACAACTTGAATATTTCAAGCTCTCTCGTCAGATGTTTTTCCCTGACGTACGATTTTTATAGTGACTTAAATATTTTTCTAGCTTTATTAATTTTTATACTCTACCAACCGAAGTACTAACCATCATCGTTCATAAGTTAGCCAGCGTAGACAGCTGGGATATCAGAGAAAGACCCAATCTCTTCGACGGATCAAGAAATCAAGAAGCTGTTGCCATAGCAACGATATCAAGAAGACGTGACGAGCCGGATTCTTTTTCAAACACAAAGACATTGCCAAGGGTCGTCTACTGCCTTTGACTGAACACCTACAACGCTCTCAAGCAAAGCTGGGTGTTGGAGAAACAGACCAAGCATCGAGTCCTATCTACCGGTCCAAGAGAGGCCCATCAGCTGTGCCGTCACCGTCACCAACTCGTCACACCGACGCTCCATCACCGACGCCGAGAAGACTCTACAAAAGTAGGCTGATTCGTTCCTACCGCTTAAGACAAAGAGTTGGTGTCACTACTTTGAAACTCCCTACTAATATCTTTTAAAGAAGATTGATTAGATTAGGTATCAAATCATTCCCTTTAGATTAAACCTTAAACATCTCTATCTCTCACCATCGCTCCAGAAATTAATAATTCCATACCTTATTATATTCGTTTTATTTGATTATCTATGCATATGTTCTATTAGTCCCTCATTTACTCATAGTTGTCACTTTATTAAATAAATATTCATTCACACTTAAGAAGTTGTTTGTGGTGTTGTTTACGGCAGAGAATGACTGGTAAAATTTGTAGTAAAGGATTCATCCTTCAGATATGCAAATTATTTAACTGAGACTGATAAACTGATTTAAACCGTGTTCTTCCTACGATAACAGGAGGTGGTGCCCTAACGAGACAATTTAGTAGTGTAGACTTCCCTACACTGTCATTGGCTAGCACGTCATGTTAATTGCTAACATTAGCGGCTAATGCTACTTTTTAGTGGGTAGAAATTGGTGGTAGCATTAGTGGCAGCATTAGCATGTTAGCGAATAGCATATTAGCAATTAGCATGTTAGCATTAGCATGTTAGCAATTAGCATCTACTTAATTTTTAGTGGCTTAAAAGTCATGCTAACACTAAACCAGTGTTAAAATAATTGGCTAGCGCATCATGCTAATTGCTAACATTAGCGGCTAATGCTCATTTTTAGTGGTAGAAATTGGTGGTAGCATTAGTGGCAGCATTAGCATGTTAGCAATTAGCATATTAGCAATTAGCATGTTAGCATTAGCATGTTAGCAATTAGCATGTATTTAATTTTTAGCGGGTTAAAAGACATGCTAACACTAAACCAATGCTAAAATTAATGGCTAGCACGTCATGCTAATTGCTAACATTAGCAGCTAATGGCAGCAGCCCACTCGGCACTTCAAAAATTTCCGCGGGAATTTTCTAGTTATTATTATTATTCACCCAGTGAAACGGAAAATCAGCATTTTGTCATACATGCACGAAAACTCCTGAAACGTTGCAGAAAGATTCATTGGCCTGTAATACTGATCCCAGCACGGGCGTGGCAAAATGGCATCTAAAAATCTGGAAATATGTCACATTTATGTAACATCCCAGGACACACAAAAATATCAAAAAGAAATGTTAGACAAAATTTGATGTCTGTTGTATGAGCTGCTATTCCTTTCAGGGTGTTTAGATTCTCTTCAAATTTTGTCAGGACGTACTTATATGGGTTTTAGTCGCTCACTGCGAAAATTGTGACTTTGGGCGTTCTACGGTAGTGAAAGTGAAATCTTTCCCTGTCTGAGTGATTCCCTCGTCATTGCACGTAGTGTGCTACTTTGTCCAGCAGATGGAGCCATTTCAACTGGTAAAAGAAGCATTTCTAAAAAGGGTTTAGGAGAAGTGTATTTCTTAGTCATTACAATGTGCTTTATAATTTACTTACTAAATTAATTTATGAACACACACAATGTCCATGTATACATGGACATTGTGTGTGTTCATAAAGTAATGTGTCCATAAGTAAATTATAAAGTTGTAAAGAGATGATTTATTTACTATGTATAAACTAGATTTAAAGAGAAATAAGAGATATTTAGAGATACTTAAAATATATTCATAATTTTATTTTGAATCATCTTTTGCTGTATGTATTTCAGTTTTACAGTAAACTTCAATTGGTAGTGACAAAATAAATCCTTGAAGCAAGAAGACTTTGCCTCTCATTATTCGCTGTCTACCAAACTGCATGCAATACATTAAAGGAGGGGAGAATATTATCGCTCTGCCCTGTTAACTGCAGTGAGCCTGTCCTTGCCGGTCGCCGACGGGCGTATGGTGCGAGGGCCCGCTCAATGCTGCTTGCAGCTTTAATTATTATTTTGTAGTTTTTCTGTTTCCTATGTCCGAAAATAAAATCGAATGTCTTCTACCATGTTTGGTTAGTAAAATAAATATGTTGTCAATTCAAAACAGCGTCTTCCGTGTCTGGAATGGATGTATTCTTGAGTATATAAGGTAACAATAATATAATAAGAACCTTGTTTGAAATAGGTTTGGCTAAAAGAAAATTTTGGTTTTGTCTATACTACAAGGTACTTATACTATATTGAATGGGTTAAATAGAATTGTATTACTAAAAAGAGAATAAAATACAATTTTCATTTACTAAAACTATACTAAATGTCATCAGTTTTCGTTGAATAAAACTTGACGAAAATGTCATCAGTTTTAGTCGACTAAAACTAGACGAAAATAGTCATGGATAATTCTGACTAAAATAAGACTAAAATGCTCAGACTTTTAGTTGACTGAAACTTGACTAGACTAAAAGGAGTATGAACATGACTAAAACTAATAAAAACTAAAATGACAGGTTGACACAAAGACTAGACTAAAACTAAAATTAAAACAGGGTGCCAAAAACAACACTATTTACCACTCAAACTCGCCAGTCCTAAAATTCCTGTCATTCCTAATTAAATAATCCTCGCTCAAATCACGAGTCACAACAATGCCTTGACATACCCTGATCACGAGCTCATGGCATGGGATAGCAATCTATCAGCATCTTATCAAGTATCAGCAAGTAGCTCTGGGCAAACTGTACACTAGTAAGTGAACATGGAACAGGAACAGTTCAACAAATTAAGTACAGCCAACACGTCACATAATGAAAACTTAGTATATCCCAACATTCAATTAAATAAAAGTTGCTATAAAGGTGGTAGCGATTCATCACCGAACTACCTTCACAGCAGAGGAAGTTGCGCTGGCTAATTAGCCAGCAGGCAATGCTAGAAAACTGGTTGAAACAACCAAGATAAAATATAAATTAAAGCTGCAAGCAGCATTGGACGGGCCCTTGCACGTCCGCGCCCGTCGGTGGGAGATTTGACCTTTTGGTGAATTAGGCCAATTTTTGTGAATTTCTGAGTATCACACCCCATCAGCAGGTGCTTCCCCTTTCATGGCGAAACATCAAACTTTGCCACGCCCCACAGTTTCATCAAAATACGTAATTTTGATAACTTTTTCTCAGGAAGTCTATATGAACACGCCTACCAAGTTTGAAGTCAACTGGATAAAATCTCTAGGAGTAGTTCATTCAAATATGACCCCTTCTCAACCAGCCCAAAACACCAAAAAGTTCCTGTTAATTTTAGCCCATTGCTCCAAGAGACTTTTAATTAATTATGCAGCCGAATTTTACATTTAGTAATACACAGGACAAGATGTTACAATCCCTTGTGCCAAGATCCCAAAACACGTTTAAAGGCCCTGTTCGACTAAGAGGCCCTACCAAGCCTACAGTCATGTAATATGACCAATAACCTATATTCTACCTAGACTAACTAGAAGCTGCTGGCTTGTAAGCCCATTGAGCAGCAGAGGATACTTCAAACATTGTAAAACATAATAACTAAGCGCTGCTGGCTTGTATGGCCCGATCAGCAGCAAACCATGGCTACCAAGTAACATGATAATCTACCATGGTCCGCTCCATTGATACGAGCTGAAGCACGTAACACACAAACAAATCTACCATGCTTCGCTCCATTGATGCAAGCTGAAGCAACAAACAAATTTTGGGGGAAAATACAGATTGATCCATATATAAGCCGCACCCGACTATAAGCCGCTGGTGTTTTAATGCCTAATTACCGTAAGGGTTTCTTCGAGGGGGATTGACGGGACAGAAATGACTTTTTGGAAACGCAAAGCGTCCCATTTATTTACATTTGAGAAACACAATAAATATTTCAGTCAGTCAAACAATCAATCAATCAAACAATCAATCAATCAAACAATCAATCAATCAAACAATCAATCAATCGGTGCTCTCCTAGTGCACTTCCTGCAGTCATAGTACCGTAGTAGTACAGTATAACAAAAACAAAGCTTACAACGCTTGACAAGGCAACAACGTTAAATGGCTAAATTTAATTCGTTAAAGTACTTGCCTGTAACACGGCAGCAAAAGTGCAGTAACCCGACTGCTCAACAAAATAACCAGCATCTTTTTTGAAAACAGCCAACACGGCAGTAAAGGTGCAGTTACACGGACGTTTACTGTATCAAAGTAACCAGCCTACTATACCAGAAAAGTCAGCCAATCGATCTCCATTGACTTAAAAGCAGCTCTCGTACTGTATTTGGGCTCACTTAGTTTCTTTTTCTCTCGTTACCTGGCTCGACCTGACCTGTCTCGCTCTTGCGCGTGATAGTGTGCCCCCTGGTGACCGTTAGCTGTAAAAATCCATAAATAAGCCGCACCGCTGTATAAGCCGCAGGGTCCAAAGCAAGTGACAAAAGTAGCGGCTTATAGTCTGGAAATTACGGTACATTCTCTGGCTCAGACCACAACAGCAGATCTGGCCGTAGTCGAGTGCTAGCTATCTCTCCTGGGACAACCAGTTGGCCATTTAAGTCTGCCCTCATCTCCAGGCTCCTCCTGCCCTTAGCTGTCCCGTGTTATGCCTGAAGCCTGCCACTCTAGCCTTTTCTTCCTCCGTACAAACTTATTACATCTATTCTCTCTGTTAACGGCCACGGATTTACATTCACCCGTTTTTCCTCTATTGCAGCTGCTAAACATTCAGTACCTGATTGTGATGCCAGGTATAACGTCCTTGGGAGAGACTAACCTTACAACCTGTCTGATGTCTTGCACACAGCAGCATGGACACCAAGCCACTTTCTGATAAATGGAATTACTCATTCTTCCCAGCTTTTCTACCTTTGAAAGGGCAACCTCATACACCGTCAGTGGCCACATTAGCCGGGGCAGTACACCAAATTGCCAGCACCACAATTTTAACTTGCCTGGTAGCACTGAAGCCTATGCTTGAAATGCCTTGAATCATTTCCTGCCTCAACCTTCAAACTGCGCCTTATCACTAAGAGTTGCATTGTACTATCTTCCCAAACTCTTCACTGGCTTCTCCAGCACTGTGGGAACTACCTCATCATTTATAAAAAAACTTCTTATCTACCACTTTTCCTTTAACAATGGAAATACTCCTAGATTAAGTAGGCTTCACTTTCATCCTAGCCCACTGCAGGTTGCTGTTTAAACTTATCCAACAATCTTCTGGGTACAAGGAGCGGTTGACGTTGTAGTCGTCATGTCGGTCCATTTATTAGGGGGAGGCGAAGCCTCCCTGCAGCCTTTCTCCACCTACCACCCATTTGGAAGCACTAATAATGACCCCTTCATTGCATTGTAAAGGCTAGTGGAGAGATTGCACACCCTGCCATGATGCCTACCTCAGCTGCTGCCATGCTGTAGTGTACTCTGCTGTGGTAAAGCAGAGCTCAATGTCTAGAAGTATGCTTTGACTAAGTTTTTTATACTACCTGATACTCTAAAGAAATCATATGCTTCCCATAACAAACTATGTGGCACTGACCCAAAAGCATTAGTCAGGTCTAAGAATACAATATGCAGGTCTCTCTTCTCTTGCTTTGCTGACTGAATTTGGCGCCAAATCATACTGGTGTGCTCTAAGCACCCAGAGAAGCCAGGGATCTCAGGCTTCTGCACCGACGTATCAACTAGCCCGTTTTTCACGTAACTGGACAACCTCTGTGCCATAACACTGAAGAAGATCTTCCCCTCAATATTCAGCAGAATAATTGGTCTAAACTGGCTTATTTCCAACGAGTCCCTCTCTTTGTGAATAAAAATCCCCCCTGCCCTGCGCCATGCCTTGGGAATAACCTGTTTCTTCCAAAATGCTAATCTAGCCCGCTCTTTCCTTTTCCTATTTTTCCTAATGTTCTCCGCAATTAATTATGCAGCCGAATTTTACAGAATATGGGTCTTAATAAACACAAGATGTTTCAGACAAGTCTGAGAAAGTATAAGAAGGCCGCACACTTTTGCCTTAAAAACTAGCCAAAAAGTCAATAGAGTTACAATTTTGGATCAGAGGGTCGAATTTGATGGAGCGCCACGGCCACACAGTTTCCTCAAGGTTCATACTTTTGATAACTTTTACTCAGGATGTCCATATGAACACACCTACCAAGTTTGAAGTCAATTGGATAAAATCCCTAGGAGGAGTTGGTTCAAATATGACCCCTTGTCAACCAGCCCGAATCACCAAAAATTTTGATTTTCATGCATAAATATCTTGCTTCTGGTTAATTTTAGCCCATTGCTCCTAGAGACATTTTGTAGGTCTTGCCATAGTCTACAATTCGGCTGTGGTTCTATAACTCTGTGTCGAAAACTGTGGCAGGGCTGCCTCAAAGAACATTTCCAGGGGGCGCTATAGACGATTTTGCCCCGCCCCCGAATTAATTCTGCAGCCGAATTTTTCATAATATTGATCTAAATAACCTCAAGAAGTTTCAGATAGCTCTGAGAAAGTATATGAAAGCTGCACACTTTTGCCTGAAAATCACCCTAAAAGGTCAATTGAGTCTCAGATTTTTGGAAAAAAACAGGAAGCTACTTTCTGATGGGCCACCATGTCTACATAGTTTCTGGAAAAGTTTCTATTTTTGGAGGGTTTCTTCCCAAAGTTGTTTCTGATAGTTTCACTGAGTTTCAGCCCCGTATGGTCAATATTGTCCGAGCTGGATGTCATCTTGTAAAAATGAAATGTTTCTATCGCCACTAGGTGGCGCTCTGGAAATCACCAAATGTTGTTATGGAAATGTGTTCTAGGCCAGATTGCCATT